>SJYV01007687.1:11937-130054 GCA_006410875.1 Neotragus pygmaeus
GCTTCCTGTCACTGAGGGCAGCCTTGAGCTAGGCCAGTCCATTTGTAATCAGATTCCAGTTTGGAAGGGGCAGCTGGATTGCATATCTAGTCAATAATGCACATGCTCTTTAGGTTTCTGGGGTTCCTGGTAGAAGGAGAAGGACTGAACCAAAAGGAAAAACAACTGTGATTTTTAAACATATTTTAATGTAAAACTTTGTATTTGAAAGGAGAAACCTGGGCCTATTTTCTGTGTTAAACCCCATTTGGTGCTACTGAGTTTGTTCTTTATTCTTTTACCCCAGCCAAAGTGGATGATCTTGCTTTAGGGGAAAATTAAACTCTTAAGTCTCCAAACAAGGAAATTTTACCATTCCTTTATGGATCAGAGTAACCTTAGAGGTGTAAAATTGTTGCTATTCTTGCTTTCAGTTTAGCTGCCCCTCAAATTCAAGTGAATATTTCCTTGTTTCCCTTTACCCTTATCTAGAAATAAAGCAGGTGACAGGGTTTTCAGAATCTTAATGAGATTGACTTGTGTATCTTTCTTTAAAAATATTTGTTGCATAAATTTTTTTGGCCAGTTTTGAATTTTAGGGTTTTTTTTGCATGAAGCTGATAGTGGTGATGATAATGATTTTGTGCTATATTAGGAACTTTTCATAATGTCTCTAGTTCTCACAGTCCCGCAAGGTGGATGATACTGTTCCCATTCTCGGGCTGAAAAAGACGGAATCAGTGACTTACCCAAAGCTGTCCTGTCCTGTGCTTAGTTGCTCAGTTGTGTCTGACTCTTTGCGACCCCCATGGACTGTAGCCTGCCAGGCTCCTCTGTGCATGGGGATTCTCCAGGCAAGAATACTGGAGAAGGTTGCCATGCCCTCCTCCAGGGGATCTTCCCAACCCAGAGATCAAACCCAGGTCTCCTGCATTGCAGGCAGATTCTTTACCACCTGAACTACCAGGGAAGCCCACCCAAAGCCATAATACCCAATAAATGGCAGAGCCAGGATTCTGTCCNCTCCTCCAGGGGATCTTCCCAACCCAGAGATCAAACCCAGGTCTCCTGCATTGCAGGCAGATTCTTTACCACCTGAACTACCAGGGAAGCCCACCCAAAGCCATAATACCCAATAAATGGCAGAGCCAGGATTCTGTCCCTTTGCTATGCCACAATTAAAATGGTCAGTCTCATTATTCTTATGGTAGATGTCAGCAAAGGGAAGCAGGCAAATGAACATAGATGGAAAAAATAAAAGGAATAAAAAGTTGATTGTGGTAAACTTTATCCCTAATCAGCCTTAATAGTAAGATCCATGAAAGAATCTTTTAAATATATGTTTCTAAGTAAAATGTAAAACCATGAAAGTTACTGCAGGAAGAATGGTGATTAAATTGTTAAAAAGGCATTTATTATGCTGAAGGTCCTTTAAAAAATGCATTCCCATATTGGAACCAGACTTCGGCACTGTGAGAATTTAGTGCCTCCTTTGTTGTGCTCTGCCCTGTGCTACCTATCAGAACCTGGTCTTTTCATCCCTGCAGAAAAACTAATGTCCTCTTGGTGAGAGGACTTGCTATAGCCTGTGTACTCTGAGAAGAAGATCGTGTTTTTGCTTTGTTTTTTGCTAACAAGATAACTTTGCTGCTTGTCTCTTGCCCCACCCCCTACCCACATTAGCTAGGGGGGATGGATGTTAGCTAGATATTACCACAAGGTGGGCATTAAGACCATATTCCTTAAACATGATAATTCAGTGGGGGCAGTACAATCCTGAGCTTGACTGCTAAATGAGTATTGTTTTTTCCTTACCATTCTCCCTACCCCCCGCTATTTACAGAGTATTCTTAGGAAGGATCTGCTTAATACTGGTGCTAATAGCTAACCTTACCCCACACTGAGGTGGGTACTAAAGCTGTTCATGCAGAAAGTGAGCTAGGTCAGTGAAAAACAGAATTTGGGCATTAAAATGATTTTTTTAAAAAAACCCAAGGACAATAAGCACCTTAGAGATCTCTACAATCAAAAATTGCCTCTGAGGCAGAAGGAGAGAAACACACAGTTCTCTAGTATCCTTATAAGATGCCATGGAGCAGAAGGGAGATGTCTAGTGAATTTTGCGTCCCCTATTTAGGAGTTACTTTTAAAAGGGGAGTGAAGTAAAATTGGCTTAGTAATTGTGTCGTAACTGAACTTCCTGGTTTTTGTATCAAACTCCATGGTATGATAGATAAAACATTAAACATTGCCTCTTAGTAAAACATTAACACTTAGTAAAGTATTACCTCTGCATTGACTGAGTTGCGTTTTAGTGAAAGGATATAAAGTGTCTCAGGGATTTCCTTTTGATGGGAACCGAAACCATCTGGAGAAGAGTTGGAACTTTCTGGACTGCTTTTATAAAAACTTCTATGTACTTTCCACTTCTTTAAATACGTACCTTGAATTTGCTTGGTGGGTCAGACAAACAAAATATTCAGGTTCATTTCTTACCCCTCAAGTAAGTCAGAATTACTCAGATTTTCCTGCCTTCTACTAATGACATAAAATTAAGCCAAATGGTGACTATATTGGAGGAAAGAAAAAAAAAATGGTTATACGTTCCATTGATTTCAACTACAGCATTTGTTGCTGATATAGAACCTGTGTGTTTATAAGTCTGTACACATTGCATGTGTATAAAATTCTTACATTACTAGCAGTGCTTACTGGGCAATTAAAGGACTGAATAGGCACTGTGATGAAACTTCACAAACCAGATGGGAAAGGTGCATTAATTGTCACAGGGTACAGGGTACGGTGCAATTAAAAGAAAATGGTCAGATTTAACCAAAATTTGGCATAAATTTTGGCATTTAAAACTGTCTCCCTATTCTGTACATACTATAGACAAACATTTCATTTATATTAAGTGTTAGCACAGCCAAGCGACACAGTTCACTTAAGCTTGCACTATAGAAATTTATCTGGCTTTCAAGTTTCTCCATTTAAAAAATGGGCGCAACCAAAGGACGAATAATAAATTGGCAACAAGAGTGTGAAAGGCGACAAATCATTGGCAAACAATTACAAGGCCAGTACAGAGACCAATTTAGGGAGGAGGTGGTTAGAGACAAACGTAGGTTCAAAGGGTACGTGCTGCACCTCACTGGGATGGAGGCAGGGCTCCCTTGGGCCCTAAAACTTGACTGGGGTTGGGCCAAAATCTGGCTCCCTGCCACCTCACCAGAGACTCTCCCGGCCGAGCCAAGATGGCGCGCAGCCCCAAGCGGCTCCACGTCACGAGGGAGGGAGCGCCGGGGAGGGGGCGTGGCCTCGAGGGGGCCGGTCAGCCCTGCCCTTGAGGTGGTGCGGGGGCCGTCCGCAGGAGGAGAGGGCGGGGCGCTTCGGCTCGCGAAGGCTGCGGCTGCCTCCGCGCGTGCTCGGCTCGCGAGGACAAGTCCGGCGCCTCCAGGCCGGGGCGGCTTCCTGCGCAGAGCCAAGCGGCCCGGCCTTCGGTGAGTGCAGGCAGGTGAGCCTCCAGAGCCCGGGGTGCGGGAGGGATTTCTGTTTTTCCCACCTCCAGCTCCCCTCACAGTTTGAGAAGGAGGTCTCAGTCTAGCGGTTCTTGGGAAACAGCACCTTTTACTCAAACGTGTCTCTCCGGTAGATACTTTTCCTGCTACCCCTCACCAGCCTTTGCAGTGCCCTGTGCCCTTGAGGATGAGAATGGGAGGACGATGCCCGATTTGCGGGGAGTACTTGGAGTCCGCCCTCAGCTCCATCAGCTCGGGACGGGGAGTCTGAGTGGCCAAGTCTCCCAGGGGGAGCTGGGTGGACCGCGCCCCCGTTTCCCATGCAGAAGAGTCAGAGAAGAAGCGCTGGGGCCAGCTCCGCTGCTTTGGCACAAGGGGTACTNTCCATCAGCTCGGGACGGGGAGTCTGAGTGGCCAAGTCTCCCAGGGGGAGCTGGGTGGACCGCGCCCCCGTTTCCCATGCAGAAGAGTCAGAGAAGAAGCGCTGGGGCCAGCTCCGCTGCTTTGGCACAAGGGGTACTGTCTTCGTTCTTCCAGGGGTTCTTATCCCCTCCCACGTTGCTCGTATCAGCCGTTCTTAATATTGCTCACTCTCCATTCCTCGAACTGCCAGTCTCAGGTTGTGCCAGAGATGCCCACATTTCTGCAGTGCCAGGGACCTGTCTCTTATACACATCTGAGGCAGGGCTCCCTTGGGCCCTAAAACTTGACTGGGGTTGGGCCAAAATCTGGCTCCCTGCCACCTCACCAGAGACTCTCCCGGCCGAGCCAAGATGGCGCGCAGCCCCAAGCGGCTCCACGTCACGAGGGAGGGAGCGCCGGGGAGGGGGCGTGGCCTCGAGGGGGCCGGTCAGCCCTGCCCTTGAGGTGGTGCGGGGGCCGTCCGCAGGAGGAGAGGGCGGGGCGCTTCGGCTCGCGAAGGCTGCGGCTGCCTCCGCGCGTGCTCGGCTCGCGAGGACAAGTCCGGCGCCTCCAGGCCGGGGCGGCTTCCTGCGCAGAGCCAAGCGGCCCGGCCTTCGGTGAGTGCAGGCAGGTGAGCCTCCAGAGCCCGGGGTGCGGGAGGGATTTCTGTTTTTCCCACCTCCAGCTCCCCTCACAGTTTGAGAAGGAGGTCTCAGTCTAGCGGTTCTTGGGAAACAGCACCTTTTACTCAAACGTGTCTCTCCGGTAGATACTTTTCCTGCTACCCCTCACCAGCCTTTGCAGTGCCCTGTGCCCTTGAGGATGAGAATGGGAGGACGATGCCCGATTTGCGGGGAGTACTTGGAGTCCGCCCTCAGCTCCATCAGCTCGGGACGGGGAGTCTGAGTGGCCAAGTCTCCCAGGGGGAGCTGGGTGGACCGCGCCCCCGTTTCCCATGCAGAAGAGTCAGAGAAGAAGCGCTGGGGCCAGCTCCGCTGCTTTGGCACAAGGGGTACTGTCTTCGTTCTTCCAGGGGTTCTTATCCCCTCCCACGTTGCTCGTATCAGCCGTTCTTAATATTGCTCACTCTCCATTCCTCGAACTGCCAGTCTCAGGTTGTGCCAGAGATGCCCACATTTCTGCAGTGCCAGGGACGGTGAAGTGGAAGGAGCAGCCAATTGGAGGTCTATTGAAGGTGGGGTTCAGGATGGGTGCAACCATAAAATAGGGCTGGGTAGAGATTCCTGAGCGAGGAGAGTAGGAGTGGGGAATTGACTTTCCACTACGCAGTTGAGATATTTTCCAGTACAGTTTGGTTGTGAGTGGGAAAAGAGAGGTCTGGTTGAAAGACTTGGAAACGTAATGTGGCTGGATTTTTTGTTTTGTTTTGAAAAGGGGTTGCCAATGTCACCTTTAAGGAGAAGTATGCTGGTAAAGGGGTAGGGTTATTGAGACTGCTTTCCTCTGGTGAGCAAGTTGTTGAGGAGGAGGCTGTCCTTAGCATGGAGATCTCTCCTGGTGGGATCTTAGTGGCCCCTTTTGGGTTCTTCCCTCAATCTTCCCAGTTGGAACTGGTACCTAGTACTTTGTTCAACATCCAGCAAATACTAATTGGGCATCTACTGTAATGCCAGACACCATGCTAGGTGCTAAGTCTTCTGAAGGCAATTTAGGGCCATGGAGCACCTGAAAGGTACACACAGCAGACACCCTGTTAACATATCCATTCCTCCTCCACCGCCAGCACCAATTTTGTTACACTGCTATTGGATTATGAGAAGATCTGGGATCCTTTTAAATAACTGTCTTACCTGGATTCATTCCAACCTATCCACCCTCTGCCACTAAAAATTAGCCAGGCAGTCCCAAGGAAAGCTACCTTAAAAAGGAAGTGTTTGAATGATTTCTTTTGGCTGTTTTCTAGGACTTTGCCCTGAGATGTGAGAAGGCTGCCTGGATTAAGAGGTACCGGGAGATAATGAGACAATGAATGGCACAATGGTTATTGAAGGCCAAGAATGCACTAGACACCCTTCACAATGAGAGACACCATCTCTGAAAGATAGAAGAATGGGTGTGGGATGGGGGTGGGGATGTGAAAAGGAAATCTCATCCAGTGGTATCAGGGCATGTGCTGCTGAGCTTGTCATGATGCCAGAACTGTGGCATGTCTTGCAGCTGGATGGTAAGGAGGGATTGGATACGCAGGGAAGGGCAGGCAGCCAGGATGCTGGGTCTCCTCTCTAGGTTGATTGCTGAAATCTTAGAGCTGGAAATAGTTGTCAGGGATTGCTTGTGGGTCCTTTCAGAGCCACTGAGAACAGCAGGGTGAGAGCTAGGGGAGAGGGAGAGTAGTCAGCTTTAGGGGCAGTGAAGCATGGTGAAAACTCAGCAGGACCAGGGAGGTGGAGACCAATGGTACTTTAGGATATGGGGGAGACAACTGAAGTCTTTCTGTGCCAGGGATACTGTACTCTGTGGCTATATGCCCTTGGATAAGTTGATATAGAAACAAGGTGTGGTTTCTAAGTGGTATGGAGTTATGTGTGGTGTGTGTGTGCTGGAGAGGAGGAGTTGGTAGGGAGCAGGGAGCTGCCTCAGAGTTTACATTCTGGGTAGGGAATTGGGAGAAATAGAGGAGAGGGAGTGGGGTCAGAAGGAGGGACAAATATATATTGCAGCTACATGAAGTCACCATATGTCCCCCTCTGGCTGCTAGCTCACTAAGTATAATTAGCTCTGGGGGGCATGCGGTGCTGGCTGCCAGAGCGTGGCACTTGAAATGGCCACCAGAGTAAAGAGTACTCAGAGGGGTGCTGATGCTGGGTAGACTCTGAGAGGGGGTCCTTCTAGAGGAATTTGCTGAACTAGGAGGGGCCTGTGGAAACTGAGAATGTCATGGGGAAATAGCATTGAGGGAAGAAGCTCTAAGCCAGGTTCATATGAAACTCCAGGGCTGGCAGAGCCTGAGGATCTGGGCTACTGGCTCACCACTCACACAAGAACCATGATGGCTGCCTAGCTCGTGGCTCTGCTTTCAGAGAGCGTTGGGAGCTGCAGCCCCACCTCCCTCAAGCACCTTCTGTTCCCCCAAGTGAAGTCAGTTCTAGTCCAGAGAAGCATCTTGCATGTCAGTCAGGGGTCGAGAGACCTTGGCTGGGGTTGCCTCCTTCCCACAGAGTTGGGGGAGAAACCGTCACTGGTGAACTTAGTTGGTCACTGCAGGTCGTGCTCAGCACTGAAGCCCAGGATGTGCCGGAGACTGAATAGTTGATTACATGCTACTCCATATGTCTTCCTTTCTTCCAAGTAGGCTGTGAATTTCTTAAGGGTTTAGATTGTATCTTACTTGCCTTTGGTATCCATAGCAAAAAGTAATCTACTGCAGAATAGGAAATCTACTCATAGTAATCATTGACTTGAATTAAAGAGGTCTATCTGCAGATCCCTTGGGTTCAGTGAAGCCTTGCAACTAGATATTTTTAACCAGGAGCAGAAGATCATCTGAGCACCCAATACAGTGATGTTACATTAGTGGAGGAATTAGATTCTATAATCAGTAAAAGGAAAATTCCTAAATCTCCCATAAACCATGGTAGGTGGTTTAGGTTTATATCTCTGAATAATAATACTAATGTACAGATACAGTATACATTATATAGTAATTATAAAAATGTATAATGTATACAGTGATTTAAAAGAATACTTAGTTACAAGTATAATTTTGTTGCTAAGTCTCTGATGAAAATAGCTGGTTTGCAAAGAGACCTCTGTTGCTCACTTGGGCTTCGCTGGTGACTCAGTATTCTTGTCTGTGAAATCCCATGGACAGAGGAGCCTGGAAGGCTACAGTCCATGGGGTTGCAAAAAGTATGACATGACTTAGCGGCTACACAACAACAGTTGCTCACTTTGCCCAGCCAGTGTAGTTTTATTTATTCTGATAAATTTATTCTCATAAATGCATGTCTGATGTGACTTCATAGCCACTGTCCTTTGACAGATAACTGTCATTTTAAAGGAGAGAGAGGTTTCCAATGAGGGCTTCCTCATTTAGTAGTGAGCTCTTTATTCCTGAAGGATAATCAAAGGAAGACTAACCTGTCAGGGATATTTNGGGAGACAACTGAAGTCTTTCTGTGCCAGGGATACTGTACTCTGTGGCTATATGCCCTTGGATAAGTTGATATAGAAACAAGGTGTGGTTTCTAAGTGGTATGGAGTTATGTGTGGTGTGTGTGTGCTGGAGAGGAGGAGTTGGTAGGGAGCAGGGAGCTGCCTCAGAGTTTACATTCTGGGTAGGGAATTGGGAGAAATAGAGGAGAGGGAGTGGGGTCAGAAGGAGGGACAAATATATATTGCAGCTACATGAAGTCACCATATGTCCCCCTCTGGCTGCTAGCTCACTAAGTATAATTAGCTCTGGGGGGCATGCGGTGCTGGCTGCCAGAGCGTGGCACTTGAAATGGCCACCAGAGTAAAGAGTACTCAGAGGGGTGCTGATGCTGGGTAGACTCTGAGAGGGGGTCCTTCTAGAGGAATTTGCTGAACTAGGAGGGGCCTGTGGAAACTGAGAATGTCATGGGGAAATAGCATTGAGGGAAGAAGCTCTAAGCCAGGTTCATATGAAACTCCAGGGCTGGCAGAGCCTGAGGATCTGGGCTACTGGCTCACCACTCACACAAGAACCATGATGGCTGCCTAGCTCGTGGCTCTGCTTTCAGAGAGCGTTGGGAGCTGCAGCCCCACCTCCCTCAAGCACCTTCTGTTCCCCCAAGTGAAGTCAGTTCTAGTCCAGAGAAGCATCTTGCATGTCAGTCAGGGGTCGAGAGACCTTGGCTGGGGTTGCCTCCTTCCCACAGAGTTGGGGGAGAAACCGTCACTGGTGAACTTAGTTGGTCACTGCAGGTCNCAAGCACCTTCTGTTCCCCCAAGTGAAGTCAGTTCTAGTCCAGAGAAGCATCTTGCATGTCAGTCAGGGGTCGAGAGACCTTGGCTGGGGTTGCCTCCTTCCCACAGAGTTGGGGGAGAAACCGTCACTGGTGAACTTAGTTGGTCACTGCAGGTCGTGCTCAGCACTGAAGCCCAGGATGTGCCGGAGACTGAATAGTTGATTACATGCTACTCCATATGTCTTCCTTTCTTCCAAGTAGGCTGTGAATTTCTTAAGGGTTTAGATTGTCTCTTACTTGCCTTTGGTATCCATAGCAAAAAGTAATCTACTGCAGAATAGGAAATCTACTCATAGTAATCATTGACTTGAATTAAAGAGGTCTATCTGCAGATCCCTTGGGTTCAGTGAAGCCTTGCAACTAGATATTTTTAACCAGGAGCAGAAGATCATCTGAGCACCCAATACAGTGATGTTACATTAGTGGAGGAATTAGATTCTATAATCAGTAAAAGGAAAATTCCTAAATCTCCCATAAACCATGGTAGGTGGTTTAGGTTTATATCTCTGAATAATAATACTAATGTACAGATACAGTATACATTATATAGTAATTATAAAAATGTATAATGTATACAGTGATTTAAAAGAATACTTAGTTACAAGTATAATTTTGTTGCTAAGTCTCTGATGAAAATAGCTGGTTTGCAAAGAGACCTCTGTTGCTCACTTGGGCTTCGCTGGTGACTCAGTATTCTTGTCTGTGAAATCCCATGGACAGAGGAGCCTGGAAGGCTACAGTCCATGGGGTTGCAAAAAGTATGACATGACTTAGCGGCTACACAACAACAGTTGCTCACTTTGCCCAGCCAGTGTAGTTTTATTTATTCTGATAAATTTATTCTCATAAATGCATGTCTGATGTGACTTCATAGCCACTGTCCTTTGACAGATAACTGTCATTTTAAAGGAGAGAGAGGTTTCCAATGAGGGCTTCCTCATTTAGTAGTGAGCTCTTTATTCCTGAAGGATAATCAAAGGAAGACTAACCTGTCAGGGATATTTTGGGAGGAACTCACTTCCAGCATGGGAGATTGGCCTGCATGGCCTCAGAGAACCTTTCAAATAAGAACCTCCAATTCCAGATAGGGGCAGGAGTTGAGGTAGGCATAGGCACTGGATAATAAAGAGTCTTCAGTTCAGTCATGTCCGACTCTTTGCGACACCATGGACCACAGAACACCAAGCTTCCCTGTCCATCACCAAATACCGGAGTTACCCAAACTCATATCCACTGAGTCGGGGATGCCATCCAACCATCTCATCCTCTGTCATCCCCTCCTCCTCCTGCCTTCAGTCAGCATCAGGGTCTTTTCCAATGAGTCAGCTCTTTGCATCAGGTGGCCAGAGTATCAGAGTTTCGGCTTCAACATCAGTCCTTCCAATGGGAANCCAACCATCTCATCCTCTGTCATCCCCTCCTCCTCCTGCCTTCAGTCAGCATCAGGGTCTTTTCCAATGAGTCAGCTCTTTGCATCAGGTGGCCAGAGTATCAGAGTTTCGGCTTCAACATCAGTCCTTCCAATGGGAACACTCAGGACTGATCTCCTTTAGGATGGACTGGTTGGATCTCCTTGCAGTCCAAGGGACTCTCAAGAGTCTTGTCCAACACCACAGTTCAAAAACATCAATTCTTCGATGCTCAGCTTTCTTCTCACTTCCATACATGACTACTGGAAAAACCATAGCCTTGAGTAAATGGACGTTTGTTGACAAAGTAGTGTCTCTGCTTTTTAATATGCTGTCTAAGTTGGTTATAACTTTCCTTCCAAGGAGTAAGCATCTTTTAGTTTCATGGCTGAAGTCACTATCTGCAGTGATTTTGGAGCCCAAGAAAATAAAGTCTCTCACTGTTTCCCCATCTATTTGACATGAAGTGATGGGACCAGATGCCATGATCTTATTTCTGAATGTTGAGCTTTATGCTAACTTTTTCACTCTCTTCTTTCACCTTCATCAAGAGGCTCTTTAGTTCCTCTTCACTTTCTGTCGTAACGGTGGTGTTATCTGCATATCTGAGGTTATTGATATTTCTCCCAGCAATCTTGATTCCAGCTTGTGCTTCTTCCAGCCCCAGCATTTCTCATGATGTACTCTGCATAGAAGTTAAATAAGCAGGGTGACAATATACAGCCTTGACATACACCATTTCCTATTTGGAACCAATCTGTTGTTCCGTGTCCAGTTCTGACTGTTGCTGCATACAGATTTCTCAAGAGGCAGATCAGGTGGCCTGGTATTCCCATCTTTTTAAGAATTTTTCCACAGTTTATTGTGATCCACACAGTCAAAGGTTTTGGCATAGTCAATAAAGGAGAAATAATTGTTTTTCTGGAACTCTCTTGCTTTTTTGATGATCCAGTGAATGTTGGCAATTTGATCTCTGGTTCCTCTGCCTTTTTGAAAGCCAGCTTGAACATCAGGAAGTTCATGGTTCACGTATTGCTGAAGCCTAGCTTGGAGAATTTTGAGCATTACTTTACTAGCATGTGAGATGAGTGCAATTGTGCGGTAGTTTGAGCATTCTTTGGCATTGCCTTTGTTTGGGATTGGAATGAAAACTGACCTTTNAAACCAGCTTGAACATCAGGGAGTTCATGGTTCATGTATTGCTGAAGCCTGGCTTGGAGAATTTTGAGAGTTCCAGAGTTACATTTCCATTATTTTCAACTTTGCCTTTTACACCTATGAGAGTGTCTTTGATGTGATCTAGTTTTCCAATTTAGTCTCAACCTTCCTTTAGATTCACTATTTCAGATGCTAAGAAGTTTCTCTTCAAATGTTTCCTTGGATGCCACATGGGTATCTTTTTCAATGAAGAACTATGTCAGTAACAGGAACAAAAATACAGACCTGAGTGTCTATATTAGGATCTTCAGCTCAGTTTAATAATTAACCCTCATCAAATATATAACATCCCAAGATGAAAGGCCCTTAGTCAACAACACTGGAAAACATCTGTAATAAATACACAGTGAAAACAAAGTATCCCCTCTAGAGATAAAGCTGGTCCTGCTGTTGCTAAGCCGTTTCAGTCATGTCCGACTCTGTACGACCCCATGGACGGTAGCCCACCAGGCTCCCCCATCCTTGGGATTCTCCAGGCAAGAACACTGGAGTGCGTTGCCAGTTCCTTCTCCAAAGCATAAAAGTGAGAAGTGAAAGTGAAGTCGCTCAGTCATGTCCGACTCCTAGCGACCCCATGGACTGCAGCCTACCAGGCTCCTCCATCCATGGGATTTTCCAGGGAAGAGTACTGGAGTGGGTTGCCATTGCCTTCTCCGAGAGATAAAGCTACTCCTTCTTAAATCTCATCCATCAGTGTTCTCCTACTGAGAATTCAAACTCTCAAGCTTCACTTTCTAAAGCTACTGACTCTTCCCTCTACTCATGCAAACATCGAATGAAACCTTCTTTTGCCTCCTCATGAAATTTAGTCCTTCAACTCCTCTCTATTCTCACATTCAAATCTCATTAAAAATTAAAAGGCATCTGTGACAGGCAGAATTGTAAGCTGGTCCTCAAGATTCCTGTCCCTGGTAAACACATCCTACATAATTTCTTTAAGTGTGTGGGGTGGACCAAAGAACATGGTGGGTTATCACAAACCTAAAAAGAAATGATACTAGTGAACTTACAAAACTGAAAGAGACTCAGACATAGAGAAAGAATTTATGGTTGCTGGGGGAAGGATAGAAGGAAGAGACAATTAGGGAGTTTGGGATGGACATGTACACACTGCTGTATTTAACATGGATAATGTATGACAAACCACTATAATATTGTTAATTAGCCTCCAATTAAAATAAATTTTTTTAAATTATTTTTTAATTAAAAAAATAATAAAATAGATAAGCAACAAGGACTGACTATATAGCACAGAGAATTCTCCTTAATGGTATGTGGCAGGCTGGATGGGACGGGAGTTTAGGGGAAAATGGATACATGTATATGTATGCCTAAGTCCCAGTGCTGTTCACCTGAAATTATCACATTGTTAATTGGTTATACCCCATTACAAAATAAGTAACTGGGGAAAAAAAGGAATACGATGGGATATCACAATGTGATTAGGTTATTAATCAGTCCATTCTGGATTAATCAAGAGGGAGACTGTCTTGGAGGAGTCTGACTCAAACAGGTGACCTGTCTACAAGAAAGTGAAGCATCAGAGAGTTGTGCTTCTGCTGGCCTGGAATGCGAGGCAGACGGTAAGGTGGGGAGAGGAAGGGACCACGTGGTGGGGACGTGAGCAGTCTTCAGACACGGGAATGCTCCCTGACGTGGCAAGGAGTGATAAAATGATGTCCTACAGCCTCAGGAATTTAATCCTGCCAACAACCGGTGAGCCTAAGAAGACCCCAGATCACATAAACCCCAACTGACTTGACTTCAATCTCATGATACTGAGTAGAGAACCCAGTCAACCTGTACCCAGACTGACCCAAAGACACTGTGTGATAATAAATCTATGTAATCTTAAATTGCCATGTTTGTGGTAATTTGCTACCCAGCAAGAAAAAGTCAATATGATCGTTTAAAAATAATATCCTCCTTTCCACATGGATCACTTCCAAAAACGTTGTCAGCTGATACAATCATACTGGGTCGGCCAAAAAGCTCACTTGGGTTTTTCTTTAAGATCATACAGGAGCATGAGTACTTTCACCAGAGGCTGGAAAAAGTTAAGCCAACAAGAGCATTTATAATATAATTACAACTAAGACTGACACTATTCTTCAGGCATGGCTAAATGAAAACTCCTTAATCCTCTTACAGTTCTGGCATCAACAGTCATGTAAATGCTACAGTACCTCGATCCTCCAGTGGGTTGCCAGCAAGGTTAATCGTGTGCAGCCCTGAAGTGGGATTATGTGCTAGAGCACTGGCCAGTTTTTGTGCAAAATCTCTGCAAGTAAACAAACATTAAGACACAATGTGTAAAATGACTCAATTAGAAAATTTAATGCTAGAATAGCTAGAGTGAAATTTTAAAAAAGGAGAAGCTTTTACAATATTAATCTATATATCATATTTGTTAAGAATCAATCTATTTTCACGAGGACATATCCTCATTAGAGAATCCGTAAAGTCATAGCTAGAATATGGTTCATCTTGATCAATCCAAATCTCATTCCAAAGAAAAATGTATAATTGCTCCTTTAAAGACACATTAAAGGATGTTATTAATAATACTTTGGACCCTTCTATGACTTAAACAAATCCTGAATTGCATTGCTTTTCATGAAAATTGCAATAGGCTATTCCCTATATCAGTTTTAATTTCATGCAATATTCATGAAGATAGAAGTGACTGCCCTTTGAAGGCTATAGTTGCTAGCACTATATTTTCAGTTCAGTTCAGTTGTTCAGTCATGTCCGACTCTTTGCAACTCCATGGACTGCAGCATATCAGGCTTCCGTGTCCATCACCAACTCCCAGAGTTTGCTCAAACTCATGTCCAACAAGTCAGTGATGCCATCCAATCACCTCATAGTCAAAAGCACTATTTTAGGTGTGTTTAACTTAAAATAATGCATTAAGTGCTATGACTATGAAACTGCCAAGCCTCCTCACTTAGGAGCAGTGACATCTTGACTCCAGCGGGTTCGAAGTCACATGCCCCTAATAAGGCTTGGGTATTGTTACTGAACCACACTAGATGAAGATTATCTAAGTGTGAATTTGCAAAGGGAGAGAAATGGCTGAAACAGATCAAAGCCAAACAATAACATCCTATGAAATGTGCCATTACTATGACTACGATTTATGATTAATGGTACTAGTAAAAGCTAACACATAGCATCTCTAATATGAAAGATTTTGAAACTTTTCTAAACACTTTTCATGTATTAATTCATTTATCCTTACAATTGTAATTCTATAAAGTAAGCACTATTATCACCAACTTAAAAATGAAGAGACTGAGGTACAGAGAACTGAACCAACTGCCCAAAGACATGAAGCATCTGACCCAAGGGTCCATGCTCTTAAGCATTATCCTTATATACCCTCAAAGATACCATGTGACACACCACAAAAGAAGATAAAATCCTTGACATTTATAATAATGATGGGAATCACAGGGACTTCTTTTTAAGATGAGGAAACACTATACAGGTGATATCATTAACTTTTTTCTCAAAACCATATATTAATTTTAGAAGAAAGGGCAAAATGTTTTAAAGCTACACATTCATATATTCAGGAAAATACTCACGTTCTAAGTCCAGCATTTTCCAACACCAATTCTTCCAGTCGATTGGACCTGCTCACGACCCTCAAGATCTGTTCACAGACATCAGTGGACTGTAACAGAAAATATTCTTTGACCATGTCGTAAGTCAGAATACGACTTCACTTCATCATCATAAATCCTTGCAGCTACAAAGCTTTAAATAAATCATTCATCCAATCAACAACCCGTGAGTTGACAAGGACTCCTACACATCCTGCTGATGAAGATTCAGGGAACACAACCACACAAAGGACCAAGTCCCTGACTTCAAGGGTGATACCACCCAGAAGGCAATCAGACAAGAAGGAAGTAAACAATTATGACAGGAAAACAGGCATTTTGGCAGTGCTATAGGCACATAGATTTCATGCAATCCTGGGAAAACCAAAAGAAATCCCCAGGAAAGTGATACCCAAAATAAAG
The DNA here is from genome assembly GCA_006410875.1 of Neotragus pygmaeus. Classification (NCBI taxonomy): domain Eukaryota; kingdom Metazoa; phylum Chordata; class Mammalia; order Artiodactyla; family Bovidae; genus Neotragus; species Neotragus pygmaeus. The sequence goes on from SJYV01007687.1 coordinate 27,450, forward strand.
GACCAAAGCCTGAGTGGTAGTGACGCTGGTGATGAGGCTGATGATGAAACTCTACTTCCTGAGTTCTTGTCACATGCCAGGCCCTGAGCTAAGCCTCCTCTGTGTATTTCATTATGAAGCTGTTAGTTATTATCACTCTCTTTTTATAGGTAACATTTAAAGATATCATGTACTTTAAAAGAGAGACTGAATAACCACTTGATAAAGGTTAGGTGACACAATGTTAATACTAGTAATCTCTAAACTAAGGTAAGGAATAAGAAAGACTACTAATCATCTCATGTTAATAAACCTCATGTTTTAAAAAATTATGCAGTCATAAACTCACATCTTTCAAAATATTTTAAGTGCTTAGGATATAATGTTAAATGAATATGCATAATTAAAATAAAGTGTTTACTAAAGATTATAACAATTGAAATGGCTAATATATGCAGCCAGAAAGTCTTGAGGGGACTATGAGAAATGAAGAGTTGTGCCCTGGTAGAACTGTGCATAACTTTTTCTTTTAAATTTTTACCTGTTAAAGCTTTATATTTATTTATATCCTGCCTTATTCCAAAACTAACTTAAGGTAGCTTCTGACCTTATTCAGACATTGAAAAGTGATTTTTAAATGTCATCATAACTTAAGGTCTCTTTAAATCTTTTATGTTATTAAAAGAGAGAGAGAAATCATTTTGTGTGGTAAACCATATAATAGAGCAGTTTCTTTTCTTAAAATAGTACATAAAATATTATAGTTCTTTATCAGATCATAAATATCCAACTGGATTAACCATTATTGGAGAAGTATAAAATGTAGCACAAATTCTCCAGTCAAGCAGCCTTTAGAAAGACGACTTGGAAAACCACCAAGAGGCACAGAATTTAAAGCTTTTATAATTCTCGTGTCCTGCTCGATCCCTCTGGGTTTATAATGTTGCCTTCATACTATTCCTGGGTTTCTAATGTGACCCACAGATTGATGAGGGGAGAGAAAAATTAATTCCAAGTGACCCAATGCCTGCAACTTATATTATGCTGACGGTGGTGATTTTCAAAATGCTGACCCCTTATTAAGTACCATTCTTCGCCTTACAATATACAACTAGAGGAACTGATCTTATTCTGTGTTATAATAAAAGGTGATTACTCAGACATGTTTTTGTAAAGGTTATTCTAATTTCCAGAAATAATCCATAGTATCACCACCTTTCCAGGGCTACTTCAGAGCATCCAGAAAAGTAATTTACCAAAGCTGAGTTATGAAGCAAGGCTTTCATCTACTCATNAAAATTAATTCCAAGTGACCCAATGCCTGCAACTTATATTATGCTGACGGTGGTGATTTTCAAAATGCTGACCCCTTATTAGTACCATTCTTCGCCTTACAATATACAACTAGAGGAACTGATCTTATTCTGTGTTATAATAAAAGGTGATTACTCAGACATGTTTTTGTAAAGGTTATTCTAATTTCCAGAAATAATCCATAGTATCACCACCTTTCCAGGGCTACTTCAGAGCATCCAGAAAAGTAATTTACCAAAGCTGAGTTATGAAGCAAGGCTTTCATCTACTCATTGGAAATTATTACTGTCATTAAAATTTATTAAAATGTAGGAAAAGTGTGTCCAACTTTTCTTTAACATGCCAGTAGGGGAGAGGTATGACAAGTCATTCATGATCACATTAATTTGCTACCTTTTATTAAAGCCAACTGGAGAAAGCAATGGCACCCCACTCCAGTACTCTTGCCTGGAAAATCCCATGGACGGAGGAGCCTGGTGGGCTGCAGTCCGTGGGGTCGCTAAGAGTCGGACACGACTGAGCAACTTCCCTTTCACTTTTCACTTTCATGCATTGGAGAAGGAAATGGCAACCCACTCCAGTGAAGCGACTTAGCAGCAGCATTAAAGCCAACTACATGAGAAGTGTTATTTGCTACACCAAAGAATATACATGGATGGATATTTTAAAGAGATACACACACAAACTTGGACACCAAGAAAATGTTACCATTAGAGTAGTCTTCCCCAAATGTCTACTGCATGTTCAGCACTTTGTTTACGGATTTAAGGAAAAGTGTTTTGTTTTGTTTTTTTAACAAGTTAATATAACTCTCTAGGAGCTTATCTTTATTTCAAAATCAAATGTATAGCATGAAAACTAGAGAAATCACTATAAAATAACAAATGAACTAGTCCAAAATAAAACAGATATGGAAGTTTGAAACTGAGAGGAACCAGTTGGACCCTATCTGGTCCAACCACATAATTTTTAAAAGATTTTAAAAGACCTAATGATGCTCACTGACTTGCCTAAATGATAAAAAAAAGAGAGTTGAGCAAAATCCCAATTCTACTGCAATTTTATGAGTCCAGAACCTTGGCCCTAATTGCGTATTTGGCATATCTTCAAAAACAAACAAACAAACAAAAAACCCTCTATCCTTCTACTTAAATTTTGAATAGTGACTGCTAACAGACTTCATAAGATTAGCATAAAGCATGTAAGTCACATTTTTTCTGTGGGACAGTAAGCACAGGAGACTTCTGTTGTGCGAGAAGCAATTTTAATAACCCAGAGAATTCATATAACTTGAGAAGTCCCTTCTTTTTACACTTTGTGTTTTAAAAAAGCTGAAGAAGGTGTAATGCTTGCCTGTGCCTCAAATAAACCAAGTATTAGAAAATGTTTTGAGATTACATAGTGCAATGGCCATCAAAGGCAAAGTATCATTTCTTTTTAACTTTGGGTAACACACATGGAAAAACTGCTAATCTCTTTGAAAACTTGCAGAAAGACATCCCAAAGAGTATTTCTCATTTTTAAATACTAAGCATTAAAAATATACACATTTTTGTGTTTAAATCTGTTATTAGAAAAGCAGAGAAAGCAATAATCCTCAAATCCTGTCTCCTACTTCCCACCATCCCAGGGCGTCCAAAAAAGCACACAAGCACTTACATGCTTTGTCTGGCCAAGACTGAAATAATTACGTGTGTGTTTTCTTTCCTAAACACCTAAGGCATTTAAAAAAGAGATGCTGCCTGGGAGGAGTAACGATAGAACAGCAGCTCCAGCGGCCTGACACTAGTGATTTCAGATAACTTCCAAAAGAGGGATGTCCACAACTTCCTCAGAGCTCTCTTGTGCCCCATTTTGAAAATCACAGGCTTAGGTGAATGTCTGAATGAGCCAGGAAAACTGACTTGGTAGCAAAGCATTGTTCTCTCTGATCCCACAATCCCTGGGCTAATCTACTTCTCATTCCTCGAATGGCTCCCCTCGCACACCCGCAATCTCTGTTGGCTCAGCCCTGCAAACGGTCCCCATTCCTGCAAACAGCAAATGAGAGGCTTCTATTCCCAGGTCTCCCATCACGGCTGTCTGCTCACTCTCTCCTTGGGGGTCACCATCCGTACTCCCATCATCCCTGATCTCAGACATCCCCCTGTTTAGCTGATACAGTTTCCAGAATTCAGGCTCCCCCATTTGTTCACTTCTCAGCCTCTTTGCTAATCTGATTGTGAGGATGACAATAACAGCTGACAGTTGTGAAATGCCTGTAGTACGTTAGACGTTGTGTTAGAACTTCCATATAAATTATTTAGGCTTCCCAGGTGGCAAAGAGGTAAAGAATCTGCCTGCCAATGCAGAAGCAAGAAATATGGGTTCAATCCCAGGAAGTTTCCCTGAAGGAGGAAATGGCACACCACTCCAGTACTCTTGCCTGGAAAATCCCATGGACAGAGAAGCCTGGCTGGCTATAGTCCATGGAGTCACAGAGTCGGACACAACTGAGCACTGTCACTATATATATATATATATATAATTTTTATATATAGTAGTAATTTTATATATATTTATTAATTTTATACTTTTATATATTTATATATATATATATAATTTACTCATCTCAATAACCTGCAAATGAGTTACAATATTGTGTCCATTCATTCATTCAACAGTCATTTGACATCTATTGATTAAACCAGCTTTTACTGAGTAGCTACTATGAGCCACGTACTTTGATAAGCCCTAAAAAGAGATGAATAAGACATGAGTTCCAATTAGCTCACAGTAACAGGGATATAGGAAATAGAGGCCCTGGAAGATCAAGCAATGTATCTAAGGTCACACAGCCCTGTAGGAAGAGTCCGAATCTGAAACCCAGATTTCTGTTTCTAAGCCCACATTCTCACTGTCAACCACATTGACTCTTAATAATCCCCAAAGAGTTCCACCCAAGTTTATACCTATAACGCCTTAAGCCACTCACACCCCAGGCAAGTTCAGCAGGCTGGCCACCAGCAAATCTCAACCTTCCATTTTCAACAGATCTAGTTCTCAATCCAAATACTATCTCTTCACTTGAAAATTTTTTTATTTTTTTTCAAACTTTTTAATTGGAAGATAATTACTTTACAATGTTGTGTTGGTTTCTGCCATACAACAATGCGAATCAGTTATAATCATAAATATCTCCCCTCTCTCCTGAGACTCCCTCCCACCACCACCCCCCCAACTCACCCCTCTAGGTCATCACAGAGCCCCAGGCTGAGCTCCCTGTGTTATATGGCAGCTTCACACTAGCTATCTATTTTACACATGGTAACATATATATGTCATCGCTACTTTCTCAACTCATCCCATCCTCTCTTTCCACCCACCCCCACTATATCTACAAAACCTTTAGGTCTGTATCTCCATTCCTTCAAAACTACAGTGAACTAACACCTCACCCCAGTCAAAATGGCCATTATCAAAAAAATCTACAAACAACAAATGCTAGAGAGGACGTGGAGAAAGGGGAACCGTCTTGCACTGTCGGTGGGAATGTAAATTGATAGAGTCACTATGCAGAACACTATGGAGATTCCTTTAAAAACTAAGAATAAAACTGCCATCTGACCCAGCAATCCCACTACTGGGCATAAGCCACCCTGAAAATGATACATGGACCCGAATGTTCACTGCAACACTATTTACAACAATCAGAACATGGAAGCAACCCAGATGTCCATCACTCAGAAAATCTTAACCCCCCCAGTTTCTATGACCTCTGAAAGCTGGAGACTTGAACGTTAAGAGTCTCCATTAAGACATCTAAATTATCTCTCGTGCTCAGATGAAGCAGCAGAAACCTAACTCATAGATAAGCTTCTGTCCAAACGGCTGCTTTGAAATTGTGAAGACAAAAAAAAAAACAAAAAAACCCAACAGAGCATCTTATTTCTACTAATAAAACAGACTAAATCTTTGGCTCCCCCATGTCTTATAAAAACTAACAGATTTCACTTCGATTTCATTTTGCTTACATATAAATCTGTCCAAAACCTCATCTAGAAAATTAATGTTAACTATCAAAACTCCAGACCAACTCTACCTTGGTAATGTTTTCCTAAATTCTCAGGAAGGGAAGCTTTGTGGAGATGGAATGCAAGATAGGAACATAAAATCTGCTATTTGCAGCTGTGCAAATGTAACTTTAATAGTTTTTGCCAATGGAATGAGGGTATACAGAAGGCTCCAATAAATGTGCCTTTCTGTTCATCATCTAAAATTGCCTGAAGCAGCTGAAAACATGAGGAAGTACTTTTCTGAAGCATCTTCCATTACAAACTTTGTAAAATGTTCTGCAGATCATTTATAGGAAAATATCTCCCTAAGAAATAACATGTATTCAGCTCACCAGTATGGTTGAAAAACAAACATGTCTGTTTTTTGTTTTTTATAATTATCATGTTTTTGAAATTCAGCAAAGCTAAGCAACATTGTCAATTACTTACCAGTTTTAGATCCTTAGAGGACAGCTTAGTGAACCACTGATTGTATTCCAGAGCAGCAATGATAGGTATTAAGTCCCTAGAAGCAGAAATAACAAAATACATGAACATCTCTTACAATAGCCATATTGATGTCTGATTTTTAATCCATGACATCCAAGTTCACTTGTTAATTTCTATTATTTTACAAACACAACATTCAGCTAAACCTATTTCAACCCCTAAACAACAACTACATACTTTAGGACAGATCTTCAGAATGATGTAAACAGAATTCCTTAAAGTTGAAGATGAATTACCTCTATGGACTCTGATTTCTATTTCTAAAGGAAAAGAGGTTGGTAGCACTGTTTGCTTAGAGGCTGTCCTTGCTCTAAGAGATATCCTATGTCTAATTCCATACTGCTGCTGCTAAGTTGCTTCAGTCATGTCCGACTCTTAGCGACCCCATGACCTGCAGCCCACCAGGCTCCTCTGTCCATGGGATTTTCCAGGCAAGAGTACTGGAGTGGGTTGTCACTGCCTTCTCCCAATTCCAAACTAACAACTCTTATTTCTTTACATTGCTCCTTCATAAATCCTTCATCAAGTATATCATATGCTCTCTGGCTAGAGGAGTTTATATGGCAAGCAAGGACAGTACCAGTCTTATTATAAGTCACATCAGATGGGATACCCAATGCTTATTAGCAAGCATCCTACAACCATTTGGTTATCTTTCTTGCAGTTCTTAGTACTGATTATACACATGAGTTAGCTCACGTGTTTTTTTGTTGCATGGGTTTTTGCTTTTTTGTCTTGTGCTTCAGACAAGTTCTTCAGCCATGGAGTGAAGCTATTCACATCAGAGATCGGCCACCACACTCATTCCAGCCTGACCTCTACACAACATGCCCCTCACTCATGCTCAAGCCAAACAGCAGACAATTCACTACTGAAACATATCATGCAGTTTCACAATCAGAATTATCTTTTCCTGCTGTGTTCAGCTATGAAAATCCATGTATCCTTCAAGGCCTATATCATAATCCTCTCCACTGTAAGTTCCCCAGGTCACCACAACCAGCACATTATTTACACCTCTGTTTAGCATTTATTTTATTCTGCCTTATAGTATAGTTTGATGTTTAAACATCTATTCCTTATCACTCCAGGTTGTAAGTTCTTTGAAAGCCACGTCCCTGTCTTCTTTAAATTTTTGGCTACAGGGAAGCCATATCAATTTTATCTTCAGGCCATGACAAGTAGCAAATGCACAAATTTTTACTGAAACAGAAATGAAAGGCAGAAGGTGGAAAGAGAGCTGAAAAATCACTATTTTTCAAGCTTCAAGCTACCAGGCCCCATGCTAGGCATTTTACATAGACCAACTCATTTAAATCTCAAAACAACCTTAGAAGGTTTTATTGTTTGCATTTTACAGATGAAGAAACAGATGCTAAGAGACCTACAGTGAAACTGCAGGTCCCTTTGGACACCACTACAGTCAAAACCCAGCTTCTAAAGCCCGTGTGTGTGGTTTCATCAGATTTGCTTTAAAAGGTGACATGAGCATCCACAGGTGGTTAAAAAAAAAAAAAAAAAACGCCAAGGGATTATATGCCATCTTTTCCAGCAAAAAGCCTCTTTATTAAGCTTGCTAAGTTTTACATTAAAAAAAAAAAAAAAACAAGTTTCAAATTAAAAAACAAGAACAACTACCCTTGCCATAGTTGTTTTAGGGTCTCCATTCTCTCATCTCTCTCCACCAACCAATTGCTCAGAACAAGTCTCGGCATTTCTCCCTGATGTCTAATGACAGTCATAGCTTCTCTCAGAGTGAATTCCACCTTATAATACAGGGCCCTCAAAGCCCATGTTATCTGAGAGTCCTCTCCCTTACTTCATCACTCAGGAATGACAGCAAATCATTCTCACTGCATCTCCTTTTGTGGATTTAATGTCAAGTAGAGACTATGCTTCAGAACCTCTTTGTTGTGTATTATGTCACCCGATGAGATTTGAAGTACACCTGGTTTTTGTCACAATGAATTCATTTTCAAGAGTTGAAGGGCACATCATTAATAGACTCAGGTTTCACATTAATGCCGTGGGTAGGACAGCGTCATCCTACATATAACATGTAAAAACCTTGAAAATATTCTGGTACACTCAAAGTCAAATCCAATTCTTAATGATACCAGAAATGCTTGGAGTACAAGATTCAATTTTAAAAATACACATCATTCCAGGTGCATATTTGTATGATCAGAGTCAATGAGTGTAACTGGTAAAAATGACATATAAAATATTAGACATAAATGCTCACAAATATAGACATGTTTCCCCCACCCCACCCCCAAAGAAAAATACAGCAAAATGTTATGCAGACATCTTGCCTGGGTGGTAGCATTAAAGATGATATGAATTTTTTCAAACACAAATTTTGTACTATATTTTCAAATTTGTCTATAATGATCCATATTCACAACCTAAAGGAATTATAAAACTATGTCCTACGGATGATATAAAACTTTGTTATAGCAAAAGCTGTCCACAAAAATGATGGGACTCATGCATGTTGGCGTGGTCTGCCTACAACGTTTCTCTAAATTACGTTAATGCCTAGGCTTTTTAATGTCAAAAATAAATTAGAAAAAGACAAATATACATCATAATTCATTCAATAAACATTTATTGAGTACTACTAAGTCCTGGGTAGGGATATTAGGCTCTGAGGGTTAAGTGATGAATACGGGCAACTCTTTGTCTTCCAGTGGTGGAAAGACCTCAGCTATCTGCAGCACCATGGAGAAAGCGAGCATGTTTCAAGTGCCCTAAGATCATCGGAGGACATGAGTACTTCAGCCTGGAGCAAATGGGGAAGGGTCTGCAAGGTTTGAGAGATAGGGAGAGGCCAACAAGTCAGGGAAAGTGAAATAGAGTATTATAGGTAATTAGGAAATAGGATGTGAAAAGGCAGGCTTCCCCGGTGGCTCAGCAATAAAGAATCCTCCATCTGCCAATGCAGGAGACACAGATTCGATCCCTGGGTCAGGAAGATGCCCGGGAGAAGGAAACGGCAACCCACTCCAGTATTGTTGCCTGGAAAATCCCACGGACAGAGGAGCCTGGGGGGGCTACAGTTCATGGGGTCGCAAGAGTCGGACAGGACTGAGTGCCTAAACAATAACAACAACAACGTACAAAGGCACAGGAACCCGAAAATGCCCAGCAACTCCATTCATTTGTTCAATGAGTGCCACCCACTGTGCATGAATCACTGAACTGAGGCAACAATGAACACAGCAAGATGGTCCCTCCCCTTGTGATACTCACTCTATTATAGTTACTTTTATTTCTTGCTAAGCTGTTCTAGAGAGAAATAACCCCTCTGCTATAGAGTGAATATACAGCACTATGGTGCAAATAAGAGACACAATTATGAAAAAACTTCAGAAGGCAAAGATCCTTATAGGAAGTGTGTGAGCCTTCTAGATGAGAAACACATTACCATCCCAGAAGAGATGGTCAACAGACCAAAGAATGGCTTAATCAAAGAGTTTTTAGATTGGACACCAAAAGCACGATCCATAAAAGAAAAAAATAAATCAACTGGACTTAATCAAAATCAAAAACTTTTACTCTGTAATAGATGCTATTAAAAGAAAGGTAAGATGACCATATTCTGGGAGAAAATATTTGCAAATCTCATTTCTGACAAAGGACTTGGTGCTCAAAATGTATAAAGAACTCTCAGAAGTCCATAACGAGAAACTACTCAAGTGTTTTAAATGATCAGAAAGATCGAAACAGATACCTCATCAAGCAAGATACACTGAGGGTAAATAAGCACATGAAAGATGCTCAAAATTATTAGCCAGAAATGGCAACCCACTCCAGTGTGATTGCCTTGAGAATCCCAGGGATCGGGGAGCCTGGCGGGCTGCCATCTATGGGGTCGCACAGAGTCGGACACGACTACAGTGGCTTAGGAGGAGGAGGAGAGAAATGCAATTTAAAACCAAAATAAGATGCCCCTGGAAACCTACTAAATTGCCTTTTTTTTTTTAATCAAAAGTGACAATGTTAAGTGCTAACCAGGGTGCAGAGCAAATGAAACCTCATACACTGCTGTTGGGAAAGCGAATGGCATGCACAAGGCAGACAACAGTTTGACAACGTCTTATTATCAAGTTTTATGTATACTTTTACCATTGTTGTTTAGTCACTAAGTCATGTCCAACTCTTCTGCAACCCCACAGACTGTAGCCCAGCAGGCTCCTGTATCCATGGGATTTCTCAGGCAAGAATACTGGAGTGGGTTGCCATTTCCTTCTCCAGGGGACCTTCCAGACCCAGGGAATAAACCCGCATCTCCTGCATGGGCACACGGATTCTTTACCACAGAACCACCTGTCCATGGGGTCACAAAGAGTCGCACATGACTTAGGGACTGAACGACAAACATAAGACATACCATGATTCTGCGATCTCAATCCTGGGTATTCACCCAAGAGAAATAAAAACTTTTATTTATATAAAAATCTACATATTATTGTTCATAACAGCTATATTCATAATTGTCAAACACTGGAAACCACACAGATGGAGATGTCCACGCGTGTCGCCGTGTGACACCAGGCTAGACAAAGTAATTGTGTGACGGCTGCCAGCCCACTCTCCCTGTGTCTGTCTCCTTCACCCTCTGATTAGGTCCCACTTAAACAGAAAATACACAAGATGTGACGTAACTAATTTCATCTCTGAGAGTTCATTTTCCAGGATGGCCTTCTTAGAGCACAGTTACAAGTAAGCACAGAAGCAAATCTTGGATAAAGACTCAACTTGCATTCACATGTTGTGCTGATATCACTTACTGCAAAGAACTCCCTGGATTTCCCTGACAGCATCTGTGTTGCTCAGGACCAATCCTTTCCTATGTTTTCATTAAGTAGGGTTTATTAGTATATAATGATTATATTTTATAATGTACTGATTATATTACATAACGTAGAAAGTTTTCCACACACCTGGGCTGGGCTTCTTGACTGATTTTCTCATGGGGGGATGCAATTAACAGCTTTTTACTATCAGTTCATCCCTTTTATTTTGTATCCCACTAAGACTTCACTTTCACTTTTCACTTTCATGCATTGGAGAAGGAAATGGCAACCCACTCCAGTATTCTTGCGTGGAGAATCCCAGGGACAGGGGAGCCTGGTGGGCTGCCATCTATGGGGTTGCACAGAGTCTGACACACTGAAGCAACTTAGCAGCAGCAGCAGCATGTNCCTGGATGGACTCTGGGAGAGGAGACTTCCTCCCAACCTGGTCAGGACCTCAGGGTTCTCCTCCTACTCAGGGTGGAACACTGAGGTTTAGAAAACTTGGTAAAGTCATCCAGCTTACTTGGGCAGTTTAGAAGGGAGCACCTGTCCTCTGAGGGATGCTGAGAGGCAATAAACCACAGCATGATCCTTCCCCACTTTGTGGAACATAAGGCATGATTCCTGCTTTCTTGACAGAGGGCATGCTGTTGAGAGGGGTCTACTGAATTACATGCCCACCTATGTCCAACAGGGCCTGCTCATGGGGAGTATCTGGTTCACTCTAGTTCTTTTGAGATAACTTACTTAGGGCTCTGAACATGCTGGAATTAGGCCCATGTTTTAGGGGACCTCTGGGTTTTTCTTCACATTTTCTGAATCATTTGGTATTGAACTCAGACGTCAAGCCTGCACTCAATTCTCTGCCCAGAGAGGCAGGGTGATGATTGAGGAGACTGAAATGGATGATGCTACTCAAGGTTTGGCTTCTGGATATATTCTGTACAGACCAAAATGTCTTAGATCAGAATTCATAAGGTTCCCTATGGTCATGCTCTTGTTGTATCAGGGAAATAGGGATCAATTTTTTTGAAGAGAGATAAAAGTAAATGTGTATATGTATATGTGCAGAGGGGTAGCCTAGGACATAAATTAGGAAAAGAGATGTTGAAGAAAAGTCTGTAGGTTTCTAGGGTGGTAGACACTTGGGCATCAATTTCAAGTTTACTAGGAATTATTGTATAGGAGTGTGGAGAGCAGCATCTTCCCAGCTGGCACAGTGGGTAAAGAATCAGCCTGCCAATGCAGAAGATGCAAGTTCAATTCCTGGTTCTAGAAGATCCCCTGGAGAAAGAAATGGCAACCCAATCCAGTGTTCTTGCCTAGAAAATTCTATGGACAGTGGAGCCTGGTAGGCTACAGTCCATGGAGTCACAAAGAGTTGGACATGACTGAGCTACAGAGCACACATGGAGAGAAGCAGAGAATAGAGGCAGGAAATGGTAGTTGGAATTCCTCCTACTCCTCCATTCCGGTAGGATGCTCAGAAGAGACCAACCCCCTACCCCAATCAAAAAGACATAGCCCAGAGCACAGCAAGCTATTTGGCATTGCTTTCCTTAGTGACTGAGGATTCTTGGCGTTGACTATAGAAGTACTGACCCCATTGTAGAGCTGGAACTGAGTTGCGGAGAAAAGTGGCAGTGGGGATAAGCAGGAACTCCCCTTTCCCTCCAGATACCTTGTGTACTGTTTGAAGGTTCTTCTTGTATTAAATGAAAAGCAACCTGCCTAGAACTTACTCACCTGGATCATTCTCATTCCTGAAGCACCAGTGAATAAACCTAATCTCTTGTTTACATGGAAACCTTTAAATCATTTACAAAAGTCCGGTCCTCTTCTCCAAGCTGAAGATCCCTTAACTCTTTGGGGCCAGTGAGCATGAGCTGGGGCTGTCAGACCTCAGGGCTCACCTTTTCTCCCCCATCCACCACTCAAGGGCATACATGGGCAGTGCAACGGATGTGCGGTTCTCCATGAGCACAGCTGCCCACGCATCTCAAGGTCTGCATCGCTGTTACTCAGCACGGCGGGAACAGTCTGCCAAGGTGAGGGGGTGGAGGGTTGAGTGTGGATGGGTCTCCCCAGGGGAATTTGGGGTCAGTTCAGCCACGTGTCTGGCTCTGGTTTCACAGACAGCTGGTGTGTGGTGCACATCCTCCCCCCACCCTCCCCCATGTCAGTGACAGCTGCAGCCTCAGGGTTAAGGCCGTCATCAGCTACAACAGCTGTGTTTCGCCTTGACCTCCTGATGGGCAAGAGGTAGGGGCTGGTGGGTGGCCAGCCAGTCCCTGAGGCCCTGCTGAAGCCTGTGCACGTGTGCCTGGGTGTTTCAGTGGTGGGGGTGGGGGAAGTAGGGCCAAGATGGAATTGGCAAGTTCTCTGAAACAAAAGCTATGGTTTATGGGGGAGGTGAGGGTGGGATAACAGATTAACTGACCCTTGGGATGGCTCCTGCAGTTTCCTGAGAAGCATGTAGTTTCTGTGGGGTCTGCCTAGGAAGCTGAGAGGAAACAGGAAAGATTAGGGGCAGAAAAGGACTGACTTCAGTCTTGTGGGGAAGTCTGATTCCTTCCTAGCCCCATAATTGTTAACCATGCTCTGTCTTGAACACAGGTTCCCTACATGCTCTAGTGCACTAGAAGATAGAGGTAAAGAAGGAGGGAACTCTTATCTGATGGGGTAGATTCATCTCCGCCCTTAGGAAAATCCCTCTTTTTGTCTCTCCCCTCTCTCCTTGTCCTCCTGTTTATAACAACACAGCAGCTGCCCAGGAGCTCAGTCTAAAGACTGCAGGAGTGAGAAAAGACCCCTGGGGGGTTTGGGACACAGAAGATAGGGTTAGAGATGGGCTCTTCCCTTTTCTTCCCCTGATCTCACTCTCCCAGCCCAGTTCTGTGCTCTTTGCACGTCTAGGCCTTTGTCTACCAAAGAGGTTCGTAGGACGATTTCTGAGAGGCTACCTCCTCTGAGGGTTGACCAGAGGGTTCTGTAATGTGCTGAAAGTCTGTGAGACACAAGACAGTTAGGCCTGCTTGGGTTTCTCTTGTTCCCTTTACCTTTCGTGTGCATAGAAATGGATAGACTTTACATAATACTTGGTGCCAGACACTGTGCTAAGTGCCTTACATGCATTTCCTAATTTAATCCTCAGAGCTAACTATGAAGTAGATACTGTTACTGTTCCCACTTTACAGATGAAGAAATTGAGGCACAGAAAGGTTAAACAGCTCTTTCATAGCTGGGACTTGGTGGAGCCAGCATTCAAAGCAAGGCAGTTTCTGAAATCTGTTCCTAACTATTCTGCTTTCTGCCTCCTTGAGTTTGGGTAGTGTTTCTTAGACTTTAACATACAAGTAAGTTATCCAGGAATTTTGTTAAAAGGCAGATTCTGAATTAGTAGGTCTGGGATGGTTCCTTAGATTTAGCGTTTCTAACAGCCTCCTGGGAGATGTCAGTGCTGATGCTGTAGGTGGGGAGGGTCCTGCTCCTCAGCCATCGGTACGTCTTACCCACCTTTCTATCCTTCTCTGCTAAGGACTGGGAGCCATCTCCACTGCCTGAGGTGCTGGTCCCGACAGCCACCCCTGCCTTTGACAGTGACCGTGAGAGCTCTGATGTGGATGAGGATGAACCAGGGGGTCTGCTGGGCTCCATGGACGTTGTCTCCCCCAGCAGCCACTCAGACGCCCAGACCCTGGCCATGATGCTGCAGGAGCAGCTGGATGCTATCAACGAGGAGATCAGGTTAGGGCAGGGGTGGAGGGCCTGGGAAGTTCCTTGAAGGACAGAGGCGCTTTGTGTTTGAGCACCGCAGGAGAGATTCTATAGAGATTCTACAGCTGCACCTTGAGTGCCATCGTCTAGGGACCCTGTGTGGGGATCAGGCAAGGTTCTGGCACAATGCTGATGGAGAGGGGCAGGACCTCAGATTGACTTCTCAGGCTTCATTTTTCCTCCCAGGTCTTTGGAGGCTGTGTTCCTGACCTCCTACAGCTAAACACAATCACTTTTGTGTAGTTCCCACATACTGAGGCCAACTCAGGGTGAGATTTTTTGTCAGTCTTTTCACAGTCACTGGAGGAGACAGCATTATTCCCATTTTACAGACAAGGAAACAAATCAAATGGATTAAATGATTTGCCCAAAGCAGTACAGTAAGTGGCAGAGCCAGGATTCAAAATCTTCTAAACTCCGTGCTCTGTGTCATGCCTTCTATCCCTAATGAAGCATCAGACAGAAACCACTGGCAGAGAATGTTATCAAGATCTGCACTTTACTCCATTTTTATAGAGAGTTTATTAATGTTTGTGACAAATGGCAAAGGAAAGTCCAAAGCAGAGAACATCCACACTTTACAGGGTTGTAGGGGTCATCTGGTTTAGTGGTTCCCACACTTTTGGATTTCACAGACAAGCTAAAAAGAAAACTACACAGACACACACACACAAACACAGAAGGGTACTAACATAGTACTGCCAACTTTCATTCTGCAAAATGAAATGGTAAAGATAATTACCATTTCCTATCATAACCATTTTATCAAAGAAAGAATATTTTAACATCCCTAAAGTTGGAAAAATATGCTCTGAGAATAAAGATAGGTCCTGCTTCTAAAGGATAGTTGACATCATTATATTTGTGTGTGTGTGTATGAGTGTGCATACACACATTTCGTTCTGAGTGCCTCCCCCATACACATAACATTATCACTATTATTCTAATTTTTCTGTGGAACAGGGAAAATTCCATCAGGGATCAGCATCAATTAAAGGTTCTGTGTTTGAGAACTACTGACTTAGACCTTCCTGACATTGGGTATATTTTTATAGTTTTATATAGTTTATAAAACCATAGTTTTATAGTTTTATATTCCATTGACTGACTTGCCTCCTTTCCTAGCAAACTGCTTTTGTTAAACTAGGGAGTTTTGTTACATTAGGCCAGTTAACCAGACAGAAAATTGCTAAGCTGTAGTGGGATAGAACCAGCTATGCCCACAAGGCCTTGTATGTCCCTGCAATGCCCCCGAACACTGGGATACACCTGAGCATCACCTTGTTCCCTGGGTCACTGGGTGATGACTCAGGCAGTGCCCACACGTGCCTCCTGCTAGTCCTCTCTGGGCTAACAGTGAGACCCCGATTTTGCCTACCTCCCAGGATGATCCAGGAAGAGAAGGAGTCCACAGAGCTCCGTGCTGAGGAGCTGGAAACTCGAGTAACTAGTGGCAGCATGGAGGCCCTAGACCTGACCCAGCTGCACAAACGAGGTTCCATCCCCACCTCTCTGACCGCCCTGTCCCTGGCCAGCGCATCCCCTCCACTCAGCGGCCGTGCCACACCTAAGCTTACCTCCCGCAATGCTGCCCAGGACCTGGACCGGATGGGGGTCATGACCTTGGTGAGAGACTCGGAGCAGTTGATGAACAACCTTGTCATCACTAGGCTCTGCTTCAGGATTGACCGAGGGGAGTTGACTGCAGGGCTCACTCTCAGTTGGGTCACAGCATTTTCTTATGATGTGTATAGACCTTGGCATGCCAGGTTACCAGCACATCCTTCTGGGTTTGGAAAGAGCTATGTGGTTACTTTCTTGCCCTCTCCCCTTGGATAATGCTTAAGAAACTCACCCAGCACCCACACGTCTTTCTCTCTTTCAGAGGAAGCCCTGATTTGTTTTTTTTCCAAGCCAGTGTTCTGTTGATTTGTTTTGCTGTGATATTCTCTTCAGGCCTGTATAAGGCGTTGAGTTCTATCTTCTCATCCTAAGACCACTGGGTTCCCCTTAGGGTAGACGTTCAAACATCCAAAAAATGAGTCCAAGCTCACCCGTCACTTTCTCTTCCAGCCCAGTGACTTAAGAAAGCATAGGAGGAAGCTGCTGGTGAGTGCTGCCTGATGACCCAGGTACTAACAGGTTAATTTCTCCCCGCCTTTCCCTTTCAACTTCTCCCCCACGGGCCCTTGAGTCTGAGTCTGAACTCTGAGAGGCCCTGGCAGGGTCTCCCCTCTGCTGCTCCCTGTGCCCCTCCGCCTGTCTGGGCTGGGTCAGCAAGCTCCCGATCTCTCCCTCTACCCCCTGACGGCTCCACTGTCTGTTCAGTCACCAGTGTCTTGGGAAGAAAACCGAGAGGATAAAGCCACCATAAAATGTGAGACTTCTCCTCCTTCCTCACCCAGGACACTGCAGCTAGAAAAGCTTGGCCACCCAGCCCTGAGCCAGGAAGAAGGCAAGAGGTAAATGGAGCAGACCCCGTCTCAAGCCTCTCCATCCCCAAGTTTACCTCATGCCTCTCTCTGCCTCTGAACAGGCTGAATCTCACCTGTCCCAGGTGTCTGAACATCTCACTTCTCTTTGAAACACCATGAGAGAAGGACCTTTCCATGTCTCCTTTGGTCCCATGCTCTGATCATACCCCCTTACCCTTTCAATTCTGACACTTACTGTAAGTTCTTTCTGAAATCTAGCTCCTATCTCTCATGCTGTAATTTAAGTATATTTCTTTTTATCCCACCCCGTCCTGGCTGTCATCCTGTAGTGCTTTGGAGGATCCAGGCAGCAACCCCAGCAGCAGCAACAGCAGCCAGGACTCCTTGCACAAGGGTGCCAAGCGCAAGGGCATCAAATCATCCATCGGCCGCCTCTTTGGGAAGAAGGAGAAAGGCAGGCTGATCCAGCCAAGCCGGGATGGACCCACAGGCCATGGTCTCTGTCTAACCCTAGTAAATGGGTGTGAATAGGGGAGAAGCAGGAGGGTGTCCTTGGATCCAGCCTTCTCTGCCAGGGACCAGCGGGTAGAAGCCACAGACACTGAGATTCTGCTCCAGAGAAGCAGTTTTCTGTCAGAGCTGTTTGATAGCTGGAAGGGCTGCTTCATGAGATGGTAGTTCCTGCCATGAGAAGTGTCAGGCATCAGATGAATGGTTATTTATTTTGCATACTGTAGAAGGGCTTCCTGTATCAAGTGTGAGATTGGACCTCTGAGATTTCTTCCAGTTTGGAGGTTTTCTAGTGTACTGTGCTCAGGACCTTCAGGAGAAATTTCTTGGACTTTTTTTTCTCCTAGGCGAGTCACTTGTTAATTCCTAGTATATCTTGCCTCCAAGACTCAAAATATCCTTATGCCTAATCATAACTTGGTAGACACTGTAGTCAAGTAAGTACTTGGGCAAGGGTAGCATTATTAACACCTCTATGATAATATAAAGTTCCAGTGTGTGCTTGGCATGTGGTAGGTACACGGTAAATATTAGCTGTCTTCCTGTCCCTTCCCCTGTTTCTTCTTTCCTTTCTTCCTTTCCCTCGCTTCCTCCTTTTGTTGCCCTCATCTATCCAGTTATTTGCTCAACAGACATTTATTAACTATTAAGTAAGGCTTCGTAGTAGGTGTCAGAAGTCATTCCTTCAAGGAGTTCAGTTTCTAATGAAAAAGAAAAATAGAGATGATTCCAAAACAATATTAAGATAGCAATATGCTTCTGGAACTCAGAGATCAGTGGAGATTATGGAGCAGTGGGAGTGATGGGAGTGACTTTCTCTGCTGGGCAACACCTGGGCAGAAGCTTGAAGGCTAAGTGGGAATTAGCTAAGAAGAAGCATTTGTGTGTGAGAGGGGGAGAGGGTGGGTATGAGAGTTTTGTACATAGTTGAATCTTTTCAGAGTGGGGAGGGAAGGGTGTGGGAGAAATGGAAGAGGTGGGTTTAGATCCTAGGCTGGGGCTAGCTCATCAAGGCCTTGTAAAATACATTATGGAGCCAGCCACAGATGGGAGGGGCCAGGGCTGAGAAGCTCTGGCAGTGCAAGAGGCATCTTGTGTTGAAGCCTTATGATTTCCTGTTCCCCACACCATGTTGGCAACTAACCCTAAAACAGCATTGCAGATTGATTTCTGGATTACCCTCTGCCCCCTGTATACTTGTGAGGAGTGACTGGGACTTAAATGAATTCTACAATGCTGCCCCTGCCATGAACTCTGGCATCAGTTCAGGAGATCCTTAAGAGAAGACGACAGAGCCATGCATGTTCCATTTTGTGATTTGTGCAAGTGAGTGGCCCTGAGAAAGGGGCCCAGACACACATCTCTGAGCATGCCTGTTTCCCCACCCCAGCCCAGGCCACGCTAATCCTGGCTGAGCCCAAAGCCCACTCTGGCTCTCCGAGTTTCCTTCGCAGCTTGGTCTGGAGGAGGGACAAGTTCTGCTAGGATTCTGCTGCTGTTAGAATGGAACAACTTCTAGCCATCTGGCTGGAAAACACTTAGAGAGCTGAGGCCCGCAGGGGAAGTCTCTTTGGGCTCGAGGTGACCCACTTGATGCCACCGTGGGACTGCTGGGTTGTAGGGATGTTGTGTGGAGGCTCCAGGATGAATGGGTGGTCCCCTCAGGCCCGCAGGCTCTCCTATGCCCAGGCGCGTCCTGCTGGTCTGCTCTCCAGTCCTGACCGAGGCCTTGGGAGGAGAAGCAGAGGACCTAGCTGATACGCCATCTCTTCCATTCTAGTTGTACTAATAACAGATTCTGAGCTCGGTCTACAGGAGCCCATGGTGCCTGCCAAGCTGGGAACCCAGGCAGAAAAGGACCGGAGGCTGAAGAAGAAGTAAGAAGCACAGGCTAGGCTCTGCCAAGGTGGGATCCAGCCCTTCACTCACTTTCGCCCCCCAGGACTGCCATGGGGCTGAGCTCAGGCAGTCAGCCCAGCAAGGCCCATTCTGAACTGAGTTGGTCTGGTCTACGTGGGGGCTGGGAGATTGTTCTTAGGATGACCTGAGCAAGAAGGAGACAGGGGTGCTTTGGGAGAAGGAGACAAGTATGCTATGACCCAGCACCTGGGATCTCTGACAGAGCAAACTAAAAATGTCTGTGTTTCAGGCCATGTGCAAACAGCCTGAAAGCCCTCACCTCTGGGAATGGAGAGGTGGTGCTCCTCATGGCTTCGTGTTACACTGTTTCAGGCATAGAGCAAAGGTGGCAGTCCTGTGGTGAGGAGCTGGGGTAGTGGGAGTCCACGTCTTGGCAGAGCCCGTGGTCCCTGAGAGTAAGCATGGTTGACAAAGAAAAAAGGACTAGTGAATCTGTTATTGCTCTTCCCAAAAGACACCAGCTGCTTGAAGATGCCCGGAGAAAAGGAATGTCCTTTGCCCAGTGGGATGGCCCTACTGTGGTCTCCTGGCTAGAGGTAAACCTGGGCAAAGGGTGTCCAAGTCTACTCAGGTCTGGTGGGANTGTGGGAAGCAGAGGGAATAGGGCATTTGTAAATTCTGGCCCTCCAACCTCTCCAGAAGAATGTAAACCTCTCCATAGAGGCCCAGAGGAGATATTTCACTGTAGTCCATCTCTGTGATTGGGTTAGTCCTTATACCAGATTCACACCATTTATTCATATTCATTCAGAAAACATTTGCTGAGTACTTCTGTGTGCCAGACACTGTGCTGAGCAGTGCAGACACAGTGATAAAAGAGAGCTGCTCAGAGCTAGACTGCAGAATTCTGGGCTGGGCCTGTGATAGGACTTGGGGAAGGCAGCTCTGTCCTTGTCCTTGAGGCTCTCAGCCTGATAGAGAGCCTAGGCACCCCCACACAGGACCAGCTAGGTTTCTTCTCTTCCTGCAGTCTTCTGGGAATGTTTGGGTCACCCACGAAGAGATGGAAACTCTGGCAGCATCCTCTAAAACAGTGAGTCAAGCCCTGGGTCCTGGGTCTGGGGTTAGGACTGATGACTTGGATGAGGATGAGGGGAAGGTTACAGGAAGTCAAAGGGGGTTGCAGCTGATAAGATTGGGATCCCTGCTGTTTGATGGAGTTCTGCTCTCAGAGTGGTGGGTTGGTGGGAAAGAAGTGAGAATGGAAATAGTTCTTGGGGTTGGGGTGCATCCCAGGGAGCTCACAGGCTCACACTAGGCTCCTGATGTATTGCAGAGAAGAGGAGGGCTTGGGGAAATCTTGCCCGGCTGCAGACATGAAGCCAGTCTTTGTCCTTGTGCTGGATTCTTGGGGAAAGAACAGGGAGGGTGATGAGGACCTGGGAACTTGGCTGGCTGTGATTCTGCCACACACACATTTGATCCCCTTTCACTGCAAACACAGGCATGCGCAGCAGCCTTCTGTGCTGAAACCATCCCAGCAAGCTTTTCCTAAGTCACCCATCCCGCTGCTGGGGTGTCTGCTCTTTCTTCTTCTGATGGGGCCTTGGGTGGAGGCTGCCAGGTTTCTTGACTCTGCCTCTTTCCCCCGACATGCTGCACTTATTCCCAGGACAGTGAGGAGGGCAGCTGGGCTCAGGTAAGACCTTGTCCCCTTGTTCAGAACCAATTCACAGCAGTTTGGGGTGGTATTCTCCTAGCAGGTTTGCTCCTGGAGGACTCTGAGCCCTAGTCTTTTAGGTCCCTCTTCGCACGAATAGCCCTGGGCACAGCTTTTCTCCTCTGCTGAAGCCCCGCCTCCTCCCTTCCTCAGTCCCCTTTCATTACCTCTGGTTTTTACCATGGCAGGTGAGGAGCCTTGGATGGCTGTGCCCCCAGCATGCCTGCCTCTTCCTCTCAGTTTGACACCCTTCCCAGGAGTATTGAGATCATTTGTATGAATCCTCTTCCTCTTCCTGACCCTCTTGGGAGTACCCCTGGTGAGCTTAGCAAAGGGCTTTCATTCATTCACTTAGCAAGGATTTATTGAGCAGCTACTAGGTATTGGGCCTTGCTCTACAGAAGTAAGCAAACTTAGCTCTCCTGGGGTTTATATTCTAGTGGAGAGATAGACAGTAAATAAACAAAATAAATGGACAGTATGTCACATAGATATGAGTGCCATGAATTAAAATGAAGCACAGAGCAGCACTATTTATACTTACTGGGCAACAGCAGCAATAGTAGACTGGACTGATCAGTTACAGTATATTGTCATAGTAAAATACTATTCAGCAGAGGAAATAAATATACATTAATGTAACATGAAAACTATAAGTCCCAAAAGATTTTCTATTAAAACTCTCAACCAAGCAAATGTAATTATATTATTCAAGCAGGGAAATGATAGAAAACTCAGTAGAGGTGTTTCCTCTAAAGGGAGCAGGGCACAAGCTGGGGAAGACACAGGGATGAAGACCACAGTGGATGACATCAGAGATGTTAACTTCATCTTTATGCTTCACAATGAACATATGCTGCATATATTTTATATGTATGAACTATTTTTTAAAAGATAATGAAGATAACATTTTCAGTTCTAAAAAAATCAGATTAGGTAAAAAGAATGATGGAGGGTTGCCGTTAAAATTCTTTCTAAGGATAGATGGTCAGAGAGGTCCCTGCACAGGAGGCAGTGACTAACTGGAACAGGCCTCTCAGAACCAGACTGGGTAGGGGGTGGTGCACATGCTTTGTGGGGAGTGGGAAGGCAGCATACAAAGGACCTAGAGGATTTCTGGAGAGACCACCAAGCCTTAGAGAAGAGCGCTGGCTATTCAGGCACAGGTCACCTTCATTTTTTTTTTTTACATCTTTAGTCAAACACAATCCCTTGTGGACCATATGAAGACAGTTTCCCAAGAAAGACTGGCTTTCTTAGCCACTCTGCAGGTCCCCTATAAAGCGGCCTGACCCTTGGACTCAGCAGGCTTGTGGCTGACTAGAAATCAGGAAGGCAAGTCTGCCTTCAGTTCAGTTGCTCAGTCGTGTCCGACTCTTTGCAACCCCGTGAATCACAGCACGCCAGGCCTCCCTGTCCATCACCAGCTCCCAGAGCTTACTCAGACTCGCGTTTATTGAGTCAGTGATGCCATCCAGCCATCTCATCCTCGGTCATCCCCTTCTCCTCCTGCCCCCAATCCCTCCCAGCATCAAAGTCTTTTCAGCACCACAGATGCCTTTCAAGTTGATGGGAAGAAGTTCCTATTATCTGCTGCCTAGATAGATGCTTCTTTTCATTACTGTAGATAATTGATAAGTAGGTAGAAATACATCATTTCAGGGTTTAAAAAATTCTGTTAAAAATCCCCATCTCCCACTTGACAAATCAGTATGTTATACTCACACTGTTCCCCACCCTCTCAGTGAAAGTAAGCTGCGATTTTATTGAATGGCCATGGACGCTGGAGTAAGACTTCTCTCAACAGTATGCTAGCTGCAACCTGCTGACGCTGCCTTTGCCCCCATCCTCCTCCATCTTGTTCCTCAGACCCTGGTCTATGGGGATATGAACCACGAGTGGATTGGGAACCAGTGGCTCCCCAGCCTGGGGCTCCCCCAGTACCGCAGCTACTTCATGGAGTGCCTCGTGGATGCTCGCATGCTGGATCACCTCACCAAGAAGGACCTGCGGGTCCACCTGAAGATGGTGGACAGCTCCCACCGGTGAGCCAGGCTGGAGCCCACGGCCGCCTCCCAGCACAGGTCTCCCCCAGTTCTGGGGGTCTGTCTCCAGGAATAGAGGTGCTTTTTCTTTACTAGTTTGGGATAGTGACAGATCTCCATTTAGGGAAAGTAAAATCTTTGTCTCCACTGCAATTTGAGGGTTTAGTCCTGAAAGGTTGTTGCTGAATGAAAAGACGCCAGGATTCTTGGCCTCCAGAGGAGAAGAATTCAATCCGGGGCCAGAGACGAAGCTTGATTGCTCAGAGCTTTTGTGTAATAAAGTTTTATTAAAGTATAACGGAAATAGAGAAAGCTTCTGACATAGGCATCAGAAGCGGGCAGAAAGAGTACCCCCCTGCTAGTCTTCAGCAGGATGTTATATAGTCACTAGCAGTCTGTTAATGAAAGAAAGGAACGTCTTAAAACTCAGAATGGCACCGGGCCCCTCATCCATAAGATGCATTTTGGGATAATCTTGGCACCATATTATTCATCCCGGGCCATAAAACGATTGAACTGAATCTTGTAGAAGTACAGAGAAGGGCAGATTGCCATACAAATAGTTTCATTTACATAGATTAGCGGAACAAGGTTTGAGTATAACATACTGGTTTGTCAAGTCCATTCTGAGCCATTAGGCGAAACCGACTTGAAGACAGTCTGGGATAAATGCGTAGTACATTAACATAGTTTAAGACAAATATTTCCATTAAAAAATGCATTGGTTAACTCAAGGTTTGAGAATATAGCTAACTTCAAGTGAAACCAGGTGTCATTATGGCAACACAGTATTTTAAGAGAAACCTCCTTTTAAATTTGTATAGAGAAGGAAAAAAAATCACTGATTTGTTTCCTCCTGCCACTTAAGAGAGAGAAAAATGTCTTACACTTGCAACCTATTTCCTCCATTTGGAGACCCCTGGCCTTCCTGCCTGTTACCCTCTCAATCCTCTCACCTCCAACTCTTAAGACACAGTCATTTCTTTTTAGCTTCACTGGGAAAAATTTCCTCATAGATATGAATTTTATTTCTTGTCACTGGTCTTGCTGAATTCCCTACATGTATCCGGAGAAGACTCATACTGAACCCAGCATCTATTTTAGGTGCCTAATTCCTTACAAGATCAGAGGAAAGTTCTATCTGGATTATTGCTCTGCTAACATCCTAGATCTGAGCCTCTCAGCTTTAAACATACATCTTTTTTGCACAGGAAGTTATCCTGTGTCCTTCTCTTTGTTGACAGGTCTGTGCAAAAATGTCTGCAGTGGAGGTCACCAATGGTAGCCTGAGGGCAGAATTTGGCTCACTAATGCATTTTTGTTTGGCCTGCATTGTATTTTTAAAATTATGACTTTAGTTGCCAACATTTAAACATTAGGAAATATTACACAGAATTCTGGGTGTCTGGCTTCTCTTGAAAAACAGGATCATGGAAACAACCAGCTGGAGCTAGGGAGGCAGCCCTCCTAAAACATAGGTATTCCCCAGGTCCTCCCAGCCCCTCCAGCCTGCTTCACTCATTTGAAATATATGCTTGACCCCAGCTGGCGTTTGGGTGGGAGAGTAAAGTGGGTGGTAATAGTTCCAGGAGTTTATAGTTTTTAAGAAGTCCTTTTTAACATTCAGCTTCACATCATACCAACTATCTGAGCCAGGTCTTTTGCCTTGAGTGGTTAATGTGTCAGAGGTTACAGCTGAGAGTGTGTGTGGCTTTTCAAAGTTCTATTTGGAGTCTGTGGGTGTCCCTTGGTCTCTCCAACTCATAAAGAACAAATTATATTTGGAAGAGATTAGTTAGCCTCCATATTTTTATGGGTGAGGAAACTGAGGGATAGGAAGGAGTAGCGCAAGGTCACTGAGGGATACCATCAGAATGCAAGTTTCCCGACACAAACCATGCCACCATGCCGGACAGCCTCCCGTGCTGGAACCCTTAGCTGTGTCTGCCCTCCCCCCCGCCGCTAGGGCTGAAAGGCACTCTTTTGTCCCTGTCAGTCTGGGAGGCTGCCAGACCTAGCTGCACCTGTCCTCACTGAGTGATTGATGGGGCTGGGGAGAGAAGGGCCATTGCCCACCAAGCTGAGATGTGCCTCGGCTGCTTCAGGATCTGGTAGGCCAGCCTGCCCAGCATTATGGAAGTCTTCCTCTGACCCTTTGCCTAGGACCCAGGAGAGAGACTCAGCCTATACACATGGTTCCAGATGCAGCCTCATATCGTCAGTACTTCAGAGTTAATGAAGCATTTCTGCATTACTTCAATTATGTCTATAAATAACTGCTTTCATTCCACTTAGTATTTCATAAGCATATTCTCATCTTTAAAAAATGTTTTTTAAGTTATAATGTTTTAATGATGAGGAAGGGATATTTAAAAACGTCTTTCCCAGATGGAGAAAACAAGTCCAATCGAGACTGAGTGTCACCAGGCCTCAAGTCAAGTGGCTGCAGAATGGGGCCAACATTCTTTCTTGACACCTCACTGAGAGCGCTTTTCCTTAGACCATAGTATTCCATTGAGCAAGTTTCCATGAGAATCTCCGATTTTGATATGAGAACACATACACACAATAATCAGCAATGTCCTCCTAAGAATGGTACCATTACAGAGTGCCTCTTATATTTCAGGGGCTGGGCTAAACCCTATCATACAGGATCACCTTTAATGCTCACGGTGATTCTGCAGGAGCGGCACTACCCCCGTTTCACATATGCCAAGTGCCATTCAGCTGGAGAGTGGCACAGCTGGCATTCAGACTCAGGCTGATCTGACATTAAGGGCTTTATATTTCTGCTATACCATACAGCAGCTTTTTGAAAGTCATAGGAACTATATTGAAATTTTACTAAGATTGCAGTTAGACAGAGGCATTTCCAGTTAGGAGGTCTGTGTGCATCTGCCCTCCTTCTAGGGGACCAAAAGGCTTAACGGTTGTGAGCCAGAAAACAGTTCCTAGAAATGGTGTCTCTGAGCTATAAGGGATTTTTTTGTAGGCATATGGGCTATCTGGGTAGAACTGAGGTAAGAAAAGTAGGGAGCAATCCAGCATAATTTAATCTCACAAAGCAATGACCTCTGTAGTCAAAAGCAGTTGAAGTGGGGAGAGACCTTCTATTCTATTCCTCCACTTTATAGATGATAAAATCCAGAAAGGCTGAATGACAGAGTAGTGTTCAAGTTTATAAAGAACACTACAAGGAAAGCTGCTCAAGGTCGAATGAGCTGTACTGAGAGGTAGTGAGTTCCCTGTCCCCAGAAGTGTTCAGGCACAGGTGTTCATAATACTCAGAAGGTTGTTAAAGAGGTGACTTTTACATTAGGTCGGAACTTGGACTGATAGCCTGTGGGGTCCCTTCTACAGTCTTTGGGTTTTGGCCTGGCTTAGTCATTTTTTACTGAGTACATACTATGCACCTGGTATAGTTTATGTGAATTATTTCATGTAATCCATTTAGCATTTATGATGTTTACATTTATGGACTGTGTCAAGCACCATTCTAGGGATTTAAGATACATCAATGAACAAAACAAAGCTTCCAGTTACATTGTAAGTGGGAGACATAGCAAGGAATTATAAATATGCAGAATGTTAATAGATAAAAGGTGGTAGGAAAAAAATTAGACCAGAGTAACGTGGATTGGGAATATGGGCTGGGGGTGATGTTGCAGTTTCAAATCAGGTGGACAAGGTAACAACTACTCAACTTGAAATACATTTGGGCAAAAACTGAAAGGAGAAGGAGGGTGAGCCGTGTAGCCGTCTAAGGGGGAGGGATCTCACAGTCGGAAGGAGTAGCCACTGCAAAGGCCCCAAGGCACAGAGGCCAGGCATGCCTGCCGTGTCCGAGGAACAGCGGAGCTGTCAGTATAGGGACAGGTCATACCATAGGCCATTTTAGGGACTCGATGAAATGGGCACACAAAAGAGTATCTGCAGGGGTCTTTGTCATTTCAGACCCTGGAGAGGGAAGGACATGTTGCTATCATTCAAAGAAGTTTCCTTCATCAGTCAAGCCCACACCCTGGCTTAGAGGGAAGATGGGTAGGGTAGGCAGCAAGAGGGATCATGTCTAAGCCCCGGGGAAGGCGGAGAAGGAGCAGGCTGGGATGCTCTTTGTGCTGGAGGATGTAGGTCTCGATGTGCTGTGACTGGTGCTGGATATGGGGCAGATGAGGTTGAAATGCAACCCCACTGAGGCTCTGGCTCAGGGGGGCTGTGTGCCTGCAGAACCAGTCTTCAGTATGGCATCATGTGCCTGAAGAGGCTGAATTATGACCGGAAGGAGCTGGAGAAGCGGCGGGAGGAAAGCCAGCATGAGATCAAGGGTAAGCCTATCAGGCTCGAGGGAGCCTCCTCTGAGGGTTGTGGAAGCAGCCTGGCGGGGACGAGGGCCTGCTGCATGGACCCGGCCTCTGGCTGAGGGAAGACGGGAGAGGCATCCTGTGCCACAGCGGAGATCCAAATCTGAGAGGGAAGGCAGAGCCTGTAGGGAGGCACAGGCTCTGCCCAGAGGATGCTGCCATCTGTTGGAGAAGAGAACAGCCCCCGCCCCACACACAAGACAGGACCACCAACCAGACAAATGCAAGGATGTGAGAAAGTGCTCAGAGAACTTGGTGCTACGGGTGGGGTTTGACCAGAAAAGAAGGCAAGTCTTAGGAGAGACCTTGAAGGTAGAAAGACTAAGAAAAGGGCCATTCCTGCTTAGGAACAGGGGATGCCTGATACAGGGCCTCTGGGGAGAAAGCCTATTGGCCTGAACCTGCAGGCTGACAAGAATGGAGTAGTATGGGCTGGTTCTCCAAGAGCTCAGGTGCCAGGGAAGACAGAAAGAAGATGTGGAAAGTTAAGGAGGGTGGGAGTGGGTAGGAGCCAATACAAACAGGGTAGACTGGGGATCTGGGTCCAGGGACCTCCATTTCTATCCCTGGAGAGGCCTTGGCCACACCTATCTCTGCTGCTTTTCTGCCCCCACCCTCCAGATGTGCTAGTCTGGACCAATGACCAGGTAGTTCATTGGGTCCAGTCTATTGGGCTCCGGGACTACGCAGGAAACCTCCATGAGAGTGGTGTGCATGGCGCTTTGCTGGCCCTGGATGAGAACTTTGACCACAACACACTGGCCCTGGTTCTCCAGATACCCACACAAAATACCCAGGTGGGCATCCCTGTCATCAGTCTCAATCTCGGTCTCCCTTTCTTTTGCTTTCTCTCCCTTTGATATGTATAGGTTTATGGATCGGTGGGAGATCTGTCCTAGAGGGGATCACAGATGTCCTCAAACCTCCAAGTGGTCCTTGTGCATAACCAAGTTCCCTAGGAAACAAGTGTTCCTCACAAACAGAACACGCTCAGCACAGGCCTGGTGCCACCGCAGTGGGCACCTCCATCTCCTCCCAGCCACACCATTGCAGTTGAGACTTTTCCTCAAGTTGCTTTTCTGACCTGACTATTCATAGAGGAAAATAAATAACCCTAGCCCTAGGGCCCAAAAGGACCAGAGAACCTGTATCTCCTTTGTTTCCCATCCTAGGGATCTGCTCCTGGGTCCCTAGGTTTAAGAAGGCTAAATATACCAAATAACACAGCCCATAGCTACTCCATGCCAAGGCTTTGTCTTCCTGTCAGCAGCTCAAAAGATTAGACATCTCCTTCCATTACATTTCATATTTATTATGGAGCTATCATCTAAGAATATATCTAAATTCTCTTGAACTTGTTTATGTTTGACCTTTTTAACTTCCTGTGGATAATGGTGTCAGAATTAACTACCTGTTGTGTAAAGTACTTCCTGATTTTATTTCTCCTAAATATAATTCACATTGGGCTCCCCCTGGGGAAGACAACGGCTTCATCCTAATTGTCTGTGATTTGGTACAGATGTTTGTTTTTGACTAGTTATACTTTCTGTCATTTCATAAATCCTGATTGTGCTACCTCTGGGTCTGAGGCTTTGTCTTTCTAGACAGAGTGGTCTTAATTCTTTTAGCCTTTCTCATATAGAGTTGTTTCCATGCCCTGATCATTTTAGCTACCCTTGTCTGGACTGTTTGCAGCTGTCATATATCTTCTGAAATTCAACCACCAGAGCTGCACAAGCTATTCTGGGAACAGACAAGTTTTTGCTTGTGCAAGGTAGTGTTGAATTGTCTCATGATTTTGGTGGTGTGTTGGCCTTTTAGGGGTGATGGCAGCACACAAGCCCAGGGTGTCCTGTAGTCTCTCTACAGCGACCCATCCCCACCAGTCAGAATGGATCACACAGATTCCCCTTGTTCACTAGGAAGTGCTGAGATTTCCCCCACAAAATTCAATATCTCTATGATTGTCCACCTCCAGCCTCATTGGTTGCCTTCTTGCCCACTTACACAGCTTCATAGTCATTTTTCACTACCCAGGGGAACAGTGTCATCTGGATACTTGAAAATTTAACTGTGTATCTACTTTTTGATCATTTATAAAAATATTATGTTCCCATTACCAACAAAGACCGTCCTCACAGAATTCTGTGGTTGGTATTTGCTACCCAGAAATGGGCTTGTTTTGTCTTGTTTGCTGTCTCTACATGCATCCGGTTTTTGCGGACAGCAGTACGTCTGCAAACAGCGGCAGGGTCCCCCTCTGTTGCTCTCTAACCATTCTTGTTTTTCTGACCCATTCATTTAGCTTAGCTGTTAACGGAAGTAGGATCTGATCCAGTATGGAATCTGTCATTAAAAATGGTTAAAAATATCTGGTGGCAGTTTTGAAAACTTCCTTGTTTCTGGCATTTCTCAAATCTCCTAGTGAGTTAAAGTACTAGGAGGCCTACAGAAGGCCTTTATGCCCCACACAGCCTAAGGGCTACCAATATCCATGACTGAGCAGTCTCCTAAGTTAAAATTTTTATTTGGAACCTCATAAAATACATTTGTATAATCTAAATCTTTATTATCCATGTTCTCCATGCATATTTACCCCTTCAGAGAAGTAATATGCCATGATAGTCCCTTATAGACAAACTGTTGGGTTTTTCCCCCAGTAGGCAAAGCCTGTCCATCCATGTGTTCTATAGTTGTTGGGTTTTTTTTTTAATTATAGTTTTCTAATTAGCCCCATATGAAAAAATCCTAAGGTTTACAGTTTGACTTGTAGGAGGACACCAAGGTCAGGCCTAAAGGAACAATATCAAAGGCCAATGGGTTAAATGAACTGAAAACCCCATCTCCACCCTTGTACTCCCTACGAAACAGGTAAAAGATGGTATTGGAAGTCATTAACCATAGCCCCTCCCTACTCTCCCTGTCTCACCTGTGGACTCTAGGCACGCCAAGTGTTGGAGAGAGAGTTCAACAACTTGTTGGCTTTGGGCACAGACCGGAAGCTGGATGATGTGAGTACCTGACTGGGAACTGGGGACCTTGAAGGTTTTTGGTGGTCACTGCTGCTTCACTGAAGTTCCTGAGTTCTTTCCTTGGGTTGATGATTCGTGGGGTAACCTAAAAGAGGAGAGCCATAAAGGATGGGGATGATGTCAAGGGGTTGAGGAGGCAGAAACAGGCCTAGCAATAGGCCAAGAGAAGTCTCTGTGAAACTTCTTCCTTGAACCTCTAGCATTTTCAAACTCTGTGCCCCAAACCTCCTAACTACAGAAGCTCAGAGGTTTCCATCAAAGGCAATCTCTTTGGGATCATACCTTTTACTGTATCTCTTGTTGCTGCTGCTGCTAAGTCGCTTCAGTCGTGTCCGACTCTGTGTGACCCCATAGACGGCAGCCCACCAGGCTCCTCCGTCCCTGGGAGTCTCCAGGCAAGAACACTGGAGTGGGTTGCCATTTCCTTCTCCAATGCATGAAAGTGAAAAGTGAAAGTGAAGTCACTCAGTCGTGTCCGACTCTTAGCGACCCCATGGACTGCAGCCCACCAGGCTCCTCTGTCCATGGGATTTTCCAGGCAAGAGTACAGGAGTGGGGTGCCACTGCCTTCTCCAGCTGTATCTCTTAGACCTCCTCTTTTCATTGTTGTCACCAAAGCACATCTCCAGCCTGATCATAAAGTTTCCAACCCGCCCAGCAGTGTGATTGTTTGGAGGTGGAAATTATGCTGAGGTCATTCAATGACAGGTTTGCTCACATGTTCCTCAGTTCAGTGTGACGTAGTTAAACACATGGCTCAGGCTGCTATCATCCCAGCTTCCCCTCTAGTTTTTCTTATGTACCCTGGTCACTGAAGAAACAGTCTCTTCCAACTAGATTTTGTCAGGCCTTCCTCTCAAGTTTAGGCTGGACTGTTTCTGGGAAGACTCCTAAGTTTTGGCCATAATATTTCTGTAAGAGATGCCTGCTAACACATAGGTTTCCTGAGGACACAGTTCCCTCAGTGCCTGCCTTCTCTCCCCTTCCGCCTCCCTACTCACTTTACTATCATCAGCCTTGCCTGCCCTCCCTGTCAGGTCCGCTTTACCTGCCTTGGTTTCAAACAGTTTAAAAAAGAGCCCAGACTATTTATTTTTAGTTTCTCCATCTTAAATCAGATCTGCTGATCCCCATTTTCTGTGCAGCTTCCCTTTGTTTGCACCCCCACCCCATCAGTGCCTCTCTTTAGACTTCTGGGCCTCCTTATGGGACACCATTAGTGTTACCTACTTAGCAGTTAATCTTTTCTTGGTTGGGTTTAACAGAAATAAAACCCGTTTGTGGAATGACTACTCTGCCTTGGTAAATAGGACACACTTAAAAACACACAGAATTTGTAAAGGGGTGTTTTCTTCACAGAGGTACCTTGAAATTTGGAGTGTGTTATTTACCATACACACACACTCACATGTGTGTGTGTGTGTGTGTGTGTGTGTGTGTGTGTGTGTGCATTTCAGTCAAAGAGATAAACTGCCAAACCCCACTAGGTGTCCCTGTTCTGAGATCTGAATCTTCCCAATGCTACAAGGAGGACCTTCCTACTTATTTCCCATATGCTAGGATCTAAGCCTTCTTTGCTATAGCTTTCTCACAAATCTTTGGATGGTGCTTTCTAATTTAGAAAGCTCTTTACTCCTTCAGTCCTGACAATAGTCTTTGAATGCCTATTCAATACCAGGCATGGGGCAAGGCATGGTAGTGAAGTGATGGCAGACATCTTATTTTATGCTAGTAATAATCACATGAGAGAGGGTATTATCACATCTTACAGATGAAATTGAAGATCAACGAGGTAACCTGCTGTCACAGGTAACTTATCTACAGTCATAGGCTGGTATGTGGCAGAGCAAGACTCGAGCAAAAGTATATCTGATTCCTGTATTCTTTTCCCTACATTCCATTGTCTCCTAAAAGTGGAGATACCAGGCTTCAAACATTGAGGTGGAGTTATTGAGTAGGTGATATTATCTTGGCAATGTAGTGGTCTTTCTGGGATGCAGTTGGATGTAGGGCTGGAGAGAACTGATTTTTTATAAGGAAGCTTAAAGTAGAAGGCCAGGTCCCATGAATAATATGAGATTTGGGGCTATGGGGCAGAAGCAGGGGGGAGGTTGGAGGTCCAAGAGCCTGACTCCTGTCCAGCCATCTAGAACATCATAAGCAATCTTGGGTTGTCTCTTGGAACTGTGTTCTCTGACAGTTCTGGTTCTTGGTTTCCCTTCTCAAGCTTTAAGACCCTGGAGGGCTAGATCCAGTTCTCCTGTACAGGGATAGCAGGACCCAAGGGAAATGAGGAGATGCTGAACAGAAAGAACACCTGACTGTTAGAGGACAGGGGAGAAAAACAGAAAGACCTTAGTGTTGGCTGAAGGTGGAAATGGAGAGAAAGCATGCAGAAGAGAAGGCTCTCGGGACTAGGATAAGGATAGGGTCATGGGGAAGACAGAACTGATGAGGAAAGTTCCTCATAAACTCAGGGGTGGAATGTGTGCATAGGGAGCCAGCTGCCATTTAATAATTTATTGAGTACCTACAGTGTTCCCAGGCACTACTTAAGGCTAGGGAATATATTGGTTGAAACAAAAAGAACAAAATCTCTGCCCCATGAAGATTAGAATTTGAAAGTGGAGGTGGGGGAGAGAAAGAAGATGAGAAGAGAAATAAATTGATGACATAATTTCATCAGTACATTTTAAAATGCTATGACAGAGATACATGGTGCTAAGAACTGATGGGAACATTTGGCCTACTCGGGGCAGGAGCAGCAAACCCTAATGGGGCTGGGAGAGGTTGTTGAGGTGAGAATTGGTGAGTTGGTGTCTCTCAGTCCCGCTGGTAGCACTCTACCTGCAACAGTTCTGCCAACACAAGGTTTGAGAGGTTTTAGGCATGGCCGCCAAGGAGAGTGGATGGGGGCTCTGAAGGGTGGGTTGGGAGGCTTGTGCAGAGGGACATCCTGTAGGGTTATAGCTCTGGGTGCCCTTTGGCAGAGAGAGTTATTTTGGAGGCTTGGCTGGTAATACAGCGGGCAGATAGCAGGGGACTGCCGTCCACTGCCTCCTTTGGAAGAGCCTATTCAGATTGCCATCTGCCTGACCTAGCCTTGTCTCTGTTCTCCCCAGATCCAGCATATAGGCAGCCTGTACATTTATACATGATGAAACTGATGCTCAGAGAGGTTACCTATGATGGTCACACAGCTAGTAAAATGGAAGCCAGGTCTCCTGGCTCCTGACCCAGCACTCCTCCAGGACACTGGGGCTGCAGCCATACTGAGTCTCCAGAAGGGCAGGAAGGAGTGCATGGAGGCTGGCTGGTGACCACTTCCCATGCATGAGGCTGAGAGGAGGGATACTTTAAAGGACGGTGGGCATCCCAAGCCCACTTTGAGATGATTGAGGCCACAGGGAAACTGAGTTAAACTGCAGGATGTCAAGATTCGAACAGGGGACCGCACCTCGCCTAGACACAGGGACCTTCAGCTTCTCAAGGGCTCTCCAGAGCCATCCGCTTCGTCCAGTCATTTTCCACAGGGAAAGGGTGAGGGCCAGAAACGGGACGTGACCTTGCTCCGTTGTTTCTGAAAGGAAAGGTGGCCCTAGAACAGGCACTGCCTGCCCTCCCAGGCAGGGACGAAGGTCGGCCATAGCGCCCTAGCCCCGGGCCTCTGCGCCCCCCGGTGCAGGGGGAAGACCAGGCGCTCCGCCGCGCGCCCTCCTGGAGGAAACGCTTCCGCCCGCGGGACCCCCACGGCCTCGCCCCGCTCAGCGCCGCGGCCGATACGCTCCCGGCAACCTTCCGCGCGTCCACCGTGGGGCCCGTGCCGCCTCCACCATCCCCGCGGAAGAAGATCACGCCTGAAGGTGAGCGGCAAGCGGCGAGGAGCTGGGCGCGCCGCTGCGGGCTGGCGCTGTTGAAGCTGCCGCGGGTGGGAGGGCTCCAGCTGCGAGCTGCGCGCTCGCTAACCCGTCGCTCTGTGTTCCCCGGCGGCTGTTGACTCCTAGTCCGGACGGCGGGGGCGCGGAGACTGGAGACCCCAGCAGTGCGGACCTACTCCTCCTGAGCCCGCCTCCTGCCCCGGGTCCTGCGCGGCTGTGCCCGCGGCTCGGGGTGAGGGGGCCGGGCCTGGGGTGCAGGCGCTCCGCGGCCCGCCGTCCGCCGGCTCGAGGCCTCTCTGCGCCCGTGGCTGGCGGGCCGGCCCTGCTGCTCCACGCCGCTCGCGCCCAGTGCCGCTTGCCCTTACTGCTTTCTCAGGTTTTGGGCGCTTCGAGCTTGCAAGCACTCCGCAGATACCTTGCAACCCGTCTCCCAGGGGGTCGCTCCCAACTCACTGCGCAAATGCCTTTCTCTTTCTCTCTCTCAGCTCGCTCCCACTATCTCTACGGACACATGCTCTCCGCCTTCCGGGACTAGCCACAGCCCCGGAAGGCCAGCTTCCTCCTGCTTGGTTTCACGGGCTCGGATAGCCCTTACTGTCCTGCTGGTTCCCCTTACTCCCAGAGCTCAGAATATACTCGTCTACCCCTCACATCCCGCTACCCCAAGTCCACCGTGTGTCCCTTGTAAGGCTCTCTGGGATGTGTCTGGGTTTCCTGGTGGTGTGAGGCAGCCAGGTCGTCCATGCTTGTGGGTCTGTGGCAGGGAGAGGAAGGCAGCCGGAGATAGACGGACTCCGCTTCCCGTCTTCTGCATCTAACAGGTCTGGACCACACACTCCACTGGAGACCAGGATGCAGCACCAAGGGCTGGGGTGGCCCTTCCAAGGAAAGGGCACTTCAGACTTCCTTGCTTGGGTTATTTGGCCTTCTGGTTTCTGTCCGTCTCTTGGTTGCACTAGATGGCCTACCTCTGCTTTTGGCATCCCCTCCCCCGACTCATCCGCACCTTGTAGCTGCTGCCACACCTTCAGGACCTCTTCGGGGGCTGGGAGATGTAGACGGCCCCATTTTTTCTCTGGATGATGAACCTGGGAAGAAGGAAGGCTCAGGTGGAGATTCTAGGCCCTGGTTTAAGTTGAATCCCAAATGTCAAGCATAAGCATGGGGAAATTCAGCCCTCCTGCCCAGTGAGAGGTTGCAGGCAGGTCAGCTAGAGGGAGAGCCGATGGCCTATGGTAGCTCTAAGCCCAAGTGGCAGTGGGAATTGCCTCCTGCCCCAGCTGTAGGGTAGAGCTGCTGCTGGGCTGGAGGGAGAAGGATCTTGGCTCTGGGGCAGAACAGAGTTAACCATGAACTGCCAGCTGTGCTCCCAGTATTTCTTCCCTTGCTGTCCCCCTCTGGCCAACTTCTTTGATAACCCCAGCCCTACAAAATGTACCTAATGAGTGGATTGAGTATATACTAATACACTGACCTTAAAATCTGGTTTGGGAAAAAGGTAATCTGAGGCTCCCTTCCCCTGATCTCCTGGCAAGAAAGTAAAGCTTCCCCTTTAGTGAATCATGTCCTAGGTCCAGGAAATCCAGTGTTATTGAAGACTGTCATTCTCCTGCTTGTACCCAAACTGTCACCCTTTGTTCAAGGTGCTTTTGGTGTTCAGGGGCTGCCTCCAGAAATTCCTGAGACCTACCCAGTTTCAGTTGCTTTCCCCAACAGCATGGTTGCATCTAGGGCTGAGGGATATAGGTCCTGGTTTGGCAAGAATGTCATTTCCAATAAATTCTCCTTCACCCACATATTTCTCCTGCCAAGGTGCTTGGAAGTGTTTGGAACCCAAGTTTAGGGTGAGTTGATGGAACCCAGAGATTCTCCTAGTGAGAGGAGAGGAAAAGTACCTGGGCATGTTACCTGGAGAGTGGCCAGTACAGTGCCAACCTTCAGGTGGCTGAGCAGCTAGTTTGCAAGCTGATGATTTGGGTCTGAGTAGGGGCTGGCTAGCAGGTTGGATGAAGGGTCAGAGAACCCCGTCTAGAAGGAGTGATGGAGCCTGGGGCAGTGCCACACTTACAGCCTTCTGCTGCAGAGTGGTGGGGCTGGGTGGGCTTCCATGCATCTGGACAAGATATTCACCTGCCCTTGCTCTCATTGTTGCCTGCCCTTCCTGTCTGTCAGACCACTGGCAATGGAACTGGAGGAGTTCTTGAGCAGAGAACAAGTCGGATGGCGAAAAAGAGCCCCTGTCTCTGGGTAATGGATGTTAAGATTATGGAGGAGCCCCCAGATTCCTGTGATTGATGAACTCACAATCAGAGACCATAAGGCCATCTGATTCCTTCAGGGAAATCTGATGGGCTAACTAAGTGGGAAATTCAGTCCCAGCTTCTCTTCTGTGGCTTAACCCTATCTTAATTGGTTATATCATAAGCCAGCAGCTAGCAGGATCCAGGTCTGTTCAGGGTACCTTGGGATATATTTCAGCGAGGTTATGCATACAGTAATGGAAGGTTCTTGTCTTGGTGTATCTTCTGCCTCACCATCAATATACTTTTTATCTGGAGACTCACCAGTGACCCATACCCTCCCTGCCCCCATCAGCTTCCTGTGTCTTATCAGGTCCCTTCTCAGCACTGTACTGGCTCAGTGCATCAAGAATGGGCGGATGGGTGTGTATATACCAATAAATAAACTGGTCTTGAGACAACATACACATGGCTCTGGTCTTTTTTTTTTTTTTTTTTTTAACTTCAAACTTACCTGATACATCTAGCTAGCTTATTCCAGTCCTAAGGGCTGTTGTATGCTGGAATGTAAATATCAGAGTTTTTCAAACTTGTAGTTAGTAACCTTCTGTTTACTTATAACCATGGAAATTGATAGGTTAATGTTTGGGTTACTTGTGCCAAGGGAGTATAGGAGAAGGAGTGAGGAGTCCTAACTGCTGGTATTGATTTATTTCCTTCTCTTCCTCTGTACACACCTGCTTCACTATTCTCATAGCCTTTCACACTGATGCCAGAGGATAAGTAACTCTATCCTAAACACCCTTCAGTCATGTCACTCTGCTGTGCACTTATGTAGCAACTCCTCAGCACCTCTAGATCTGAGATCCAAGTCTTTGGGGCAGGACAAGAGGCTATCGTGACTTTCCCATGCCTTCTCTCCCTCTCAGGCTTCCCTGGTGGCTCAGGTTAAAGCGTCTGCCTGGAATGTGGGAGACCTGAGTTCAATCCCTTGGTCAGGGGAAGATCTGTCTTGAGTCAGCCTAACTCAGAAATGTATCCAGCCTTGTCACCAGAAGGCAGCATAAATACGTTTCTTGCCTTTGCAGCTGTGAACTTTCCAGACCCACTTCAAGCGTCACCTGGGAGGCACTGCCTGCCTCTCCTCAGCAGAATTAGGTAACTAGCAACCCTTTTTGATGGGGGCACTCTGTGCCCACCGCAATATTGCCTAGTCATCGTCCTCTCTAGTCTTTCCCTCAGGGCTGTGAGGAAGCTCCTTTAAGTGAATCCCATTGATCTCATGTGTCCCTAGATGAATATACTTGAATGAATAAATGAGCTAACATTATCTCAGAGGGTTTTTATGAGGATTATTATTAAATTAAAAATTGAGAACTTTTCTGTGCCAGACACTGTTCTAAGCATGGTAACTGTATTAGCTTATTAAATCTTCACAACCCTGTGATGTATCGTCATCACCATTTTATAGAACAGAAAATTGTAAAGCTGAGACCTTGTAACTGGTATGATACAGCTGTGTAGAAGTTTGTTAAAAGTTCTGACCCACCACCAGTATATGTGCTTCTTTTGAATGAGCTTGAGCCCCTACCTTGAGGCTAAGCCCCCCACCTGCCTTTCTCAGACTCTCATCTCTGCCACTCCTACAGCACTTGGTTCCTCTGCTCTTAGTGGAGACTTCTTTCTTTGTTCACTGGAATGGTACAGTCCCTGATGGCAGCATAATACAGCCTTGCATCTTTAATGGGAACCATTCCACCGATGATATGGGATGGCAGAGTCCATGGGCACAGATGGCAGGATGAGAGCAAGACAAAGCAACCATTGATTCTGGGTGGCCAAACAGGCCAGGGAAGTTGCTGGCCTAGTGCCTGAAAGCCTCTAGGGGTCCCCTACTACCCTCTCAATGATGAAAGGTAGATTTGACCAACTTTGGTAACCAGTTGGCTAAAGGAGGGAGATCTGAAGGATTTCAGGAAAACTGCTGTTTCCCAACATTGCCATCCACTGGGGTGGGAAATGTAGATGAAACAGGCTTATGTGGAAATGTGAACTTGACATTGGACAGGCTGCGTTTGTGATGAGACCCTGATACCGTGTTTCTATCAGCATTTGTGAAAAAGAAGACTCAGTGTTCCCTTGAACATTTTTCTTTGCTCCTCTTAGGAATATACCCAGCATAGTGAGAGGCAGAGAATCTGAATTTGGTGGTTGCATGTGGCTGAGGGGTGAGGCACAGCCATAATCACTGCGGCGTTTGGAATTCCTGTTTGGGTCTAGGTGGTACACCCCTAGCCATGCCCCTAGTCCAACCCCTTCAGTTCTTCCTGAGCTTAGCTCACCTCCAGGTGTCTCAGCCCTAGCCTGGAGCCCAGAGGCCAGGAATTCAGACAAGTCCAGGGGACGTGACATGTTAGCTCTTACCCATGAAATAGTAAAACTGAACTGAGGGGGCTTCNTTGAGTTTTCATTGGAAGGACTGATGTTGAAGCTGAAACTCCAATACTTTGGCCACCTGATTCGAAGTGCTGACTCAATGGAAAAGATGATGCTGTGAAAGATTGAGGGCAGGAGGAGAAGGGGACGACAGAGGATGAGATGCATGCATGGTATCACTGACTCAATGGACATGAGTTTAGGTAAACTCTGGATAGGGAGGTCTGGCATGCTGTAGTCCATGGGGTTGCAAAGGGTTGGACATGACTGAGCAATTGAACTGAACTATCTAGTTGGTGAGTATGGATACTGTGCAAATGTTAAATTACAGTGCAAGAGAGAGAGATATTTTAATTCAGCAGTAAATATAGGGTCATGACCTATTGCACATGAGTGGGTTCATCAAATGAATGTTTCAGTTTATAGAAAATCAAAACCACCGATGGCTGGGGTCTTTGTGGAAGGGGAGGAGATCCCTGGATTGGATCTTGGAGAAATGGTAGGAATTGGATGAGGAGAAGAGGGCAGGGGGATCATTGGGTAGATGAGCTTATATGGAGCTCAGGGTTCAAGTAAGTGGATGACTGGACAAGCCTGCACAGATGAGAGGAGGCCCACCTGGCAGCAGGGAAGGACTTGAGGCAAGGAGACCACACAGAAGACCCTGACAGTGACACAGTGCAAAGTGCTGAAGACCTGCAGAAGCCACGCAGAGATGAGCGGGTGTGTGTGTGTGGGGGGGGGGGTTTCAGCAGGGAGAGGATGCAAGTTTCAGCTGGTAAAGGGATGGTCCATGTGCACGATCGGGGAATCATTGCTGTATTAATGAAAGGGCACTGGTGCATGGAAACACCCCTAAAATGTTCATTCCCTTCCTTGTTTTATCCCCTCCTCCATGCCTGGCCTCTCTCTCAGGCTATTTCTCTGGCTGTCTTCATTGTCTCCAGGCGACCAGAACAACAGGAATGAGAGAAGGAAAACATGACCCCATGCCATGTGTGTACATGTGTGTACATAGTTATTCATCCACTTTTCATTCAAGGATTACATAATGTGTACCTTGTGCTGGTGTCGGAGTCACTAATGGGAATAAGACGTGGTCTTTCTGCCATCTTCACTTCACCCATGGGAAGATGACTATACAAAGTCGGTGATAATAGAGTAGGCTAGAAACAGTGCTTAATATAATCCAGAGAAGGAATTTATTCATTTATTCCTTTCTCTGCTCAACTCAATTTCCTGAGAGCCTACTCTCTATCATTCCCTGGGCAAGACTGGACATTGGCAAGAGTGGCAAATAAGGTCAGTTCCTGCCCTCAGTCTGGGTGTGAGTTTAGCCTCATGTCTGTGTATCACTTGCTTCTGACCAAATGTGAGGACAGGACTGGGAGATGAGGGTGACCTTGTGTCTGGGTTTCAATGAATCCCTGTCTGTGGACGTATTTGTGTATGTCTGTCCAAGTAAGTGGCTTGTAGACTATGTTAAATCCCAGCTGTGAGGCAAAGACCCTTCCAGGACTGAGAAATTAGAGTGGCCCAAGTGTCTCTGACCTCAGAACCCTAATGGAGAGACTGGCCCTTTTCTCACCTTGTTCCTCTCTCAGAGCTGAACTGTGGAAAAGTTTCCCCTAGAGGCACCCCCCTGCATATTCCTCTGCTCCATGCTAACCACCCTCTGATGGATGGGAACACATTGGTGCCAAGCACAGAGCAGCCTTTGTGCTCTGCCACCAGTGGTGATCCATCAGCTCTAACCTGACAGCAGGGCGTCATGTCTTAATCCCTACCCCTGCTGGCATGGGCACTCAGAGCCCCCTGCTCTGACTGTAGCCTCCTCCTCTAGTAGTCCTGCTTCCTCCAGAAGACGTCTTTGTCCCTGTCCAAGGCTCCAGAGCCAGGCTGTTTGTGCCCATACCCTGACTGTCTCAACTTGATTCTGTCTATTTGCATGCTGGGCTGATCTCATTTGCATGGTACTGGTTGAATTTCAAAATGCTCAGAGATCCCTTTCACCTGCTCCTGACTTTGTTTCTGTATCTGCTGCATACCCAGTCCCAGCTGTCTGATTCCCAGGATCTTCCAGTCCCTACTGACCTCACAGCGGGGCTGACCTGAGCTGTTAATTTGCTTGACTTACATCAAAGCAAGTTTCCTATCCCAGAGTCTCACATGCGTAGGTATAAAGGATCAAGGAGGAGGTTCTGGAAGGGTGGGAGCCTCTGGTTTCTCCAGACAGGCCGCACATTTTGTTTGCCTAGGCTAGTTCTCTGGTATTATGAATGAGTACCAGGTGGGAGCTGGATGACAGAATGCACGTGCATTTCAATAGGACTTAGGTGCAAGAACATGGCATGCAAATCAGCATTATTTTTAGGACTTTGTAGCAGGGTGAGAAGAGATCACAGAATCATAGAATGTCCAAACTGTGAGGTAGTCTAAAAATCAGTGCACCTTCTTTTTATATATTGGGTGCACAGAGCACTAGTGTCAGAAGTGTGAAAGGTGTTGGCTCTTAGCCGGAGTTTAGGCCTCGGAGCTGAATGAAGATGCATCCTCTTCCTCTCTGAGGCTGACAGGTGAAGAAGTGTGCTGTGAATACATGTTTTCCAGGTAAGCCTGAGGCCATAGGTGGGAGGCAGCAAGGGAATTGGAGGTGCTCTAGGTTTCAAATAGAGTGTTTAGAGAGCTATTGGGAGAGGTAGTGATGGAGAAATGAATAGAAGACACAAGAGAAGGGTGAGACAATTGGCTGGAGAGACCAGGGGGAATTCTGAAGTCTTGAGAAAGGAGGAGAGGTTTGGACGCAGATGGGCGTCATGGTGGAGAAATGAGGGGGAGGGGAGGGCTCCAGGCCTCTGGAGACAACACATTGTTTCCACTGAGAACTGAGCTTCAAATTACCACTGGGAAATCCGGCCCTGCCTGGAATCTGGAGATCAGGGCCAGGCTCATTCATCAAGAATCGCTGGTGTTGGGGTGGGGAAGTGCAGGTCTGGAGGTGGCAGGGTCCTCCAGAAATGAGGGTCATGGAGAGGTGGCTGGTAGACACAAATTGCAGAGCTACTTTTTCAAATAAGTAGAACAGGGCTTAGCAGAGCATGTGGCAGTGTAAACCTAAGGAACCTGGGGATTGTTGAGATGAGGATTTCTTATGAGTAGTTCCTGCTTCTGTGAGGGCTTGACCTTCAGCTCCCAGTTGAGACAGTTCAGGGAAAGAGGAAGAGGGAACCCTAGATATGCAGTCAGGGCACGTTACTGTCCCCATTTCTGAACTCTCCTGTTTGTAACTCAAGATGCTGGATTGAATGATTCCAGTGGCCCTTTGAGAGGTGACATTCTTTTTCTGACACAGCATGGGGGGCTGGAGGAAGCACTCCTGGGGTTGGGGTAGAAGGACTGTTTTGAGTGTTTAAATCAGATGCAGCTCTAAAGATCGATTCATAGGGTCAGAGCAGGCAGGTTTCCTTGGCTAGTCTGTCCTTTTCCCATCTCTGCTCTGCTCCCATACTCAAGCTCACTGAAGGGCAACTGGGATGTTCTGTGGACCCACTTCAGCCTACCTAGAACTGCCTAGCATGTGTGTGTCATACTCATCTCTAACAGCACACCCCACCTGTCCCCCTTCTCTTCCAGCCGCCCAGTTCTCGCCTCCCTGTGGGCTAAGAGTCCTAGCATGCCACCCCACCCCCTCCTGCTCCCTGGACAGCTATTTCTGCCTCTTTGACGAGTTGTGACATATTTGGGAGCAGCTGCTGCCTGGGTGGAAGTGCTTTTGCTTTTCTCCCAGCTCTATCTTCTCCTCCCCAATATCTCTTTCAATAGCCACCACTTCCCAGAATTTGCTATAAGACCCTCCCTGCATTCCTCTCCCTGGAACTCAGGCCGCCAGCTTTTCCTAGGTTCCTGCAGGCATGGCCAGGGCTGTAGGCTGATATGGAAGGAGCTTTGTAGGATAGGAAGTCAGGTGGCCAGGTGTAGGGAACAGGATCTCTTCTGCCAAGTCGCACGTTGTTGTGGTTTGAGGCAAATTTTTTCCTCCTTTGGGATTCACTTTTCTATCTTTAAAATGGGGAAGATGAGTAATGTCTTCCCTGCCAGCTATAAGTAGTTGTGCCACCTATTAACTGTAGGTGACTGACGCCACCATTCAGTAGTTCCTCTCTACCTCTTATCCTTCCAAACCCAATTCATCAAAAACCCCTCAATCTCTGCTCCCCTCTGTTTCTTAACAATTCCTAGCTTCACACAAAGCCAGAAATTATTTAAATTTCCACTAATTATAGTAAGAGCCTCACAAAAGAGTCACACTTTAGCAGCAAAATAAGGAGTACTCTAAATCTGCTTTTTAAAAATTTAAAAACAAGCCTCAAGCAAAGAGTCAAACTAACTTCCTGCTAGAACAAAGTCTAACACTCATCAAAGGAATATGATAAGATTCAACACCCAATTATATAAAATTAATGTCAGTTGTTCAATCAAAAGTTCGTAGGCAGCAAAGAAGCAGAAAAAAAAATGTGACCTAAAATCAGGAGAAAAATTTCTCCTTTAATCAGGAGAAAAATCAATAATTGGAATATACCCAGAAATGATAGAGATGATATAATTAACAGACAAGACCATTAAAAGGGCTTTTAAATATGCTCAATATGCTTAAGGATTTAAAGAAAAATGTGAGCATAATGAAGAAAAAAATAAAAGATATAAAAAGGAATCAAATTTCACTGGTAGAATTATGTATTAGTCTGCTTTGGCTGCCATAACAAGATAGCATAGGCTGGATGGTTTAAACAACAGCATTTTATTTTCTCACTATTCTGGAGGCTAGAAGTCTGAAATCAGAGTACCAGCATGGTTGGATTCTAGTGAGAGCCCTCTTGCTGGCTTGCAGATTGCTGCCCTCATGCTGAGTGCTCACATGGCTTTTCCTTGAAAGAGAGATCAATCTCTCTCATATTTCTTCTTATAAGGGTAATAATCCCATCAGACCAGGTCCCCACCCTTAATACCTAACCAACTCCACAGCCCCATCTTCAAATACAGTTACACTGATTACACTGAGGTATTAGGGTTTCAACATATGAAGATGGGGATCCATTCAGTTCATAACAGATTAGACATTGCAGAGAAAGATTTCATTGAATCTGAATACAAAGTAATAGGAAAAGTAAAAAAATGAAACAAAAAAATATTTTAAAAAAGAGCTTCAGTGACATGTGGGACAGTATCAAGTGGATTAATATGCATGTAATTAAAGTTCCAGAAAGGGACAGAAAAATATTGGAAGAAATAATGGCTAAATTTTTATAAGTTTGGTAGAAACTATGAACTCACAAATCTAAGTCCCTTAATGAAGGATAAACACAAAGAGAACCACATCAAGGAGCATCATAATCAAAGTTCTGAAAATCAGTGATAGAGAGAAACATTCTAAAGCAGTCAGAGTAAAAGAGGCCTATTGTGTA
Source organism: Neotragus pygmaeus (assembly GCA_006410875.1). Classification (NCBI taxonomy): domain Eukaryota; kingdom Metazoa; phylum Chordata; class Mammalia; order Artiodactyla; family Bovidae; genus Neotragus; species Neotragus pygmaeus. The sequence goes on from SJYV01007687.1 coordinate 71,848, forward strand.
TAGAGGAATGAAGATTGTTAAAAGCTGCTAAGTATTATGAGGGATACTATGAAGGACAGAAGACAGTAGAGCCTCGTGACAGTGCTGAAAGAAAAGAAAACCTATCAAACAAGATTCTGTACTCAACAAAACATATCTTTTAAGAATTAAGTAAAATAAAGACTTTTTTCAAACAAAAATAAGCTGGCAGAATTTATCACCAGGACATATTTACTATAATAAATGGTAAAGCAAGTTCTTCAGGCAGAAGGAAAATGATACAAAATTGAAACTTGAATTTGCATAAAGGAATGAAGAGCATCAGAAGTGGTAAATGTGGGTAAATATAAAAAGACCCCTCACTGTAAAATTTCTTTAAAAGATAATTATCTATTTAAAACAAAAATAATAGCAATGTATTTTAGAGTTTATAACACAAAAATGAAATGTAAGATGACAATAGCAAAAAGAATGGGAGGTGAGAAAAGAAGTATACTGTTGCAGGATTCTTACTTATACATAAAAGTGGTATAGTATTATCTGAAAGTATACTGTGATAAGTTAAAGATGAATACTGTCAAATCTAGAGCAACTACTAAAAAATAAAACATAGAACTATAGCTAATACATCATTACTGGAGATAAATTAGAATATTAAAAAATACTCAGTTAATCTGGAAGATAGGAAAAGAAACAAAAAAGAATAAAGAATAATAGGATAAATTGAAAACAGTTACTAAGATGGGAGATTTATATCTGACCATATCTATAATTGCATTAAATATAAGTAGACTTTGGCACAAATGCACAGATAAGTTGAGAGTAAAATGATGGGAAAATATATACAATGAGAACACTAATCATAAGAAACCTGGAGTGGCTATATTCATATCAGAAAAGTAGGTTTCAGAACAAAAACTGTTACTTGGGATAAAGAGATACATTATACAATGATAAAGGGCTCAATTTATCAAAAAGCAATCATCTTAAATATATATGTGCCTAATAACAACCCTTTTAAAATACATAAAGTAAAAAAAAATGCATAAAGCAACATGCACAAAAATAAAACTGAAGGGAGAAATAGACAAATCCAAAATTTTAGCTAGAGATTTTAAAAATCCCGCTTTCAGTAATTCATAGAACAAGTAGATAAAATCAACTTGGAAATAGGAGACTTAAATTTATCAATCAATTTTGCCTATCAACATTTGTAGTATATTCCATCCAACAGTAGCTGCACATGGTTAAGATATGCTGTACCACAAAACAAGTCTAAATAAATTTTAAAATACTGATAATAAAGAGCATATGCTCTGAAAACAATGAGATTAAATTAGAAATCAATAACACATTTCTAGAAAATCCCCAAATACTTTGAAATTAAACTTTTAAATGACTCAGTTAAGTTCAGTCACTCAGTCATGTCCACCTCTTTGCAACCCCATGGACGCCAGGCTTCCCTGTCCATCACCAACTCCTGGAGCTTGCTCAAACTCATGTCCATTGAGCCAGTGATACCATCCAACCATCTCATCCTCTGTCATCCCCTTCTCCTCCTGCTTTCAATCTTTCCCAGCATCAGGGTCTTTTCTAATGAGTCAGTTCTCATCAGATGGCCAAAGTATTGGAGCCTCAGCTTCAGCATCAGTCCTTCCAATGAATATTCAGGACTGATTTCCTTTATGATTGGCTGGTTTGATCTCCTTGCTGTCCAAGGATCATTATTTATTGAGCCCTTTCTTCTAGGCCCTATGCTGAGTGCTAGATAACCTGTAATTCATTTAACCCTCACAGTCATTCCATAAGGTAACTACTATTATCACCATTTCACAGATGAGGACCCAGAATTCAGAGAGGGTAAGGCAGCTGGTGAGTTGTAAAGCTAGGACCAAAAACTCTTATCTTTCTAAAGCCAACGCCCAGGTCATGATCAGTATGTTATTTAATAATAAATAGAGCATTTGAGTATGAGAGAGCCCTATTGGGTGTACAGGTAGGGGACTGTGTGACTCAGCAGTTGAGTTGCCACTTGTCTCCTTACCAACTCCCCACACTCAATATTACCCTTATGCTTGGTGCTCAAGCTCCTTCCCTAAGGAAAGTCTCCCATTGGATGTTTCCTTGTGTTCTTCCCCACCCTGATTCCTCTCTGTTTTAGGACTCCTCTGTCCCTAGACAGCTTTCTCCGTGGCAGGCTCACAGGCCTTTCTCATGTGGTCTATCTAGACTGGACTTTCCTGGTGTCCAGTGGTTAAGACTCTGCACTTCCAATGCAGGAGGTATGGATATGACCCCTTGTCATGGAACTAAGATACCACCTTCCATATAGTGTGATGGTAAACAAATAGATGAATAAACTCTTCACAGGTCTTCCTGGTCTTCCTCCTCTAGGAGTCCACCTCCTCTGCTCTTACTTATGACTTCCTAATCTTAGCAGGCCTGCTTTCTGCCCCAGGGCTTTCTGGATCCTTTTCTCTGGGCCCTGAGCTCCAAACAAGCCTTGAGACTACCCATGTTCCTGAGACAGCCTTCTCAGACCAGACCTACTATTGCTGGTCACCTAGACCCTTGAGGAGTTAGAGCATCCCCAAACTATCCAGACTAGTCAGACTGCCTGGATTTTAGTGTTAGCATTGTCACTTTCTAGGTGTGTAAGTGGCTTGATCTCACTGTGCCTCCTCTTCTTCATCTGTTTAACAAGGATAAAAAGAAGACCTGTCTCATAAAGTTATTTTTTGGATTAAATGAGTTCATATTTATATGAATGCTTCTCATGTAGTATGTACTCAAAAAGCTTTACCTACATGATTATTTTTGAGCCTAGCCATGACATGTAGGGCAACCCAAGACGGATGGGTCAATGGTGGGGAGTTTTGGCAAAATGTGATCCACTGGAGAAGGGAATGGTAAACCACTTCAGCATTCTTGCCTTGAGAACCCAATAAACAATATGAAAAGGCAAAAATATATGGCACTGAAAGATGAACTCCCTAGGTCGGTAGGTGCCCAATATGCTGCTGGAGAAGAGCAGAGAAATAGCTCAAGAAGGAATGAAGAGGCTGAGTCAAAGCAGAAACAATGCCAAGTTGTGGATGTGTCTAGTCGTGAAAGTAAAGTCCAATGCTGTTAAGAACAGTGTTGCATAGGATGGAATGTTAGGTCCATGAATCAAGGTAAATTGGAAGTGGTCAACAGGAGATGGCAAGAGTGAACATCAACATTTTAGGAATCAGTGAACTCAAATGGAAGGGAATGGGTGAATTTAATTCAGTTGACCATTGTATCTACTACTGTGGGCAGGAATCTCTTAGATGAAATGGAGTAGCCCTCATACTACTCATACAAGAGTGCAAAATGCAATACTTGGGTGCAATCTCAAAAATAACAGAATGATCTTGGTTCGTTTTCAAGGCAAATCATTCAGTATCACAGTAATCCATGTCTATGCCCCAACCACTAATGCCAAAGAACCTGAAGTTGAATGGTTCTATGAAGACCTAAAGACCTCCTAGAACTAACACCAAAAAAAGACATCCTTTTCATCATAGGGGTCTGGAATGCAAAAGTAGGAAGTCAAGAGATACCTGAAGTAAAAGGCAAGTTTGACTTTGGAGTACAAAATGAAGCAGGACAAAGCCTAACAGAATTTTTCCAAGAGAACACATTGGTCATAGCAAACGCTCTCTATCAACAACACAGGAGATGACTCTACACATGGACATCAACAGATGGTCAATACCAAAATCTGATTGATTACATTATTTGCAATTGAAGATGGAGAAACTTTACACAGTCAGCAGAAACAAGACTTGGAGCTGACTGTGGCTCAGATTATGGACACCTTATTGCCAAATTCAGATTTAAATTAAAGAAAGTAGAGAAAACCACTAGGCCATTCAGGTATGACCTAAATCAAATCCCTTATGATTATACAGTGGAAGTGAGAAATAAATTCAAGGGATTAGATCTAATAGGTGAGTGGCTGAAGAACTATTGAAGGCAGTTTGTAACGTTGTATAGGAGGCAGTGATCAAAAGCATTCCCAGCAAAAAGAAATGCAAAAAGGTAAAATGGTTGTCTGAGGGCCCTTACAAACAGCTGAGAGGGAATTCCAGTTCAAGATGGCAGAGTAGAAGGACCTGTGCTCATCTCCTCCTGCGAGAACACCAAAATCATAACTAGCTATTAAATAACCATTGACAGGAGGATGCTGCTGCTGCTGCTAAGTCACTTCAGTCATGTCCAACTCTGTGCGACCCCACGGGACCTACCAAAAAAAGATACCCCACGGCCAAAGACAAAGAAGAAGCCACAGTGAGATGGTAGCAGGGGCACAATCACGATAAAGGCAAATCCCATACCTGCCAGGTGGGTGACCCACAAACTGGAGAAAAATAATACCAAAAAAGTTCTCCCACTGTTGTGAAGGTTTGGAACCCCACTTTGGCTTCCCAGGCTGAGGACCCAACAAAAGGACTAGGAATCCCAGGAAATCTGACCTTGAAGCTCAGTGGGATTTGATAACAAGACTTCCACAAAACTAGGGGAAAGGGAGACTTTGGGCTAGGAAGGGACAAACAAAACCTTGCATGCACCAAGCTTCGGAGGAAAGGAGCAGTGACTCCATAGGAAACTGAAGCAAAACTACCTGCTAGTGTTGGAGGGCTCCTGTGGAGGGTGGATCAGCAGGGACTCACTGCAGGCATGGGCGGATGGGCAGATGGGCAGCAGTTGTCTGGGAAGGTCCCCTTTGGCATAAACACTCTTGAAGGTTGCCATTAACCTGACCATAGAGCCTGTAGCCTGAGGGCTACAGGCAAAAAAAAAAAAAAACCTACCAGGAAAGGAGTGCAACCCCACCCATCAGCAGATCATTGGGTTAAAGCTTTACTGGGCAAGACCCTGCCCACCAGAGCAAGACTTACTTTTCCCCACCTCCAGTCCCTCCCTTCTTACTGTTCATGGGGTTCTTGAGGCAAGAATACTGAAGTGGCTTGCCATTGCCTTCTCCAGTGAACCACGTTTTGTCAGGACTCTCCACCATGACCCATCCATCTTGGGTGGCCTTACACGGGACATGGCTGATAGTTTCATTGAGTTAGATAAGGCTGTGGTCCATGTGATCAGTTTGATTAGTTTTCTGTGGTTGTGGTTTTAGTTCTGTCTGCCCTCTGATGGATAAGGATAAGAAGCTTATGGAAGCTTCCTGATGGGAGAAACTGACTGGAGGAAACTGGGTCTTTTTCTGATGGGCATACTCAGTAAATCTTTAATCCAATTTTCTGTTGATGGGTGAGGCTGTGTTCCCTCCCTTTTGTTTGACCTGAGACCAAACCATGGTGGAAGTAATGAAGATAATGGCAACCTCCTTCAAAAGGTCCCATGGGGTCACTCAGTGCCCCCAACCCTACAGCAGGCCACCACTGACCCAGGCCTCTGCCAGAGACTCCTAGACACTCACAAGGAAGTCTGAGTCTGTCTCTTGTGGGGACACTTCTCCTTTTTCCTGGGTCCTGGTGCACACAAGGTTTTCTTTGTGCCCTTCAAAGTCTGTTTCCCCAGTCCTGTGTAACTTCTGTAATCAAATCCCACTGGCCTCCAAAGTCAAATTCCTTGGGGGTTCTCCCTTTGCCAGATCTCCAGGCTGGGAAATCTGTTGTGAGTCCTCAGTTCAGTTGCTCAGTCATGTCCGACTCTTTGCGACCCCATGAATCGCAGTACACCAGGCCTCCCTGTTCATCACCAAATCCTGAGTTCACCCAAACTTGTCCATCGAATCGGCGATGCCATCCAGCCATCTCATCCTCTGTCATCCCCTTCTCCTCCTGCTCCCAATCCCTCCTAGCATCAAAGTCTTTTCCAATGAGTCAACTCTTCACATGAGGTTGCCAAAGTACTGGAGTTTCAGCTTTAGCATCAGTCCTTCCAAAGAAATGCCAGGGATGATTTCCTTTAGAATGGACTGTTTGGATCTCCTTGCAGTCCAAGGGACTCTCAAGAGTCTTCTCCAACACCACAGTTCAAAAGCATCAATTCTTNTTGGAACTCTGCATTCAGATGGTTATATCTTTCCTTTTCTCCTTTGCTTTTTGCTTCTCTTCCTTTCACAGCTATTTGTAAGGCCTCCTCAGACAGCCATTTTGCTTTTTTGCATTTCTTTTCCATTGGATGGTCTTGATCCCTGTCTCCTGTACAATGTCATGAACCTCATTCCATAATTCATCAGGCACTCTATCTATCAGATCTAGGCCCTTAAATCTATTTCTCACTTCCACTCTATATTCATAAGGGATTTGATTTAAATCGTACCTGAAGGTCTAACGGTTTTCTCTACTTTCTTCAATTTGAGTCTGAATGTGGTAATAAGGAGTTCATGATCTGAGCCACAGTCAGCTCCTGGTCTTGTTTTTGTTGACTGTATAGAGTTTCTCCATCTTTGGCTGCAAAGAATATAATCAATCTGATTTTGGTGTTGACCATCTGGTGATGTCCATGTGTAGAGTCTTCTCTTGTGTTGTTGGAATAGAGTGTTTGCTATGACCAGTGCATATTCTTGGCAATACTCTATTAGTCTTTGCCCTACTTCATTTCACATTCCAAGTTTGCCTGTTACTCTAGGTGTTTCTTGACTTCCTACTTTTGCATTCAAGTCAGAAAAGGCAAAAAGATAGGACACTGAAAGATGAATTCCCCAGGTCAGTAGGTGCCCAATATACTGGAGAAGAATGGAGAAAAAACTCCATAAAGAATGAAGAGATGAAGCCAAAGCGGAAACAGTGCCTAGTTGTGGATGTGACAGGTGATGGAAGTAAAGTCTGATGGTGTATAGAATATTGCATAGGAACCTGGAATGTCAGGTCCATGAATCTCAAGGTAAATTAGAAGTGGTCAAACAGGAGATGGCAAGAATGAACATCGAAATCTTAGGAATTAGTGAACTAAAATGGACTGGAATGGGTGAATTTAATTCAGATGACCATTATATCTACTACTGTGGGCAAGAATCCCTAAGAAGAAATGGAGTAGCCCTCATAGTAAACAAAAGAGTCTGAAATGCAGTACTTGTGTGCAATCTCAAAAATGACAGAATGATCTTGGTTCATTTTCAAGGCAAACCATTCAATATCATGGTAATCTGTGTCTATGCCCCACTTACTAATGCCAAAGAAGCTGAAGTTGAACGGCTCTATGATGACCTACAAGACCTTTTAGAACTAACACCCATAAAAGATGTCCTTTTCATTATAGGGGTCTGGAAAGCAAAAGTAGGAAGTCAAGAAATACCTAGAGTAAAAGGCAAGTTTGGCCCTGGAGTACAAAATGAAGCAGGGCAAAGCATAACAATTTTGCCAAGAGAACGCATTGGTCATAGCAAACACCGTCATCCAACAACCCAGAGACAATTCTGCACATAGACATCACCAGATGGTCAATACCAAAGTCAGATTGATTATATTCTTTGCAGCCAAAGATGGAGAAACTCTATACAATCAGCAAAAACAAGATCGGGAGCTGACTATGGCTCAGATCATGAACTCCTTATTGCCAAGTTCAGACTTAAATTGAAGAAAGTAGGGAAACCACTAGACCATACAGTTATGACCTAAATAAAATCACTTACAATTATACATTGGAAGTGACAAATAGATTCAAGGGATTAGATCTGATAGAGTGCCTGAAGAACTATGGGTGGAGGTTCATGATATTATACAGGAGGGAGTGATCAACATCATCCCCAAGAAAAAGAAATGCAAAAAGGCAAAATGGTTGTCTGAGGAGGCCTTACAAATAGCTGAGAAAAGAAGAGAAGATAAAGCAAAGGAGAAAAGGAAAGATACACCCATTTGAATGCAGGGTTTCAAAGAATAGCAAGGAGAGATAAGAAAGCCTTCCTCAGTGATCAATACAAAGAAACAGAGAAAAACAATAGAATGGGAAAGACTAGAAATCTCTTTAAGAAAATTAGAGATACCAAGGGAACATTTCATGCAAAGATGAACACAATAAAGTGCAGAAATGGTATGGACCTAACAAAAGTAGAAGATATTAAGAAGAGGAGGCAAGAATACACAGAAGAACTATACAAAAAAAGATCTTCGTGACCAAAATAACCACGATGGTGTGATCACTCACCTAGAGCCAGACATCCTGGAATGTGAAGTCAAGTGGGCCTTAGGAAGCATCACCATGAACAAAGCTAGTAGAGGTGATGGAATTCTATTTCAAATTCTGAAAGATTGTTCTGTGAAAGTACTGCACTCAGTTACCCAGCAAATATGGAATACTCAGTAGTGGCCACAGGACTGGAAATGTGTTTTCATTCCAGTCCCAAAGAAGGGCAATGCCAAAGAATATTCAAACTACCATACAACTGTGCTCATTTCACATAGTTGGTAAAGAATCTGCCTTCAGTGCAGGAGACCCAGGTTCGATCCCTGGGTCAGGAAGATCCCCTGGAGAAGTAAATGGCAAACCACTCCAGTATCCTTGCCTGGAAAATCACATGGACAGAGGAGCCTGGTGGGCTGCAGTCCATCAGTCGTAACGTGTCGGGCAGGACTGAGCAACAAACACTGGTCACATTTTAGCAAAATTATGCTCAAAATCCTTCAAGCTAGGCTTCAACAGTACACAGACCAAGAACTTCCAGATGTACAAGCTGGATTTAGAAAAGACAGAGGAACCAGAGATCAAATTGCCAGCATCCGACTGATCATCAAAAAATCAAGAGAATTCCAGAAAAGTAACCGCTTCTTCTTCATTGACTACACTAAAGCCTTTGACTGTATGGATCACAACAAACCATGGAAAATTCTTAAGCAGATGGGAATACCAGAGCACCTCTTCTGCCTCCTGAGAAATCTGTATGCAGGTCAAGAAGCAAGTTAGAACCAGACATGGAACAATGGACTGGTTCAAAATTGGGAAAGTAGTAGGTCAAGGCTGTAACTAAAAAGCCTCTTAATGAAAGTGAAAGAAGAGAGTGAAACTATTGGCTTAAAGCTCAACATTCAGAAAACGAAGATCATGACATCTGGTCCCATCACTTCATGGGAAATAGATGGGTAAACAGTGGAAACAGTGTCAAACTTTATTTGGGGGGCTTCAAAATCACTGCAGATGGTGACTGCAGCCATGAAATTAAAAGATGCTTATTCCTTGGAAGAAAAGTTATGACCAACCTAGATAGCATGTTGAAAAGCAGAGACATTATTTTGCCAACAAAGGTCCGTCTAGTCAAGGCTATGGTGTTTCCAGTGGTCATGTATGGATGTGAGAGTTGGACTGTGAAGAAAGCTGAGCACTGAAGAATTGATGCTTTTGAACTGTGGTGTTGGAGAAGACTCTTGGGAGGCCCTTGGACTGCAAGGAGATCCAACCAGTCCATTCTGAAGGAGATCAGCCCTGAGATTTCTTTGGAAGGACTGATGCTAAAGCTGGAACTCCAGTACTTTGGCCACCTCATGCGAAGAGTTGACTCATTGGAAAAGACTCTGATTCTGGGAGGGATTGGGGACAGGAGGAGAAGGGGATGACAGAGGGCGAGATGGCTGGATGGTATCACTGACTCGATGGACATGAGTTTGGGTGAACTCCGGGAGTTGGTGATGAACAGGGAGGCCTGGCGTGCTGCAATTCATGGGGTCACAAAGAGTCAGACATGACTGAGCGACTGAACTGAACTGAACTGAAGGGTATATATTGTCACCCTGCTTATTTAACTTCTGTGCAGAGTACATCATGTGAAATGCCAGGCTGGATGAAGCATAAGCTGGAATCAAGATTGCTGGGAGAAATATCAATAACCTCAGATATGCAGATGATACTACCCTATGGTAGAAAGTGAAGAGGAAGTAAAGAGCCTCTTGACGAAAATGTAAGAGGAGAGTGAACTTAAAACTCAACTTTCCAAAAACTAAGGCCATGGCATCTGGTCCCATCACTTCATGGCATATAGATGGGGAAACAGTGGAAACAGTGACAGACTTTATATTTTGGGGCTGTAAAATCACTATGGATGGTGACTGTAGCCATGAAATTAAAAGACACTTACTCCTTAGAAGAAAAGCTATGACAAACCTAGGCAGCATATTAAAAACCAGAGACATCACTTTGCTGACAAAGGTCTGTATAGTCAAAGCAATGGTTTTTCCAGTAGACATATAAGGATGTGTTTGAACATAAAGAAGGCTGAGAGCCATAGAACTGATGATTTTGAACTGTGGTATGGAGAAGTTGAGAGTCTCTTGGACTTCTAGGAGACCAAACCAGTCCATCCTGAAGGAAATGAGTCCCAAATATTCATTGGAAGGACTAATGCTGAAGCTGAAGCTCCAATACTTGGGCCACCTGATAGAAAGAGTCGACTCATTGGAAAAGATCCTGATGCTGAGAAAGATTGAAGGGAGGAGCAGGAAGGGATGACACAGGATGAGATGGTTGGATGACATCACCGACTCAATGGACATGAGTTTGAGCAAGCTCTGGGAAATGGTGAAGGACAGGGAAGTCTGGCATGCTGCAATCCATGGGGTCGCAAAGGGTCGGGCACCACTGAGTAGCTGAACAACAACAGCAATCTTTGCCTACATGTCCCCCATCAGGCTGGGAGCTCTTTAAGAGCAAATGTGGTGTCTGTTCTATCACTTTATCATCCTGGGAACTCTCTGGGGAAAGGGGTGCATCTCCCCTAAAGAGTCAGGGCTCCCTCGTGTCTCCCCCATCATGAACAGGAAATGTGTCTGTGCCTGAATATTTCTGCCCCTAATTACTCAGGATGTGAATATGACAGTCCCTGTGAAGCTCCTGGGCAATGAGACTCTTGGGGAGTGATCCTGGGAGATTGTCTGGTCCTGGTGAGACAGCCATGGGATCCTAGATAGAGATTCCTACCAGGGGCAGAGTGCCCCCCAGAACAAGCTGGGAAACTCCAGGGGCAATGTAAAAGGCAGCCTCCAAAGACTACTTCTAGTAGACTAGTCTTAGTAAGGGGCCAGCCATATATCCTCCTTAGACCTTCTTTCCATGCACACCATTCTGAGAGTATCAGCCCTAGAGCCAATCTTACTCCTTTCTCTCTATCAGAAAATAAGAAATACAGTGTGGTCCAGGACAAAGATAAATCAAGATGGCATCAAATCCTAGTGTGACACTTGCTAATTGCATGACATTTTTTTCATTTAATATCTTGGAACTTTCATTTCCTCATAGGCAAAATGGTAATTAGGAACCCTATTTCTTTGGGCATATCATGTATTTAATAAATGTTTGTTGAATAAATGATTGTATGTTTATTTTCTTTCTTTTGGGAGGTTTAGAGAATGGTATAAATAACCCTGCCTCTGGTAAGTTGAATTCCTGCATCAGTGACCCTAACAGTTCATCAAGATGACATTTAGTTCACTCCCAGCCTTTAATCCATTCCAAGCACACAATTAAATAAGTTCCCAAAATGGAACCTTTGGTAATACATTCCCGTTCTTTGGTCATGAGAAAATCCCTTCTAACATTGCTTCAACCCCTCCCTACCTCACCTCTAATGGCACATCATAGGCATGTTTTGTCTTTGACATTTTTCTGTAGCTGGGTGGTAGAATGTCCGACTCATTGGCTTAAAAGTCAGGGCACCTGGTCTTTAGTCCTAGGTCTACTGTTAACCCCTGTGTGACCTTGAAAAATCAAAGCTAGTATTTACTGAGTCTTTTCTGTCTACTGGCCACTATTCTAAGTGGTCTACATAAATTACCTCACTCACTTCTTACAGGTGATATAATCCCTTTACAAAGAAGTCTAAGGCTCAGAGAAGTTAAGAGACTTGCACTAAGTCACACAGCTATTAAGTGGTGAGTTCATGTCTCCCTGACTCCACAGCCTCTTTCTATTGTGCTATGCCAACTTCTCTAAGGGCCTTAGGTTCCTGAGCTATAAAATAAAATAATTGGATTCTGTGTCCTGGAAGGTCTCATTCGATTTGACCTTTTGTTACCACCTGTTCAAGGCCTCTGGAAGGATCTTAGGAAACTTGTGGACCGCTTCCTGGTTTCCCTTTCCTGACCTTTCCTTTTGTTTCTCTGTCTCCAGGCCCTCCTCACAATCCTCTCCAGTGAGTCGATGTGAGACAGAAACCAAATGTTCTCCTGAATCAGGGCAGTTCCATCTGCTGCGTTCCCTGCGTAGTGAGCTGTGGGAACACTGCATTCCACTCTCCACATCCTGTTGCCTGGAGTATTTTCCCTGAGCCATATTGCCTCTCTGCATTCCTTTCTTTGTGTGAGCTTGAACCAGCCCAAAGGAGGACCCATTTGCTTTTCTCCCTCTGAAAGCAGGTAGTCTCCTGGTGGTAAATGTGTAACTGAGTGAAATTGCTTCCTGGGTCCAGAGACTTCTCCTCAGTAGGCTGTTTCCATCCCCAGAGTTCCAATCCTTACATTCCCAGACCATCCATGGAGTTCACATACCCAAACATTCATCAACTCATATTTCCATGTCCTTACCTCATTTCAGCTCCTTAACAGTGGAGACATAGCCCTGACTTCAAATTTCTAGCCATAGTTCACTTCAGCCTATAGTTTGCTTTTTTGCATTTATGTCTGGGGAAGTTGAGGCCTTGGGAGGTAGGTCAGGGGGCCAGAGCAGGATAGGATCTCAGGCACCTGCCCTTCACCTAACCTGTTCCTTCCTCCCTGGTCTCTTCATAAGGCTACTTTCACAACCCTGTGTCTGGCTTCCCAAGTCTCCAGTTGCCTGTTTTTCATCTCCCTTACTGAATCCAGATTTCTGAAAGTAAGAGTTTCCTTTGTTTGCTAATGAGGCTCTCGTGCTTCCTGGTCCAGGAGTGAAGGGCAATGTTTTCCTGGATTCCTGAACCCATAACCAGCTGCATTCTCTATCTAATATCAGCCAGTGGGTGTTAGATAGGGAAGTACTCTAGGCCTAAAGTGAGATTGACTCAGGGCAGGGCAATTATCACCATGTCATCATCAACAGCTACATCCGCATTTAGGACTTTCCTGTCTCCCAGACAGTATTTTGTCTCTACAATGTCTCATTAACTATTTTGTCTCTACAGTGAAGTCTCAGGGATAGTTACCTGCCCTCAATAATTGGAGGTATGTATCATTACTACACTTTTCAGACTGGGAGTTCTGGTTAAGAAATGTTCTAATGGTACTAACTGAAGACAAATGCAAGATTAGAACCCAGCCTGACCAACCTCAATGTCAGTGGACAATCATCTTCATTAAAGTCTGCTATCTCAGACTCAGTTCTTGGATGACTTTGGTAACCAGCTCAGATAAGGCATATTGTAGGTACCCAGCAAGTGCACATAATGGCTGTTCACTAAATGCTTACTAATTAGCTGAACTAAACAATGGAGCCCGTATCATCAATGCAAGTCCCTTCTATGGCACAGAGTGTGAGAGTTCAGAGTCATTTCTTCCGTAGGTTGACCTGAACATCATAGCCTATGTGCTTTGTGACCTGGGGTCAATGCTTGACCTTTGGATGATAATGATGTCCACTGGGAAAAAATGAAGTTGTGGTTCAGAGGGACATAGAATTGTAGACTAATAGAGGTACAAAGTTGGACATTTGACCTTCAAAAGGATTGTTGCAGCCTGAAAAGTAGATGAACTGCATCAAGTTGCCTGAAAGTGAAAGTCACTCAGTCGTGTCTGCCTCTTTGTGACCTCATGGACTGTACAGTCCATGGAATTCTCCAGGCCAGAATACTGGAGTGGGTAGCCTTTCCCTTCTCCAGGGATTCTTCCCAACCCAGGGATTGAACCCAGGTGTCCCACATTGCAAGGGGATTCCTTACCAGCTGAGCCACAAGGGAAGTCCTCTAGTTCCCAGAAGGGAATTCCTCAAGAAGGCATCAAGTTGCCTAGGGCTTTACTTATTCTGAGATAGACAACCTTGCTTCTGGAGTCATGAAGTTGGAAGCATTCTATCCCCATTGGCAGGCATGGCTGGCACCAGCACATAGCCCTGGGAGTGGCTGTTGGCATGATCAGTGGTGCTTATAGCATCTCACTCCCTGCCACATGGCACAGATGGCACCTCCTGACTTTTCTTCCTTTTGCTTTGCCTTGCTGACTGTTCTTGCCAAGGTTTGGCTCTTGGCCTTTGAGTTGATAGCCAAAATTTTGACTTTTGACATCCCCAACCATCCTCTTCTCCACGTTTGCTAACTACAGTGGAATCACAGATGCATAGATGATCAGAGCTAGGAAGAATCTTAGACCAACTGTCTTGCTTTAAAGAGGAGAGACTGAGAGCTAGAGAAGAGGAAGTGGCTTGCCTTCCTTCCTAAGAGATGCGTAGAATAAGCCCTTTGGCAGAGTAGAATAAGCCAGATCGGACTTCAGTGCCTTCCTGCCTTGTCCTCTAGAGCCAGATTTATTAAGTAAGCATTTAATGAATAACTTAATCTCTTCTATATATAATCACACTACCTTTATCTGGGTGATCACCTGGATATTCACACACACATGTGCTGTTCAGAGCTGCCCTTCAGCACTTCTCCTTAATGTGTCAGTTCCCTTTCCCCTTCCCCACCCCTATCAAAGTTCCTTGTCCATATTTCAAGCTCTGTGATCTTGCCTCTTTAAGTCACTTAGGGCTGAAGTGATAGGGGAAGTTGTGTAGACACTTGGCACTCTTCCCACTCCCACACAGGCCAGGGTGCCATGCAGACCACATCACATAGCTATGAGGTCTTAGATGGTCACCTGCCCTCACCAAGATTCAGCTTTCTCATTTTACAAATATATAATTAGCTTAGTGCCTGACACCTAGTCAGCCAATAACATGTTAATTACCATTATTAGTGAAACTATTATTATTCCTAAGAGCAGAGATTCTCTGGAGGTTTCTCACCTAGCCTGGAGGATGGAGATCGGCTTCATAACCTTTCAATGGTGGAACCGTCCTTCCCTGCAAATACCCACATTCTAGGAGTCCATGTGGAGGTTTCAGTCCTTACCCTGGCCTTATTCATTTTCAGCCAAGCCACCTGGCATTTCACAGATCTCAGCTCTGCCTGTTATAAGTTATAAATAACCCCCAGCCATCTGTTCTCTGAAACTCCCATACTGAGACCAAAAACAAAACTTCCCTATCCTTCCCCATGTTATTCTGCTTCTGGCAGGATTTTAATTTTTTCTGTTTTAGAATTTAAATCTTTTCCCTTTAGTGCCTTCTTCCTCAACCCCAAGCCTTGTGTAGAATCTCTGTCATTGCACATGTTGAGGAAATTGCCGGGGAAAAGTTCTCTTAAGAAGGAAGTGCTCATTTAAGGATATTGCATAGAAATAGTGTGCTCCCTCCTCAACCCTTAGGCAAGCAGCTTCAAGGCAGATGGAATGTACACAGAAAATGTGAGGGGACTGTGAGATAGGTACCATCTATGGCAAAGAAGTTCTGAAGCAGTGGCTAAGTCCCCAGAGCTAAGCAAGCCCTCACCTTGATGGAGGGAATAAAGTGAAAGTCCTTGGGTTCTTTTTTCATACTCATTCTCAGCCCCTAAAAACATATACTCTGTATAAGACTTCTGTGCCTCAGTCCCTCTCAATCTGCCAAAGTGAATTAGCTAATCTGGGTTATAGACTGAATGTTTGTCTTGCACCCCCTAGTTCATATGTGAATACGATAATGTGATGATATTTGGAGAGGAAATAAGCATTAGATGAGGTCATGAGGGTGGGGCCCTCATGACTGGATTAGTGCCCCTCTAGGAAGAGGCATCAGGGGGCTTACTCTTTATCTACATGCATCAAAGAAAGGCCATATAAACAAAGCAAAAAGGCAGCAAGCCAGGAAGAGTCTTCACCAGAATCTGACCATGCTGGCACCTAATCTTGGACTTCCAGCCTCCACAATTGCAAGAAAATAAATTTCTGCTATTTGAGCCACTCAGTCCAATGTATTTTCTTATGGCAGCCTAAGTCATTGTTATACTTTATATCAACAGAATGGTTAGGACATTCCCTCTGCTCAGGAAGAGCATTTCAACAGGGTAATTCCTGGAGAAAATGTCAATGACTGTGGTCTACTTTTTAGTGAAACCTAGTACAGAAGCAGCCATGTTTTTTCCATCATAAGTGACATGACCAGAAATCTTTATTTAAGATTTATATTTTACATATATTTACCTGTAAATATATTTTACATATATTTATGTAAAAGATACAAAATTTTAATTGGACCAAATTTTATTGATTATAAAGTAATATTTATTTATAAGTCATGCAGTATAAAAATAACAATTTAACAAACACTTGTATTCCCACCATCCAATTTAACAAAGAGAATATGGTAACACTACCTTTGTATGCCTTCCTGATCTCATCCATTCCCTCCTCAACCTAAGGTAATCCTCATCATTAATTTTGTACTTACAATTCCTTTGCTTTTCTTTACAGTTTTATTACATTTTAAATCTCTAAATGGTATAATGTTTGATTTTATCTGTTTTTGAATATTTTATCAATGGAGTCAAAGTAAATATCTTCTTTCGTGACTAACTTCTTTCATCTGTGTTATGTGTATTGCAAATCATTTTCTTTTGTTTGTAGTACAGAATTCCATTGTGTGAGTATATCACAACTTACTTCTCAATTCTATTGCTGATGAAAAGTATTTCTTTCCCAGTTTGAGAGTACTGAATACCATGCTACAAAGAATATTCTTCTTCATGTCTCTTGATGCATGTGCTGAAGAGTTGCTCTAGGCTATATATATAGAAATGAAATTGGTGGGTTACAGAGTATATGCATTTTAAACCTTGCTAAATAACATAAAAACTGTTTTCCAAGGTAATTATACCAATTTATACTTCCATTNATTCCATTGTGTGAGTATATCACAACTTACTTCTCAATTCTATTGCTGATGAAAAGTATTTCTTTCCCAGTTTGAGAGTACTGAATACCATTCTACAATGAATATTCTTCTTCATGTCTCTTGATGCATGTGCTGAAGAGTTGCTCTAGGCTATATATATATAGAAATGGAATTGGTGGGTTACAGAGTATATGCATTTTAAACCTTGCTAAATAACATAAAAACTGTTTTCCAAGGTAATTATACCAATTTATACTTCCATTAATGATGATTTGTCAGACTTAATTTTTCTTTGTTTATCTGGAGGGAAAAAATTGATATCTTTTGTGTTTCAAATTTACATATCCCTGATGGCTATTTTTAAAGATATTTTTTGGCCATTCAGATTTATTTGTGAAGTTCCTCTTCAAGTATTTTGCCCATGTTTCTATTGGATTTTTTGTCATTTTCTTATTGATTGTAGAGGTTCCTCATATATTATCAATAGGAGTGCTTTATCAGATATAAGTATTATGACTCTCTTCTCATTCCAGTTTGCCTTTTCACTCTCTTAAAATGTCTTTCCACCTCTTTTGCTTTAGAGATAATGGTTTAGCTCCTATTAAAGAAATATTGCCTACTTCAAGGTCATTAAGGTACTCTTTTATATTTTCTTCCAGAAATCTTCTTGTTTTATCTTTACATTAGTTCTCTGTCTGGAACTGAATTTTGTATGTAATGGGAAGCTGTTGGTTGTTACCTCAGTGGTGAAAGCTGTCCAGGACTTCTGTGGAACAGACCTCAGAAGACCCGTGGATGTCTGTGCCAAGGAACACTACAGGGTCCTCTGCTGTGAAAGTTGTGGGGAGTCCATAGTTGTCGTGGGAGCTACTGAGGTCCTTAGTGGCAAAGTCTTCCAGAGATCGCCATGGAGACGGCCACAGGGAACTGTGATGATACTGACACTGACAGCTCCTCCCCTCCTTCTTCATCCCTATCCATCTCTAGACATCTCAGCTAAGCCAGTCCCCTAATAATCTTCCTGTGGTTGTTCCTTTTTTTCTCTTCCAGTATGTTGCTGAAATTCTAAACTCTTGGGCATACCAGAGCTATTTTTTGTTTGTAGATAGCCATCTGTTGTTTGTTGCCTACCTCTTACTCTACCGTCTTGCTAAAACCATCACTCCAAGGCTATTTTTGCTGTTTATAAAATGCTATATGTGGTTGTTTTCCACACTTCCAAAACATTATTCCATTGTCTTCTGGCTTCATTGTTTCTGTTGAAAAGTTCACTAATTGCAACAAAGTTTGTTTCTACCGTGCCTCCTTTTGTAACAGGAGGGAAAGGGGCAGGGCACAGCTTTTGAAAGAGGGACGCAACAGAAGCCAATTAGAGTCAAATGAGGCCAAGGTGGCAGACAAGACCAGACCTTGATCTCCAATCAACAAGGGAAATGACACACCCAGAGGTGCCATGACAGTTTCAAGGCACTGTCAAAAGACCAAGGAGTGGGTGGTGGCCCAAATCCTGGAAATCTCCACCCATTCCCCAAAATGTTTGGAATAATCCCCCCACTCATTAGCATATAAAATCACCCAGTCTATAATAGCTAACTGTGTGGCACACTGACATCTGTGATGGCCCACACTCTGTCTGTGGAGTGTGCTTCTCTCTGAATCTGAATAAGTCCACTTCTCACCTATCACTTTGTCTCTCACTGAATTCCTTCTGTGATGAGACATCAAGAACCTGAGCTTCATTAGGTCCTTAAACCAGGTACCATGGACTTTGGCTCAGTTTGAGTCCCAGCCACATGGGTTCGAGTCCCAAACAAGATTTTGGCTGGGTTTGAGTCCCAAGGAGAAGGAAATGGCAACCCACTCCAGTATTCTTGCTTGGAAAATTCCATGGACAGAGGAGCCTGGCAAGCTACAGTCCATGGGGTTGCAGAGTTGGACATGATTGAACACATAGGACAGGAGGGGTACATATTTTAACCTGGATATTTTCTATTGTTTCCTTTTTCCAATTTACCAACACTCTCCTTTGCTTTGTCTAATCTACTGTTAAACTCATCAAATAAATTCTTAATTTATGCTATTGTATTTTTCAGTCCTAGGATTTCCATTCAATTCCAATTATTTTAAAATATATTAATCATTGTTAAAGTGGGTATCTGGTAAATTTAAAAAATCTGAATCACCTATGGTTCTGGGGTTTCCTTTTGGGGGGAGGAGCCTTTTTTTCTTGGCTTTTAATCTTTCTTCAATTACTTGCTGGATTTTTTTTTTTCTCAAAAATTTTAGGAGCTCTTGATGGTAACTTCCTCCAAATAAAGCTTTAATTGTCTTGTGGTAGGCAGATAGGTTATGAGCAGAATAACTTGGTCCAATTGAGACTTACCTGTTTCTATGTTATCCTTATTTCTAGAATATCTGGTGGCTAAACTGGGGCCCTGAACTCTAATTTTGTCTCTCCTAATCCATAAACATTGCCAAAATTTCTACTTGTTTTATTTTCACTTTTTAAACTTTTCATTTTGTATTGGGATATAGCTGATTAACAATGTTGTAATAGTTTCAGGTGAATAGCAAAGGGACTCAGCCATACATATATATGTGTATCCATTCTTCCCCAAATTCCTCTCCCATCCAGGCTGCCACATAACATTGATCAGAATTCCATGTCATCTACTTTCTTTCTTGAAGCATTGCCTCGCATGTACAAAATTTAAACAAAGGTCTTCATTGGAAATTGGCTTTAGAATGTTGCACTTATCAGAGCACATTTCCCTTTTCTTTGGATCTTGGCCCATTGAGTCCTTGTTATCAGCTTTGTGCCTTCAAATACTTTTACCCAGGATTTAAAATTCTCAGTGTGAGGAGTAATCTGATGCCAATTATTTTTTTCAGAAGTAGAAATAAAAGTACCTCTTAGATTAAAAACTCGATGAGAGCAAGGACCTTGTCTATCTTGTTTATCACTATACCCTAGTTTCTAGAGCAGTGACTAGAATATGTGTGTGTGTGTGTGTGTGTGTGTGTGTGTGTTAGTCACTCAGTTGTGTCTGACTCTTTGAAACCCTCATATAGCCCACCAGGCTCCTCTGTCCATGGGATTCTCCAGGCAAGAATACTGGACTGGGTTGCCATGCTCTCCTCCAGGGATCACCTCAATCCAGGTCTCTGGCATTGCAGGCAGACTCTTTACCATCTGAGCTACCAGGGAAGCCCAACTAGAACATAGTAGGTGCTTATAAAATGGATGGCCCAGTCCTTGGCTTCTACATGGCTCACAGCAGTTATCTGATTTGTCCCCTACATTTCTAGTGCACTTTAAAACCCAGCTGGATGCTGCACCACCCATGCTGAACCATGATGGCATCTCTTGTAATTTTGATGGGAATTGCATTGCAATTATAGGTTAATTTGGGGGATAAATTAATATCTTTATAATTTTAAGAACTGACATTTTTATAATTTTGTGTATTCTAAATAGTAAATAGAATGTCTCTCTCCATTTATTTCATTTATCAAGAAAGGCAACATAATACAAGATTCCATAGCCAAGTTGCTTTGGTTCAAATTTCTGCTCTATCACTCAGTAGATTTCCAACTTTGTGATAGTTCCTAGTTTCCTTAACTGTGACTGTGATTATTTTAATAATAAAAGTACCTTTCTCAGAAATGGTTATGAGGATTTATCAGGTTAACAACTGTAAGACATTAGAATTGCATAAAATGTAGTGGCTTCTGCATAAGTATTTGTTAAATGAAATAACAATTTTCCTTTAATGTTTTATAATAAAGTTTTAAATATTTCTTCATAAAATCTTGCAATCTTTTGTTAGATTTATTCCTACTTTATATTTTTATGTTATTTCAAATGACTGTAGCTTTAGTTTTAAAAGGAACTAAAGAGCCTCTTGATGAGAGTGAAAGAGAAGTGTGAAAAAGCTGGCTTAAAACTCAACAGTCAAAAAACTAAGATCGTGGCATCCAGTCCCATCAGTTCAGTTCAGTTCAGTTCAGTCGCTCAATCGTGTCCGACTCTTTGTGACCCCATGGACTGCAGTACACCAGGTCTCCCTGTCCATCACCAACTCCCAGAATTTACTCAAACTCATGTCCACTGAGTCGGTGACGCTATCCAACCATCTCATCCTCTGTCATCCCCTTCTCATCCTGCCTTCAATCTTTCCCAGCATCAGGGTCTTTTCCAGTGAGTCAGTTCTTTGCATCAGGTGGCCAAAGTATTGGAGTTTAAGCTTCAGCATCAGTCCTTCCAATGAATACTTAAGACTGATCTCCTTTAGGAGTGACTGGTTGGATCTCCTTGTAGTCCAAGGGATTCTCAAGAGTCGTCTCCATCACCACAGTTCAAAAGCATCAATTCTTTGGCACTCTGCTTTCTTTGGCTTTCAGGCAGCTCAGAGGTTAAAGCATCTNCTTAAGACTGATCTCCTTTAGGAGTGACTGGTTGGATCTCCTTGTAGTCCAAGGGATTCTCAAGAGTCGTCTCCATCACCACAGTTCAAAAGCATCAATTCTTTGGCACTCTGCTTTCTTTGGCTTTCAGGCAGCTCAGAGGTTAAAGCATCTGCCTCCAATGCGTGAGACTCAGGTTTGATCCCTGGGTCGCGAAGATCCCCTGGAGAAAGAAATGGTAACCCACTCCAGTACTCTTGCCTGGAGAATCCCATGGATGGAGAAGCCTGGTAGGCTACAGTCCATGGGGTCGCAAAAAGTCAGACACGACTGAATGACTGCTTTCCTTATATTCCATACATGATTACTGGAAAAACCATAGCTTTGACTAGATGGACCTTNTCAAAAATTGTTAACTGGCCACTCACTGATACACTTATTTGGTTAGCACAGCACTTTAAATTCTCAAAATATGTTGCAGTATTTTTTTAATTGTGAATTCTCACGTAAAATTCCTGTCTAGATTTTCTTTAAGATTTGGAGATCAGGAGAGACTGGCCTTTGAAATCTAGAGCAGCTGCTGCTGGGGAATGCTCAGAGCCAGGGCACGTGCTCTGCACAGCAGGCAAGCCCAGGTCCTGCCACACATCACATACATTGAGGATACTTGTCTAAATCCTGTTAGTCCTTAAAGTGAAGAAGTTTTTGTTGCATATGGCATTACTTCAGAACATTTAGTGTCCCTCTTTGCCCTATACCTAATTTTTAAACTGGGGGCAACCTGTGTTAAATATATTTTAAGGGAAAGCAAGAATATTGCATATGAAACTATTATAGAATAAATAAATGCACAGGAGAAAACTAAATGCAAACTTGGGACACTTCAAGTAGAAATACTATTTAAGATGAACTTAGAAGAAACAGGTTACATTTAATGACTGTGAAAGTGATGAGAGTGAAGCAGTCCACGTATAAGTAAAGAAATAAAGCAAGAATACTTGGGTCAATTCTAAGGAACACATGTGCTCATCAAATATACGTGTAATCTATTTGAAGGTACAGCAGCAATCTTGGATTCCATGAAGCTCTCTTCTCTCAGCTCCAGTGCAATGTGATTATTAACCATTGCTCTTTGTCCGAGGAGTTGCTGGGGCAAGAAAATGGGACTCCCTACGATGAAACGAAGACACAGAGTCTATTGGAACCTGAGTGAAGAGTAAAATCAAGCTCAAGATTTTCATTTTCTGGTCTTAGGAGAACCTGGAAAACAGTACCCAAGAGTCCATTGGTAAAAATTTTAAAGATGAAGATAGAGCAGAAAAGCATTCCTTAGAGATGCTCAAGAGGAAGGACCAAATATGCTTTTCAGATCTAACAGAGAACACTTGGACATCTCTGGAGACTCACAGAGAGCCATGTGGCATGTGATGGCTGGCTCTGTGACTGTGGGTTAAGCATTCTCTACACTTAAAGCTGGAGGCTGCCTATCATTGCAACTAAGCCCAGGGTGAAGAGTAACTTATTTGAGGCTTCTACACACTTAGCCCTCAGAATGGGAGTCTGCTCACCCTCTCCACTCTCAAGATTATCATTACTTAAGAGAACCAGACTGATTTTAAGCCACAAAGGAAGTCATGAGTGGGCAGAAAAAAATAACATGTTGGTATACCCATCAAGCCAGAAATGAAAAGGACACCAGATCAAGCTGCAACTAGTGAAAAAAAAAATTACTGAAAGGTGATTTAGATAAAATACTAATTTATGAAAATTTCATTACAGCACATACAAACAACAGTCCAAAGAAAAAAGACTGTTTGGAAAAAGTAAAAATGATTATCAAATATAAAACTCTTATCAACTAATAAAAGGAGATGACAATTACCCTTAACTCTTTTTTACTTAGTATAATGCCCTCTAGGCCCATCCACTTGTAGCAAACAGCAGCATTTAATTCTTTTTAATGGTTGAGTACTATTCCACTGTGTGTGAGGGGTTTATGGGTGTGAGTGTATTTGTACAGATATGTGTGTACCTCATATCTTCTTTACTTATTCATCTACTGATGGACACACTAAGGTTGCTTCCACATCTTAGGTATTGTAAATACTGCTGTAATAGGGGGTACAAATATCTTTCCCAATTAGTGTTACTGCTGTCTCTTATACACATCTTATGTGTGTGTGTATATATATATATATATAAAATTTGAGACCTGGAATGAGGAGCTCACACAGTTGCATGTGCACAGGAATGAACATAGCAAATGAACACAGATCCAGTTTACTCTATTATTCATCTCCTAGACAGGCTTGAAGTTAATGCAACAATCTTTCACAAGCAAACACTCCTGAGGGTAAAGCTTATCATTTTTTCCCGTGTTATTTTGACTGACTTTATTCATATAGATTCTTCACTTGGCATTTAGCTGAATATGTATGAAAGGTAATTTTAATGAGGGAGGAAAGGAGTTAATATGATTTTATTGAGCTCATCCTGTGAAGGACGCATTCACTAGACAATGCAAAGGGTAATAGAATGAGTACATCTCTGCCATCAAGGAATGTGTACTTTTAATAAAGAAGACAGAAAAATTGAGTATGTATAAAAACATACAGTGATGACACACCACGTAAGATCAATAAAAGCTTTACTCCCTGGATGGAGGTGAAACACAAAGAGAAAAGATTTATGGTCCATGCTGGCTTCATATCAAAAATTGTTAACTGGCCACTCACTGATACACTTATTTGGTTAGCACAGCACTTTAAATTCTCAAAATATGTTGCAGTATTTTTTTAATTGTGAATTCTCACGTAAAATTCCTGTCTAGATTTTCTTTAAGATTTGGAGATCAGGAGAGACTGGCCTTTGAAATCTAGAGCAGCTGCTGCTGGGGAATGCTCAGAGCCAGGGCACGTGCTCTGCACAGCAGGCAAGCCCAGGTCCTGCCACACATCACATACATTGAGGATACTTGTCTAAATCCTGTTAGTCCTTAAAGTGAAGAAGTTTTTGTTGCATATGGCATTACTTCAGAACATTTAGTGTCCCTCTTTGCCCTATACCTAATTTTTAAACTGGGGGCAACCTGTGTTAAATATATTTTAAGGGAAAGCAAGAATATTGCATATGAAACTATTATAGAATAAATAAATGCACAGGAGAAAACTAAATGCAAACTTGGGACACTTCAAGTAGAAATACTATTTAAGATGAACTTAGAAGAAACAGGTTACATTTAATGACTGTGAAAGTGATGAGAGTGAAGCAGTCCACGTATAAGTAAAGAAATAAAGCAAGAATACTTGGGTCAATTCTAAGGAACACATGTGCTCATCAAATATACGTGTAATCTATTTGAAGGTACAGCAGCAATCTTGGATTCCATGAAGCTCTCTTCTCTCAGCTCCAGTGCAATGTGATTATTAACCATTGCTCTTTGTCCGAGGAGTTGCTGGGGCAAGAAAATGGGACTCCCTACGATGAAACGAAGACACAGAGTCTATTGGAACCTGAGTGAAGAGTAAAATCAAGCTCAAGATTTTCATTTTCTGGTCTTAGGAGAACCTGGAAAACAGTACCCAAGAGTCCATTGGTAAAAATTTTAAAGATGAAGATAGAGCAGAAAAGCATTCCTTAGAGATGCTCAAGAGGAAGGACCAAATATGCTTTTCAGATCTAACAGAGAACACTTGGACATCTCTGGAGACTCACAGAGAGCCATGTGGCATGTGATGGCTGGCTCTGTGACTGTGGGTTAAGCATTCTCTACACTTAAAGCTGGAGGCTGCCTATCATTGCAACTAAGCCCAGGGTGAAGAGTAACTTATTTGAGGCTTCTACACACTTAGCCCTCAGAATGGGAGTCTGCTCACCCTCTCCACTCTCAAGATTATCATTACTTAAGAGAACCAGACTGATTTTAAGCCACAAAGGAAGTCATGAGTGGGCAGAAAAAAATAACATGTTGGTATACCCATCAAGCCAGAAATGAAAAGGACACCAGATCAAGCTGCAACTAGTGAAAAAAAAAATTACTGAAAGGTGATTTAGATAAAATACTAATTTATGAAAATTTCATTACAGCACATACAAACAACAGTCCAAAGAAAAAAGACTGTTTGGAAAAAGTAAAAATGATTATCAAATATAAAACTCTTATCAACTAATAAAAGGAGATGACAATTACCCTTAACTCTTTTTTACTTAGTATAATGCCCTCTAGGCCCATCCACTTGTAGCAAACAGCAGCATTTAATTCTTTTTAATGGTTGAGTACTATTCCACTGTGTGTGAGGGGTTTATGGGTGTGAGTGTATTTGTACAGATATGTGTGTACCTCATATCTTCTTTACTTATTCATCTACTGATGGACACACTAAGGTTGCTTCCACATCTTAGGTATTGTAAATACTGCTGTAATAGGGGGTACAAATATCTTTCCCAATTAGTGTTACTGTTTTCTTTGTAAAAATACCCAAAGGTTAATTGCTGGATCATATGATAGTTCTATTTTTAATTCTTGAGGAAATTGCATAATGTTTTCCACAGTGACTGCCTCAGTTTATGTTTCTACCAGAAGTCTCCAAGGGTTCCCTTTTCTCCACATCCTTGCCAACAGTTGTTATTTATGTCTTTTTGATAATAACCATCCTACAGGTGTGAAGTGATATCTCATTGTGGTTCTGATTTGCATTTCCAAGATGACTAATGATGTTGAACATGTTTTCATGTGCCTGTTGCCCATTTGTTTGTGCTCTTTTGCAAAAGGTCTATTCAAGTCCCCTGTCCAATTTTTTTTAATTTATTTTAATTGGAGGCTAATTACTTTACAATATTGCGGTGGTTTTTGCAATACATTCACATGAATCAGCCATGGGTGTACATGTGTCCCTCATCCTGACCCTCCCTCCCCATCCCATCCCCCAGGGTCATCCCAGTGCACCAGCCCTGAGCCCCTCGTCTCATGCATCAAACCCGGACTGGCGATCTATTTCACATATGATAATATATATGTTTAAGTGCTATTCTCTCAAATCATCCCACCCTCACCTTCTCCCACAGAGTCCAAAAGTCTGTTCTTTACATCTATGTCTCTTTTGCTGTCTTGCATATAGGATCATGGTTACGTCTTTCTAACTTCCATATATATGTGTTAATATAATGTATTGGTGTGTTTCTTTCTGACTTACTTTGCTCTGTATAATAGGCTCATTTCATCCACCTCATTAGAACTGATTCAAATGCATTCTTTTTAATAGCTGAGCAATATTCCATTGTGTATATGTACCACAGCTTTCTTATCCATTCATCAGCCAATGGGTATCCAGGTTGCTTCCATGTCCTGGCTATTGTAAACTGTGCTGCAATGAACATTGGAGTACACGTGTCTCTTTCAATTCTGGTTTCCTCAGTGTGTATGCCCAGCAGTGGGATTGCCGGGTCATATGGCAGTTCTATTTCCAGTTTTTCAAGGAATCTCCACACTGTTCTCCATAGTGGCTTTACTAGTTTGCATTCCCACCAACAGTGTAAGAGGGTTCCTTTTTCTCCACACCCTCTCCAGCACTTATTGTTTGTAGAATTTTTGATAGCAGTCATTCTGCCCTGTCCACTTTTTAACTGGATTTTTTTTTTCCATTGAGTTGTATGTATACTAAGTCACTTCAGTCTGTCCAATTCTTTGTGACCCTATGGACTGTAGCCCACCAGGCTCCTCTATCCATGGGATTCTCCAGGGAAGAATACTGGAACGGATTGCCATGCCTTTCTCCAGGGGATCTTCCTGACCCTAGAGTTGAGCCTGCATCTCTTATGCCTCCTGCATTGATAGGTAGGTTCTTTATCACTAGAGCCATCTGGGAAGCTGGCTGAGTTGTGTGAGTTCTTTACATATTTCAGATATTAACTCTTATCGTATATATGGTTTATAAATATTTTTTTCCCATTCAACACGCAAACTTTTCTTTTGTTAATGGTATCTTTTATTGTGTAGAAGTTTTTTGGTTTGATGTAGTTTCATTTATTTTTGCCTTTCTCTTGCACAAGATAGATTTAAAAAAGATTATTGCTAAGAGTAAAATCAAAGAATATACTTTAAATGAATAGGAAAAAGGAGTCCAGAATGGTGGTGGCTTAAAGACAAGGAAGGGAAAAGCCCTCAAAAATAGAACAAAGGAAGGTCCGAGGACCAGAGTGAGGACCTCAGGTAGAACAAACAGCACACCTGGCTCACCTCTCAGTTTACATAGGGCAGGCCCAGGGGAGGAAAAGACACATTGCAAGAGGAGCCACAGGGCCGGGACTCTCTTCTCCCCGCGTCTTCTGGGTCAGCATGCTCTCACGCCTCAGAGATGTATTCCCCTTTTATTTTCTAAATAAAACTGAGCTGTACCATGGAGCTGTAACACTGATCTGAGAGCTATAACATGGTCTGTCCATCTGTCCAAGAGGTGGAACATGTGCTGTCTGAGGGCTTTAACATCCGTCGCTTCAAATTTTTGTGGTGATGAGACAGAACCAAGAAAATGACATACTTCCCTAACAAGACCACATCGTGACCTGTATAGAAAACACTTATTGACCAGTTCCTATGCTCCAAGCATTTTACTGTGCAGAGGGAATACAGAAGCTAGTGGACAGAATGTAGTCTACCCTATCAAAGAGTTTATGTCCTATCCATGCTTTCAGTAGATAGATAAAGGCAATTTCAAAAAATGATGAATTCAATTTTAAAAGTTGTGGGGCCCTACATGGGAAACCTTAAAAAGAAAGGGGCTAGCTTTGTGGTCGGAAACTTAAGATGGCGCCTGGCGAAAGAGATGGGGGCGTGGTCCATGTTGTTTGTCAAAGTGTTTGATTGGCTCTCTTGATTTCCGTGCACATAAACAGTGAGTGATCACCATAGACTCCTGTTATAATGAAGGTGCATGATTTGATCTTTAACGTGATTGGTGAAAATATGGAAAGTCCCTCCTAAAACCCCCCTGTTTGTCTATGTAAGCTGGGAGCCTGCAACAATAAAGCGGAACTGCTCAGACAGAACCCCTGTCGCGTCTGATTGTCTCTCGCTGGCCAAGGGGCTGGGTTGGCAGACAGCAGACTCACTTTTCCTTGGGACCTCTCAGCTTTGCTGAAGGAAGTTCCACCGCCTCTCTCTTTCTGCGGAGCGCCCCCTGCAGAAACTGGCGCCCAACGTGGGGCACACGTGAAGCGGATGGACGCAGGTGGTGTCACCGTGCGGCTCTGAAAGAGGAGCGATGAAGGACCCTAGGCTGGTCGCAGCACGGAGCTCCCATTTAGAGGAGTATCGCNCTGGTGATGCCCGAGGGCAGTGCAACCAGGGGCCAAAGAGAGTGAACCCTGCTCTGAAAACACCTCTGTTTGGGAAGAGAGAGGATGCCACCATCTGCCTGAGCCTGAGCTGCTGTCCCCAGGCCCCCTCCTTGGGCCTGGGAGGCTGAGCAGCTAGGATGTCGCCCTGTGAGCCTGGCCCAGGTGCTAGGTCTAGGTGTCTGCCTTGTTTCTATAACTGAGCCCTGCCTTCAAATCTGGGCTTCCCCACTCCCTAGCTGTGTGACCTGGGGAGGGACTTAGGCCCTCTTGTTCCTGTCTGCTACTCAGAGATGACAACTGTTGAGCTCTGCTCAGAACCAGGGTCACCTCTGAAACTGACTGAGCCCCTTTGCAATCATTGCCAAAGTTCCCATGACCACCACGAGCAGGCTTCCTGACCCCAAACTAGGCAAAGATGCCCACCCTGGTAGTCACTCTATAGCTCCCTAACGCCAACCTTCCCACAGGAATTTTCTTTGTCTTGAGGCTATAAAAATTGACCACTAACCCAGGGAAACTGTTGAGTCTTCCTGGACTGGCAGGACGTCGGCCCACTGCACTTGCACGGCCCACCTTATCTCTGCTTTTCATTCTTAAGAAATGCATTCCCTTCTGAAATGCTGTGTGTCTGGAAAGTCTTTTCTGGCCACACTTGCACTGCCTCAACAGTTATGGTGTCCCTTCTTCCAGCGAGTGTTGTGAGACTCACGACGGAGCGTTCCGGAGGCACTCTGTGCAGCACCTGGTTACTTAGCGCTAGTCTCGGCCATGGGTTCGCTTGGCTGGGCCTGGGTCCCACCTGGATGGTGCTCCAGGACTAGGGTCCTGCCCCACCTTGTCCTCACCATGCACCGGCCCCAAGACCCCACTGTTGTCCTCCCAAGGCCATCCCTGAAGACCAGACAGTCGAAGAATAGGAGGCCAACAAAGGAAGGAAGAGAGGTCTTGTGGAGCCATGTCAGAGGCTCTATCACCAAAAAACTTCATTGCTTTTCTAGATTTTGCGATGTCGATGGTATTTGTTAAGCTTTGTAAAATTTGTCATTTTGTAGTGATTCATTTTCTCATTCTAAGTAAATACTTTCCTAATCAATGTGGTATTCATAATCGTGTGCCCCGTTCTCTTAAAGAGGGCCCTCACCCTGTGTGAACCTCCGGCCCCTCAAAACCCAGATCCACACCACGCCCTGCCCATCCTCTCTCAACACCCCAGACGCCCAGTGCCAGCTCCCGTTGAGTCTCCTTCGACATTCCCCAGTGACTCAGCCTCTTCCCAAGGGTCTCTCCAGGGGCAGAACTGGATTACAGAGGCGTTTCCTCTCCTGAGATAGAGACTGGCATTTCCCTGTGGGTGTCAATGGGACAGGCTGTTGGGGGTGGGGCGGGTCTCCAGGACTCACGCAGACACCAACGCTCTGAACATAGATTTTCATGAGATGGAGATGGAGGTTCACCGCCTTCTCCCGCTCCCATTCTTTCTCTGACAAGATCCACTTTTCCAGGAGCTGTGGGGAGAGCCCAGAACACAGAGGAGACTTCAAAATCCTGAGGCCAGCCTTTCTTGGCCAGCTGCTGCTCTCCTCCTCTCTCCCACTCAGAGCCTGATTTTCAAAGCTCTGGGAGGTTCCCAGGTCCCCCCGCCACCGCCGACCCCTCAACACTAGGGAGGTGAAGGCCATGAGCAAGCAGAGAACAAGGCCAACATCTTCACCAAGCTGGTGCTTGGCTGATGAGTTTGGCTTTGTTGCAAGTGTTGGCCTGTAGGTGAAAATGCCACTAGCACCTGCGTGCTCCTGCACCGAACTACACAGCTTAGCAAAACGGGGAGCAAAAACTGATAGAACTGAAAGGAGAAATGGGGAAATCCACAGTGACAGATATTTCAGTAGCTCTATCTCTATAACTGATGACAGAGAAGACAAAATCAGGAAGGATATAGAAAACTTGGGCAACACTTCCAACAGTACCTGGCTTAAGTGATATTTAGGAACATATCATTCAGGGCAGCAAAGTACTTTCCAAGCACACACAGAACGTTCACCAAGATAGATCATACATGGGCAACAAATTAAGTCTCAATGGATTTAAAAGGCTTTGAATTGTACAAAGTATGGCCTCAGACTACAATGGAGTTAAACTAGAATCAAAACCAAAAAGGTCTCTGGAAAACTCTCAAATATTTGGAAATGTCTTGATGACCCATGGGTCAAAGGAGAAGTCAAAAGAGAAATGAAAATGCATCTTGGAACTAAAATTAGAACACAACATATCGATATTTGTGGGGTATAGCCTCAAAGAACAAAGTCAGTGGACTTACACTATCCGGTCCTGATTTCAAGACTTACTATAATGTTGACAGGATTATAACGAAGGCAGGATGACACTGGTGTAAAGAAGGACAAAAGCATCAGCTGAGCAGAGCAGGTATCTAGAAATGGACCCACGCATACGTGGTCAACTGATTCCTGACAAAGACGCAAAGGTAATTCAGTGGAGAAAAGACAGTCTTTCCATCAAATGGTACTGAAACAATTGGTTATCCATGTGCAAAAAAATTAAAATAAACTTTGATCCATATTTGAAAACTGAGCTCAAAATACAACATAGACTTCAATGTAAAACCTGAATCTGTCAAGTTCTAGAAGAAAATCTAGGAGAAAATCTTTGTGACCTTGGTTAGTAAAGATTTCTTAGTCATGATACCAAAAATGTGATACATAAAAGAAAAAACAATAAATTAGACTTCATCAAGATTTAAAACTTTTTCTCTTCAAAAGAACCTGTGAAATTAATGAAAAGGCAAGTCATAGACCAGGAGAAAACATTTGGAAATCACATATCTGATAAAGGATTTGCTTCTAGAATATATACAACCTCTGAAAAATCAATAATAAGAAAGCAAACAATCCAAGTTTTAAAAAAGCCCTAGTAATACTATATTCAAAAATACCAAGATTGTGAAAGACAAAGACTGATAAATTGTTCCAAATTGAAGGAGACAAAAGAGATAAAACAATTAAATGAAATTCATAATCCAGATTAGATCCTGGTTCTGGAAGAAAATAACTATGAAGGTCATTATTGGGCAATCTGTGAAATATGAATATGGAAAATTGATTAGACTACAGTTTGGTATCAGTGTTAAATTCTATGATTTTGAACAGTATATTGTTATGTAAGAGAAGATTCTTGTTCATGTATAGACCTAACTCTCCATGATTCAAAAGGGGTGTGTGTGTGTGTGTGTGTGTGTGTGTGTGTGTGTGTGTATGTAATGTAAAGAGGAAAAAAAAAAAGAAAGGGAAAAAGAACATGTCACAAAATATTAAGAATCGTGGATCTGGGTGAAAGGCATGCAGGAGTTCTTTGTACTGTTCTTGCAACTTTTCAGCCAGCTTGAAGCTTTGTCTAAAGAAAATTACGAAGTCAATTCTTAATGCACGCCTGTTTCCCACTGAGAGTCTGGCTCTCGGACCTGCATTCTGGGCCACCACCAGCTCCTGGCCCTCCTTCCAGGCAACTCACGTGCACCATCTCCTGCAGCCCCTTGGGGTCCAGGTGTCTCTGCATGAGGCCCTCCATCAGCTGCTCCAGGGCACACAGGGCATTCGTGTACAGCGTCTGTGGCCAAGAGAAGGAAGAGCTAGGCAGCAGTGGGGGAACAGCCGCCTGCCAGGACTCTGGGTGGCCCACGCCAGGGTCAAGTATTGTGAGATGGTCTGATGACTTCTTTTGACTTCTGCTCAGACTGAGTTCTTTATGCTCCTTATGTGACATATAAGAGAATCTCAAGGGGAACCCCTTTTGCAAAGGAGGAAACTGGACTCCTAGAGCTCAGCTCTCCTGACCTCTCGCATCCAGGGCCAGCATCTGGAGGCACAGATGGCTCCCTGTCCACAAGAGATTTGTCCTCCTCTTCCATAACCTTATTGGGAAACAGTCATCGAATTGGGGACTACATTTTCCAGGATCCCTTGTAGCTAGGTGGAGCCATGTGACCAAGTTCTGGCCAATAAGGAGGGCCAAGCGGCTCATAAATCCTCCAGACTCCCTCTGGAGCTGGGTATCACTGCCCACCTGAGGAGCCATGGGGCCTCTGTCAGTCCAGGTCCCTGAACAACTGCAGGAAGCAGCCCCCTCTCCACCTGTGCTGCCAACTGGACATCATTTGAGTGAGAAAAACAATCATCTTGTTAAACCATGAAGATTTCAGAGCATGTATGTTACAGCAGCTAGCATCACCTTACACTTACTGACAGAGGCTGCTGTACTTTGCTGCCCCAACCACTCCCAGATGGTCCAGGACGGTGGGCTCCCAGTACTGCCCATGTTAACATCAACTTCCAAGTCCTGACCCAGAAAATGAGGTGGCCCAGAGGGACCTACCTTAATGGACTCATTGCTCTCTGCTGGGGGTTGAAGAGAAATTACAGAGTGTATACTAATATCCATCAGCTCACTGCTTTCCTCTGTGGAGTAGAAAGGCTTCAGTTTGCTAGAGAAAGAAGTGATAAGAGGATTGATCGGTGGGGAACTGAGACGCTGCTCTGCCCTGTCTGGGGGGTGGTGGGAGGTGCTATGTCACAGAATGAAGGAGGGCCCAGCTTCTCTGTTTGGGGGTTCAGGTGTCTGTCCCCCCTCAAGGGCCCTGGCTCCACCCACTGGTGTCCACTGTCTGTCTGTGACTGGAGCGGAGACTCGGGTGTCCACAGCCTCCTCTCCTATCCCTGTCTGCTCCGAGCCTCTCTCTCCTGTTCAGAAGCAGTCCATTGGTCCTCCCTGACTGCATCCACAGACTGTGCTCTGGTTGGTCCTGGCCTAGGAGTTGTCAACTGTAATACCTGGATCAGGTGCAGCAGCAGCATCACCTTGGAGTTTATTAGAAAATGCAAAATTCTACGTCTCCACCTCAGAGCTGCTGAATCAGACACTCTGGAGTGGAGGATTTCCCTAGTAGTCCAATGGTTAAGGCTTTGCCATACAGTGCCAGAGGTGCAGGCTCAATCCCACATATCTCATGGCCAAAAAGCCAAAACATAAAACAGAAGCAATACTGTAACAAATTCAATAAAACTTTTTAAAAAATGGTCCACATTAAAAAAAAATCTTAAAAGAAAAAAACAAAAAACTTCTGGAATGGAGGCCATCTGTGTTTTAATAAACCTTTAGGGGTAGTAGATAGCTGCGTGANCCTTTGTTGGCAAAGTAATGTCTCTGCTTTTCAATATGCTATCTAGGTTGGTCATAACTTTCCTTCCAAGGAGTAAGCGTCTTTTAATTTCATGGCTGCAATCACCATCTGCAGTGATTTTGGAGCCCCTCAAAGTAAAATCTGACACTGTTTCCATTGTTTCCCCATCTATTTCCCATGAAGTGATGGAACCAGATGCCATGATCTTCGTTTTCTGAATGTTGAGCTTTAAGCCAACATTTTCAGTATCATCTTTCACTTTCATCAAGAGGCTTTTTAGTTCCTCTTCACTTTCTGCCATAATGGTGGTGTCATCTGCATATCTGAGGTTATTGATAACTCTCCTGGCAATCTTGATTCCAGCTTGTGTTTCTTCCAGCCCAGCATTTCTCATGATGTACTCTTCATATAAGTAAAATAAGCAAGGTGACAATATACAGCCTTGATGTACTCCTTTTCCTATCTGGAACCAGTCTGTTGTTCCATGTCCAGTTCTAACTGTTGCTTCCTGACCTGCATATAAGTTTCTCAAGAGGCAGGTCAGGTGGAAACCAACTCAATATTCTAAACCAATTATCCTTGAATTAAAAATAAATAAAACCAAAGTGGGATATCAGATCCCACATGTCGCACAGAAACTAAGGCTGTGTGTGAAATTACTGGGCCTGTGTGCCACAACTACTGAAGCCCACACAATCTGGAGCCCATGTGACACAACTACTGATCCTGCATGCCACAGCTAGACACTCTAAATGCAACAATAAATGATTCCTGCGTGACATAATGAAGACTGTACATGGTGTAACTGAGACCCAAGGCTGCTGAATAATTAATTTTAAAAAGGCATAAAGAAAGATATGATATGACAATAAAAGATCAATACAAAAGAAGGATTTTACACTTGCCAGCAAGAATGAAAACTGACATTTCCCTGCCCTTGTGGCCACTGCTGAGTTGTCAACATATATGCAACTAATATAGGAGCACCCAAATACATGACAAATACTAACAGACAGAAAGAGAGAATTGGCAAGAATACAATTATAGTAGGAGACTTTAACATACAACTCACATCAATGGACAGATTTTTGAGGCAGAAGATAAATAAGGCAACAGAGATCATAAATGATACTATAAAACAGTTAGACAGTTGATATTGGCAGCACTTCACATTAAAATAACAGAACACACATACTTTTCAGTGTGTGTGGAATGTTTACTAGTATTAACCACATACTAGGGCACAAAACAAATTTCAAAAATTTTGTTGTTCAGTTGCTAAATCCTGTCCACCTCCTTGGAACCCCATGGACTGCAACATGCTAGGCTTCCTTGTCCATCACTATCTCCCTGAGATTACTCAAACATGTCCATTGATTTGGTGATGCCATCCAACCATCTCATTCTCTGTTGACCCTTTCTCCTCCTGCCCACAATCTTTCCCAACATCAGGTTCTTTTCCAATGGGTTGGCTTGACCCATCGTGTGCCCAAAGTATTGGGGCTTCAGTTTCAGCATCATTCCTTCCAATGAATATTCAGGGTTGATTTCCTTTAGGATTGATTGATTTGGCCTCCTTGCTGTCCAAGGGACTATCAAGAGTCTTCTCCATCATCACAGTTTGAAAGCATCAGTTCTTCAGCACTCAGCCTACTTTATGTTTTCATTTATTCCTCTTCTATTTGCTAATGAAGTGATGGGACCAGATGCCATGATCTTTGTTTTTTGTTGAGTTTTGAGTCAGCTTTTCCACTCTCCTCTTTTACCTTCATCAAGAAGCTCAAGAAGTTCCTCTAGAAGTTCCTCTTCACTTGCTGCCATTAGGGTGGTATCATCTGCATTTCTGAGGTTGCTGATGTTTCTCCCAGCAATCTTGATTCCAGCTTGTGATCCATCCAGCCCAGCATTTCACATGATGTGTTCTGCATAGAATTTAATAGGGTGACACTATGCAACCTTGATGTATTCCTTTCCCAATTTTGAACCAGTCCATTTTTCCACGTCTGATTCTAACTTCTGCTTCTTGACCTGTATGCAGGTTTTTCAGGAAGCAGGTAAGGTGGTCTGGTATTCTCATGTCTTTAAGAATTTCGCCATTTCCAGAGTGTGGAAAGCCTTTGGAGTAGCCTTTACTGTAGTCAATGAAGTAGATGTAGTCAGTGTAGTAGATGTTTTTTCTGGAATTCCCTTGCTTTCTCTATGATCCTGTGAATGTTGGCAATTTGATCTCTGGTTCCTCTGCCTTTTCTAAATGTTCACATACTGTTGAAGCTAAGTTTGAAGGATTTTGAAAATGACCTTGCTGGCATGTGAAATGAGAGCAACTGTATAGTAGTTTGAACATTCTTTTTGCCCTTCTTTGGGATTGGAATGAAAACTGACATTTTCCTGCCATTGTGGCCACTGCTGAGTTTTCCAAATTTTCTGGCATGTTGAGTGCAGTACTTTAACAGCAGCATTTTTAGGCTTTGAAATAGCTCAGGTGGGATTCCAGAAACTCCACTAGTTTTGTTCATAGTAATGCTTCTTAAGGCCCTTTGACTTCACACTCCAGGATGTCTGGCTCTAGGTAAGTGACCACACCACTGTGGTTAATTGCATCATTAAGATATTTTTTATACAGTTCTTCTGTGTATTCTTGTCACCTATTCTTAATCTCTTCTGCTTCTGTTAGGTTATTGCCATTTCTGTCTTTTATTGTGCCCATTTTGCATGAAATGTTCCCTTGGAATTTCCAATTTTCTTGAAAAGATACCTAGTCTTTTCCATTCTATTGTTTTCCTGTATTTCTTTGAATTTTTCACTTAGGAAGTCTTTATTATCTCTCCTTGCTTTTCTCTGGAACTCTGCATTCAGTTGGGTATATCTTTCCATTTCTCCTTTGCTTTTCACTTCTCTTCTCAGCTATTTATAAGGCCTCCTCAATCATTTGGCCTTCTTACATTTCTTTTTCTTTGTGATGTTTTTGTCACTACCTCCTGTACAATGTTATGAACCTCTGTCCATAGATCTTCAGGCACTCTGTCTATCAGATCTAAACACTTGAATCTATTTCTCACTTCCACTGTATCATCATAAGGGATTTTATTTAGGTCATACCTGAATGTCCTAGTGGTTTTCCTTACTTTCTTTAATTTTAGTCTGAATTTTGCAATACGGAGGTAGTGCAATAAATGCAATCTTATCTTGCAATAAGATATGAGCCACAGTCAATTCCAGGTCTTGTTTTTGCTGACTGTATGGGGCTTCTCTCTCTTTGGCTTCAAAGAATGTAATCAATATAATTTCAATATTCAAAGTTCAAGAGTATAGAAATTATTTTAAGTATTTGCTCTGAGCACAATGGCATGAAAGTTAAAATCAACCACACAAAAAAGAAATAGGGTGGGAAAGCAATTACATGGAGGCTGTTATTTCATTTTAATAATGCAATGAAAAAACTAACGGGACAGCAAAGAAGATCAATAAGGAGATTAAAAAATTCCCTAACATAAATGATAATGAAAACACAACCATACAAAACCTATGGGATACAACAAAGCAGTTATTAGAGGGAAGTTCATAGAATACAAGCTTTCTTCCAAAACAAGAACAATTTCAAATAAACAACCAAAACAAACACCTGAAAATACTAGAAAAAGAGTTAAAACCTAAAGTTAGCAAAAGGATGTAAATAATAAAGACCAGAGTGGAGATAAGTACTGTAAAGTAAAATAAAATAAAAAAAATAAATAAAAATAGAAATCAAGATAAAATCAAGAACTGGTTCTTTGAATGAGAAGACAAAATTGATAATCCCGTCACTGGACTCACCAATGAGAAAAGAGAGAAAATCCAAATAAATAAAATAAGAAGTGAAAAATATCAACCAATACAACATAAAAACAAACAAAAAATTAGAATATTATGAACAGTTATATGCTAACAAATTCAACTACCTAGAAGAAATGGACAATGGAAATGTACAGCCTATCCAAGTTGAGTCAAGAAGTAGATAGTTTCAACAGACTGATCACTAGAAATGAAACAAAACCTGTAATTTTAAAAACTCTGTATAAACAAAAGTCCAAGACCAGATGAATTTACAGATGAATTCTTGGAGACATACAGACACTGCAGATGGTGATTGCAGCCATGAAATTAAAAGACGCTTACCCCTTGGAAGGAAAGTTATGATCAACCTAGATAGCATATCCAAAAGCAGAGACATTACTTTGCCAACAAAGGTCCGTCTAGTCAAGGCTATGGTTTTTCCAGTGGTCATGTATGGATGTGAGAGTTGGACCATAAAGAAGGCTGAGCACTGAAGAATTGATGCTTTTGAACTGTGGTGTTGGAGAAGACTCTTGAGAATCCCTTGGACTGCAAGGAGATCAAACCAGTTAATCCTAAAGGAAATCAAACCTGAATATTCATTAAGACTGATGCTGAAACTGAAACTCCAATACTCTGGCCACCTAATATGAAGAGCCAGTTCACTGGAAAAGATGGTGATGCAGGATAGAAGGTAGGAGGAGAAGGAGATGACAGAGGATGAGATGGTTGGATGGCATCACCAGCTAAATGGACATGAGTCTGACCAACTCTAGGAGATGGTGAAGGACAGAGAAGCTTGACATGCTGCAGTCCATGGGGTCCCAAAGAGTTGGACATGACAGAGCAAGTGAACAACAGCAAGAAGAAGAAATGGACAAAGTCTTAGAAAGATACATCCTTCCAAGGCTGAACCAAGAAGAAATAGAAAACATAAAAAAACTAATCACAAGTACTGAAATTGAAACTGTGATTAAAATTCTTCCAACAAAAAGGGCCAGGGACAGGTGGCTTCATAGCTGAATTCTATCTAACACTTAGAGAAGAGTTAACACCTAGCCTACTGAAACTCTTCCAAAAATTTGCAGAGGAAAGAATACTCTCAAGCTCATTCTACAAGGCCACTGTCATGAGATACCAAAATTAGATAAAGATATCACACAAAACAAGAGAACATTACAGACCAGTATCACTGGTGGGCATAGATGTAAAAATCCTCACAAAAATATTAGCAAACGGACTCCAATAACACATTAAAAAAGTCATATACCCTGATCTAGTGAAATTTATCCCAGGGATACAAGAATTCTTCAATATATGCAAATCAATCAGTGTGATACACTGCATTAACAAATTAAAGAACAAAAATCATATGATCATCTCAATAGATACAGAAAAAGCTTTTGACAAAGCCCAACAGTCATTTATGATAAATTAAAGAAAAAAAAAAGTTCAGAAAGTGGGCTTAGAGGAAACCTGAAAGTGTTAGTCATTCAGTCATGCCTGTCTCTTTTCGACCCCATGGACTATAGCCCAACTAGGCTCCTCTGTCCATGGAATTCTTCAGGCAAGAATGACCTAGGGATAGAACCTCGGTCTCCTGCCTTGCAGTCAGATTCTTTACCATTTGAGCCATGAGGATACCTACCTCAACATAATAAAGGCCATATACAACAAACCTACAGCTAACATCATACTCAATGGTGGAAAGCTGAAAGCATTTCCTCTAAGACCACGAATGAGACAAAAATGTCCACTCTTGCTAATTTTATGCAACATAATTTTGAAATTCCTAGCCACATCTATCAGAGAAGGAAAAGAAGTAAAAAAAAAAAAATAAAAGTTGGAAACAAACAAGTAAAACACTCACTGTTTGCAGATGACATGATACTATACATAGAAAATCCTAAAGATGCTATCAGGAAACTTCTACAGCTCATCAATGGTTTTGGTAAAGTTGCAGGATATATATACATACAGAAATCTCTTGTATTCATATACACTAACAATGAAAGAGCAGAAAGAGAGATTAAGGAAACAATCTCATTTACCATTGCAACAACAACAAAAAATACCTAGGAATAAACCTACCTAAGCAGGCAAAAAGCCTATAGTCAGGAAACTACAAGACTCTGATGAAAGAAATCAAAGAAGCAATTGCTTCTTCAAAACAAAAGAAGCAATATATATCATATACTTGGGTGAGAAGAATCAATATTGTGAAAATGACTATACTATCCAAAGCAATCTAAAGATTCAATGCAATCCCTATCAAAATACCAATGACATTTTTCAAAGAATCAGAATAAAAATGTTTGCAATTTATATGGAAGCAAAAGGCTTCGATAGCCAAAGCAGTTTTGTGAAAGAACAGAGCTGGAAGAAGTAGGTCCCCTGACTTCAAACTCTTCTACAAAGCCACAGTAATCAAACCAACATGGCACTGGCACAAATACAGATATAAATATCAATGGAACAGGATGGAAAACCCAGAGAAAAATCCATGTACATATGGTGACCTAATCTTTGACAGAGGCAAGACTACAATGGAGAAATGACAGTCTTTTCAATAAGTGGTGCTGGGAAAACTGGACACATGAAAGAATAAAATTAGGACACTCCCTAACACCATACACAAAATAATCTCAAAGTGGATTAATGACCTAAATGTAAGGTCAGATACTATAAAACTCTTAGATGAAAATATAGGTAGAACACTCTGTGATGTAAATCATAGCAAGATCTTTTTCAATCCACCGCTTAGAGTAATGAAAATAAAAATAAATAAATAGGATCTAAGTGAAAGTAAAGTCGCTCAGTCGTGTCTGACTCTTTGCGACCCCATGGACTGTAGCCTACCAGGTTCCATCATCCATGGGATTTTCCAGGCAAGAGTAGGTTGCCATTTGCTTCTCCAGGAGATCTTCCCAACCCAGGGATTGAACCCAGGTCTCCCTCATTGTAGGCAGACGCTTTACCATCTGAGACACCAGGGAAATCCCTAAACAGAACCTAATTAAATGTAAAACCTTGTACATAGCAAAGGAAACCATAAACAAAAGGAAAAGACAACCCTAAGAGAGGGATAAAACATTTGCAAATGAAGCAACTGACAAGGGATTAATCTCCAAAATATAAAAAAATAACATGTAGCTCAATTAAAAAACAAACAAACAAAGCAGTTCATGGAAATCCTAAACAGACATTTCAACAAAGAAGACATATGGGCGACCAACAAACACATGAAAAGGTGCTCAACGTCACTAATTATAAAAGAAATGCAAAGCAAAACTACAATGAGGTATCACTTCACACCGGTTAGAATGGGTATCATCAAAAAATCCACAAATGATAAATGCTGGAGAGAGTGTGAAGAAAAGGGAACACTCCTACATTGTTGGTGGGACTGTAACTTGGTACAGCCACTATGGAGAATGGTATGGAACTGCCTTAAAAAGAAATTGTAACTAGATCTACCATATGACCCAGTGAATCCACTCATAGGCATATATTCAGAAAAAACAATCATTCAAAGGAGGCATGCACCTGATGTTCCTGTGGCACCATTTACAATAGCCAAGAAAAGGAGGCATCCTAAATGTCCATCAATGGAGAAATGGATAAAGAAGATGTGGTACATATATACAACAAAATATTATTCAGCTATAAAAGGAAAGAAATTGAGCCAGTTGTAGTGATGTGAATGGACCTAGAGACTGTCATACAGAGTGAAGTAAGTCAGAAAGAGAAAAACAAATGTTTAATATCGCTTGTATGTGAAATCTAGAAAAATGGTACAGTTCAGTTCAGTCACTCAGTTGTGTCCAACTCT
Source organism: Neotragus pygmaeus (assembly GCA_006410875.1). NCBI lineage: Eukaryota > Metazoa > Chordata > Mammalia > Artiodactyla > Bovidae > Neotragus > Neotragus pygmaeus. Next base: position 113,256 of record SJYV01007687.1, read on the forward strand.
GCGACCCCATTGACTGCAGTACACCAGGCCACCCTGTCCATTATCAACTCCCAGGGTTTACTCAAACTTATGTCCATTGAGTCGGTGATGCCATCCAGCCATCTCATCCTCTGTCGTCCCCTTCTCCTACCACCTTCAATCTTTCCCAACATCAGGGTCTTTTCCAATGAGTCAGTTCTTCCCATCAGGTGGACAAAGTACTGGAGTCTTAGCTTCAGGGTCAGTCCCTCCAATGAATATTCAGGACTGATAACTTATAGGATGGACNACCACCTTCAATCTTTCCCAACATCAGGGTCTTTTCCAATGAGTCAGTTCTTCCCATCAGGTGGACAAAGTACTGGAGTCTTAGCTTCAGGGTCAGTCCCTCCAATGAATATTCAGGACTGATAACTTATAGGATGGACTGGCTGGATCTCCTCGCAGTCCAAAGGACTCTCAAGAGTCTTCTACATCACCACAGTTCAAAAGCATCAACTCTTTGGCACTCAGCTTTCTTTATAGTCCAACTCTCACATCCACATGTGACTACTGGGAAAACAATAGTTTTGACTAGGCTGACCTTTGCTGGCAAAGTAATGTCTCTTCTTTTTAATATGCTATCTAGGTTGGTTATAGCTTTTCTTCCAAGGAGCAAGTGCCTTTTAATTTCATGGCTGCAGTAACGATCTGCAGTGATTTTGGGGCCCCCCAAAATAAAGTCTTCCACTGTTTCCACTGTTTCCCCATCTATTTGCCATGAACTTATGGGACCACATACCATGATCATAATTTTCTGAATGTTGAGCTTTAAGCCAACTTTTTCACTTTCCTCTTTCACTTTCATCAAGAGGCTCTTTAGTTCACTTTCTGCCATAAGGGTGGTGTCATCTGCATATCTGATGTTATTCGAATTTCTCCCTACAATCTTGATTCTAGCTTGTGCTTCATTCATCCCNTGCCAGACTCTGGTTTCCTTTTGGGTCCCCAGAGTCCCCCACAGTATCAGATACTCAATGCTGTGAAAATACTTGTTGATTGAGTGAGTAAACTAAATATCTATTCTCCCAAGGATTGCACAGAATCGGACACTACCGACAAGACTTAGCACGTGTGCACACACGCACCCAAGCTTCTCTGCCCTCTCGATGCCCAAATCTGTTAGTGCTGACACAGTCTATTAGGCCTTCAAAGTTGGAAACTTGGAGTCAGTCTTGGTGAAGATGTGAGCACAGGACCTGGCTGCTCCTGAACTTGACATGGGGACAGTAATCCCACTGAGAGCTTGTGTTTTTACTCCATATGACAAGATAACACTTATATACCCTGTTGCATTTTAGACGTGAAGGCTGAAAGCCTCAAACTTAAACATTGATAGGGGTGAAAACTCATTGGAAGGCAGGGCTGTGAATTGTAAATTACATATTTCTACAGGTAACCATCATGTTACTGTTGTGATTTCTTCCAAGGGGAAGAATCACACAGTGGTCAAGAGTATGGACTCTGGAATCAGATTCAGTTCAGTTCAGTCGCTCAGTCGTGTCCGACTCTTTGCGACCCCATGAATTGCAGCACGCCNGAAAAAAAAAAAAAAACACCAATACGGTATACTAACACATATATATGGAATTTAGAAAGACGGTAACAATGACAGCAAAAGAGACGCAGATGTCAAGAACAGTCTTTTGGACTCTGTGGGAAAAGGAGAGTGTGGGATGATTTGTGAGGGTAGTGTTGAAGTGTGTATATTATCATATATGAAGCAGATTGCTGGTCTAGGTTTGATGCATGAGACAGGGTGCTCAGGGCTGGTGTACTGGGATGACCCTGGGCGATGGGATGGGGAAGAAGGTTGGAGGGTAATTCTGGATGGGGAACACATGTGCATCCGTGGCTGATTCATGTCAATGTTTGGCAAAAACCACTACAATATTGTAAAGGAATTAGCCTCAAGTTAAAGTAAAGTAATTAATTTTTAAAAAGGCAAAATAAACTTAGAAAAAAATGAGGCTTATGGATGCTTCCTTATAGGAGAAACTGACTGAGGGGGAAACTGGGTCTTGTTCTGATAGGCAGGGCCATGCTCAGTAAATCGTTAATCCAATTTCCTGTTGATGTGTGGGGCTATGTTCCCTCCCTGTTACGTACCTGGGGCCAAACTATGGTGGGGGTAATGAAAACAATGGGGACCTCCTTCAAAAGGTCCTATGCACGCACTGCTACACTCAGTGCCCCCACCTTGTAGCAGACCACCTTTGACCCACGCCTCCGTCAGAAACTTCTGGACATTCACAGGCAAGTCTGGGTCTGTCATTTGTGGGATCACTGCTCCTTTCTCCTAGGTTCTGGTGCAGCCAGAGTTCTGTTTGTGCCCTCCAAGAGTCTGTTTCCCAGTCCTGTGTAAGTTCTGGCGGCTCTCTGGTGAGGTTAATGGCAGCCTCCTCCAAGAGGACTTATGTCATACTCAAATCTGCTCCACCCAGAGCCCCCACCCCTGTGGCACTCCACTGCTGACTGGTGCCTCCTCTGCAGTGGCAGCTGCACAGCACTGGTAAGAGGATGTACCCCACGTCTACAGGCAGAGAAGCCCCAGCAAGATGGTAGACACTGGAGCAGTGACTGCATGACCCTGGAGTGGTGACTATGTGGCACTGGAGTGGCTGTGAGGCGATACCCCATGTCCAAGGGCAAAGAAGAAGTGCCAATAAGATGGTAGGAGTGGTGAAATCACATTTAGAATCAAACTCCATACCCGCCAGAAATACTCAGAGGGCTCAAACAAACCTTGTGCACACCAGGACCAGAGACCCCACAGAGACTGAGACAGAAAAATGGTACAGTCGAACTTCTTTGCAAAGTAGAAATAGAGTTACAGATGTAAAGAACAAATTTAAGGTTACCGGGGAGGATGTGGTGTGGGACAAATTGGGAGATTGGGATTGACATATACGGTGGTGGTGGTTTAGTTGCTAAGTTGTGTCAGACTCTTCACGACCCCATGGACTGTAGCCCACCAGGTGCTTCTGTTCACTGGGTTTTCCAGGCAAGAATACTGGAGTGGGTTTCCATTTCCTTCTCCAGAGAATTTTCCCCACCCAGGAATTGAACCTGGATCTCCTGCATTGCAGGCATATTCTTTACCAGGGAAACCTGATCTATGTATTAAATGGATAACTAATGAGAATCTGTTGTATAGCACAGGGAACTCTACTCAATAATCTGTGGTGACCTAACTGAGAAGGAAATCTAAAAAGCAGTTGATATGTGTGTGTGTGTGTGTGTGCGTGTGTGCATGTGGGTATCTGACTCACTTTTCTCTCCAGCAGAAGCTAACACAACACTGTAGAGCAACTATACTATAATTTAAAACTTAAAATAAAATGGAAGCTATTTATGAGAAACTGACAGCCAGTATGGTATTCAACAATGAAACCCTGAAAGCCCTCCTGCTAAAACCTGCAATGAGACAAGGATGGCCACCGTCACCATTTCTTTTCAATATAGTATTGGAAGTCCCAGCCACAGAAAACAGAGAAGAAAAAGAAATAAAATATGTCCAAATTGGAAGGGAAGAGGTAAAGTTGTCATTATATGCAGGTGATAAGATGTTATATAGAAAACCCAAAAGATGCCACATAGAATTACCAGAATTAATAAATGAGTTCAGAAGGTAGCAGGATACAATATTAATGTGGAGAAATCAGTTCCATTTATTTATACTAACTTTAAGTGAAATATCAGAGAATGTAAAAAAAAAAAAAGAAAAAGTACCAATACCTTTTTAAATTGCACTAAAAAAAAAAAAAAAAGCCCTTAAACCTGAGAAGGTGAAAGACATATGCTAAGAACTATAAAATATTAATAAAGGAAATTAAAGATGATTTAAAGAAATGGAAAGATATTCCATGCTCTTGGATTGGAAGAATTAATATTGTTAAAATGACCATACTACTCAAAACAATATACAGATTTAATACAATGCCCATTGAATTACCCATGACATTTTTCACAGACTTGAACAAATAATCCTAAAATTTGTATGGAATCATTAAAAAAACTCAGAATTGCCAAAGCAATTCTCAGGGAAAAGAACAAAGCAGGAGGCATAACTCACCCAGATTTCAGACAATACCACAAGGCTACAATAATCAAAACAGTGTGGTATTGGCACAAAATCAACCATAAAGATTAATGGAACATAAAGAGAGCCCAGGAAAAAACCCACACACATGGATAATTAATATTTTACAGAGGCAAAAATATTCAATGGGGGAAAGACAGTCTTTTCAGCAAGTTGGGCTTGGAAAGTTGCACAGCTGCATGTAAATCAATGTAGTGAGAACACATCCTCCCACCATGCACAAAAGTAAACTAACAATGGCTTAAAAAAAATAAAGAGAAAAAAATAGATTCATTAAAAAAAGCTTAAAAATAAACTAACGATGGCTTAAAGACTTAAACATAAGACAAGGCACCATAAGATTCCTAGAAGAGAACATAGGCAATTATACTAAAGTTTTTTTTAGGTCAGTCTCCCAAGGTAATAGCACCTAAAAACAAAAATAAACAAAAAGCAAACTAATCAAACTTACAAGATTTTTCATAGCAAAGGAACCCATGAACAAAACAAAAAGACAGACTATGGAATGGGAGAAAATATTTGCAAGCAATGTGATTAATAAGGACTTAATTTCCAAATATACAAAGCTCATGCAACTCAACAACAAAAAGATAAGCAATCCAGTTGGAAAATGGGCAGAAGACATACAGATGGCCAATAAACACATGAAAAGATGCTCAACATTGCTAATGATTAGAGAAATGCAAGTCAAAAATACAATGAGGTACCACCTTAAGCCACTCTGAGTGGCATTATTAAAAAGTCTGCAAGTAACAAATGCTAGAGAAGATGTAGAGAAAATGGAACACTCCTACACTGTTGGTGGGAATGTAAGTTGGTGCAGCCACTATGGAAAACAGTATGGAGGTTCCTCAGAAAACTAAAAATAGATTTACCATATGATCTGCAATCCCACTCTTGGACATATATCTGAATGAAACTATAATTTAAAGAGATACACATACCCCTATGTTCATAACAGCTCTATTCACAATAGCCAAGACATGGAGACAAACTAAATGTCCATTGACAGATGAATGGATAAGGAAGATATAAATGAGGGAATAATACTAGCCATAGAAAAGGATGGAGTAATGCCTTTTGCATTAACATGGGTGTAGTAGAGATTATCATACTAAGTAAAGTAAGTAAGTCAGAAAGGGAAAAACAAATACCATATGATATCAGTTGCATGTGGAATCTAAAATATGAACTTGTATACAAAGCAGAAACAAAATCACAGAAAGCGAGAACAGATCTGTGGTTTCCAAGGGAGAGGGATGGGAGAGGATTGGGCTGGGAGTTTGGGGTTAGTAGATGTAAACGATTACATATAGAATAGATAGACAACAAAGTCCTACTGTATAGCACAGGGAATTATATCAATGTCCTGAGATAAACCTTAATGGAAAATTAATATAAAAAAGAATGGCTCAGCAGGAAAGAATCTGCGTACAATGAGGAGACACAGGAGATGTGAGGTCGATCCCTGGGTTGGGAAGATCCCCTGGAGGAGGGTAAGGTAACCCACTCCAGTATTCTTACAGGAAAATCCCATGGACTGAGGAGCCTGGTGGGCTACAGTCCATAGGGTAGCAAAGAGTCAGATACAACTGAAGCAACTGAACACATGAGCATGTGTGTGTGTGTATCTTAATCACTTTGCTGTAAACCAGAAATAAACACAATATTATAGATCAACTACACTTCAAGAAAAAAAGAAAGCAGACTAAAATTGATGGGTTAAGCATTCTAGTTAAGAAATTAAAATCACTATATATACCTCTCAGAGTTCAGTTCAGTTCAGTTCAGTTGCTCAGTTGTGTCTGACTATTTGCAACCCCATGAATTGCAGCACACCAGGCCTCCCTGTCCATCACCAACTCCCAGAGTTCACTCATACCCATGTCCATTGAGTCGGTGATGCCATCCAGCCATCTCATCCTCTGTCGTCCCCTTCTCCTCCTGCCCCCAATCCCTCCCAGCATCAGAGTCTTTTCCAATGAGTCAACTCTTCGCATGAGGTGGCCAAAGTACTGGAGTTTCAGCTTCAGCATCAGTCCTTCCAAAGAAATCCCAGGGCTGATCTCCTTTAGAATGGACTGGCTGGATCTCCTTGCAGTCCAAGGGACTCTCAGGAGTCTTCTCCAACACCACAGTTCAAAAGCATCAATTCTTTGGCGCTCAGCCTTCTTCACAGTCCAACTCTCACATCCATACATGACCACTGGAAAAACTATAGCCTTGACTAGATGGACTTTTGTTGGCAAAGTAATGTCTCTGCTTTTGAATATGCTATCTAAGTTGGTCATAACTTTTTTCTTCCAAGGAGTAAGCATCTTTTAATTTCCTTGCTGTAGTCACCATCTGCAGTGATTTTGGAGCCCCCCCAAAATAATGTCTGTCAGAGTGGCTATCATCAAAACATCACAGATAAAAAATATTGGCAAGGATGTGGAGAAAAGGGAACCTAGTATACTGTTGGTGGGAATGTAAATTTAGGTAGCCACTTGGGAAACAGTATAGACTTTCCTCAAAAGCTAAAAATAGAATTGTTTCATTATTTAGCAATTCTACTCTAGGTATCTATCAGAAGAAAACAAACAAATAAAAAAATTTGAAAAGATGTATGTACTCCATTATTCATAGCAGCATTATTTGCAATAGTCAAAATATGGAAGTAATTTAAATGCCCATAAAGAGATGAATGGATTAAAAAATATGTAGTATATATATACATATATATATATATTAAATGGATATTACTCAACCATAAAAAAGAATGAAAATTTGTATTTCACAAATTTGACATTTGTTTCATTGCCTTTTAACTGAGAGTTGTTCCTCTGCTTCTTCATTTTACTTCTATTTCTCTTACTCTGTGAGTTTAGGAGAAAGTTATCTACTGTAGTCTTAGACAGCTATTTACATGCGGCAGTGTCCGTGTGTAACTTGTGTGGCTTTAATATTTTTGGCATGAGGGCTGCTTTTAGTTTGGATGCCTTCTGCCTCTTTCTTTCCTTAGCATGCCCTGGCTATTTTCCCCTTCATGGGGGATGTGCAGATGTAGTGGCTTGCATATACTCCTGGAGGCCACATCGGCAAGGACAGTGATTGACTATTCCTTATGTGTCTCTCAGCAGTGGCAGCAGTCTGTGCATGCTTCCTGGGCCCATGACAGGGGATAGTGATTGGCACTCAGTTCTGATTCTCTTGGCAGTAAGGGTGGCCTGCATCCACCTCTGGAACCCACTATGGCAATGGGGGCTACATGCTCACCATGAGAGCTTGTGTAGGTTGTGTCCTGTCGCCTGAGAGCATGAAGAAGGGAAAGAAGTTTCTGTAGTGATCCTGCCCCTTCCCTAGCACAACCCCCAACAATGGCACCTTGTCTCTCTGGCTGGCCCATGTTTCTTCTGCATATACCCTTGGTTGTAACCGCACTCCTGTCCTGTCCGTTCAGGCTCTCTCTGTGCAGTCAGTCCCAGGTGTCTCCCCATGTCTGACCTCTGAAGCACCAGCTTTGGCACTCAGTTCCTGCCTGCCCTGGCAGACAAGCATCTCAGACTGAGGAATGCATGGTGATGGTATTGAACATCTGGGCAAGTCTCTCTCTGTTTTGCCTTACACAAACCAGTTGTGCTGTCCTCCAAGTCTCTGAAGCTCCCCTTCCATCCTGGCTGGTCTTTACACTAGTAAGGGGACTTCCCACCATGTGGCAACATTTTTCTTTCACAGCTCCCGCCCAAGAGCACAGATCCTATCCTGATTCCTTTCTCTCTCTCTCCTTTTTTCCTTTTATCATACCTTGTTCCATGGGGATTTTCTTGCTCTTTCAGAAGTCTGAGGTCTTCTACCAGTGTTCAGTAGATGTTTTATGAGAATTGTTCCACACATAGATGTATTTTTGATGTATTTGTGGGAGGAGGTAAGTTCCACTTAATACACCTCTACCCATATTGATCCTCCTTCTGATTTATTTTCTAATATAGGCATTTAAGACTATAATTTTTCTTTAAAGTACCACTTTAATTGTATTTCACAAGTTTGACATGTAATGTTTTTTCTATAAGCCTTTCTAAATATTTTTAATTTCAATTAAAATGTCTTTATTCCATGAGTTATTTAATGTTTTTATATCTTTCATGGATGTTATTTTCATACATATGATAATATAATAGATTTATAATAGATTTATTTTTCTTTATCACATTAAAGAATATTATTGTACTATCATCTAACTTTCACTGTTGATGAAAAAAGGAGTCAGTCTAGGTATCATTTACTTGAAGGTTATATATTTTTTCTTGCTGACTGCTTTTAATATCTTTTCTCTTTAATTTTTAATTTTTAATATAAAAGTTTATTTTATCCACCTGTTTATGACATTATGACATAGCACGCAAGAGGCAAAGTGTTTCACATCAGAGATTGCACTTCCAACTCCTTGGAATGTTGTTCTTTTTTTTTGGATAAAGGGGAAGACTAGACAGGAAAGGCAGGAAATGCTTGGGCAACTAAAATAAGGTTGGGGCCAAGGAGAGCAATACTAACACCATCCTCACAGGGAATGAGCATGGGGACTGTTTGTGGCAAGCTGATTTTCTAGGACTGTTAGCTGGAAGCATAGGAACACCACTTCTGGATGCTCATGCTATCTCATGTTTAAGTCGTCCCCAATACACAGGCATAGAGCACTTTCTGGTAGTCATTCTTGGTGTCTTACTGGATGTAGTAGTACAGCAGCTTGTAACTGTGGGAGACCATGATTCTAGTCAAGCACCTATAATGAGGGCTTGCCCTTCATGGAGTCATATGCAGCAAAATACAGGAATTTATTATGAATACTCTGGGCCAGGTTTAGGAAAACATCTTCCCAGTCTCCTTTGACCTCTTTCTTTACGCTAATATGTTTATAAATCTCTAAGGGACATAACTCTTGTACCTTTCAAGTACTTTCTGGAGGTGACTCACACTCCACTTGGTCATGGTGTTTATCCATTAAGAACATCAGTTCTCTCCTCTTTTCTTTAGTACAATAGACACTGCAGGTATCTTGGTCAGTTAGTACGTAATGACAGAGCCACCCTCTCTTCTTCTACCCTTTACAGGGGCAACTGACTACTTGCAGAATTCACCAGATGTTTCAGAAATAATGTCCTTCTCCAGATCAATTTTGTACATTTCCTTGTAGACTCAGTTAATTTTCTGTAGCTCCTGGTTGGTCTGTGAGCAAATAATCTCAGGGAGTCCTCATTGCACCCCGGCCCCTTCACGGAGGCTTTCAAATCAGAAGCATAATACTGAGCAAGTGTTTTCAATAGTTCTCAAATCACCATCTTTAGGTGGCTGGACAAGGCTGACTTCAGTGCTGATGCAAGTTTCTTTTTGGTCCTTCTCTGGTGGGCAATATCCTGTCTCTTTTCATTGCCTCATTTGGTCAAAATGTGGATGATGGTAACCTCATCCATACCTTTGGTCTTGATGGCTGTTTCAATGTTCAAAGCATTCTACTCAGCATCAGAGTTGTCCTATGCTTTGACTGACCTATCCGTACTTAAAGTTGTAGTGTGTTTACCCTTCATGCTGGGCTTGCATAGAAATTCGGGAACAGGAGACATTTTGACAGAAGTCGGGTCAAAAGAGCTACATGGAGCCATTTTTTAAAATTTATACATTATGAAATTTTCCATATATGTTATAGGTGTATATACTTTTTATTTAAACTGCTTGTGATTAGCTGGGCTTCCCAATTTTGTCAGTTATTTGTTCTTCAGTTCTGAGAAACTTTCAGCCTTTAGTTCAAATACTGCCCCTCTTTGTCTCACATCTTTAGAATTCCATTTGAATCTTTCTTTCCTACTTTTTATCTCTTTGCCTCTCTGAACTGTGTTCTGAAGTGTTTCTTTAGATCTGTCTTCCAATATTGTAAATCTCACTTCAGCTTTTCCTAAGTTGGTGTTTAACCTGTCTATTTCATTTTTCAAACGTCTTTTTCAAACTTTTTTTTTTAATTGAGAAAATGTAACACAATTCAGAAAAGTGCAAAATATAAATGGAGAAGGAAATGACAACCCACTCCGGTGTTCTTTCCTGGAGAACTCCATAGACAGAGGAGCCTGAAGGGCTACAGTTCATGGGGCCACAAAGAGTCAGACACGCCCGAGGGACCGACATTTTCACTTTCACAGCTTAACAATTAATTATAAAACAAATACTAAGTAATCACCCTGGAAACAGAAGTTTACCAAAGTCCAGAATTTCTGTCTCTGTTCCTGATCCTCAACCACCACTTCCTCCATGAGAGCTAATCATCACTCTGACTTTAGTCTAATAATTTCTTTGCTTTTCTTTACAATTTTACCAACTATATCCATTTTTGTTTGTCTGTTTTAATGTAATACTCTATATTTAGGGTCTTACATCTTTTATTCAACATGATATTTGAAAATTAATCCATGTTTGTACCTGTGGTTCACTTACTATCCATGCTTTGAGGCAGTACAGTTCATGAAAATATTTCACTTTTTATTCTGTTTTTGATGGATATCTGGATTAGTCTTTTCCCCTTTCTATGGAGGCACTATTTTCAACAATGCATATTGAAACACATGTGCATGAATTTCTCAAGGCTATGTACTTGGAGTGGAATTGTTGGGTCACAGATTATGTATGTCTTTAATTTTACTAGATAATTCCAAGCTATTTTTCAGAATGTTTGTCTCACTGAATTTTTTAGTTCAATTGTTTTACAATTGTTCAACTGTTTTCAATTGTTTTACAATTCAATTGTTTTTTAGTTCAATTGCTATTTTTGGATATTTTAATTTTCCTTAAGTTTATACATATTATATATGTTTTTCCAGATCCAAAATAGAAGGCTTGTAAGCATGATTCTACTCTCTCAGGTATCTCAGTGTTAACACTATTGACATCTTGAGCCAGAGAAGACTTTATTGTAGAAGATTGTCCTGCACATTAGAGAGTTTGACAGCAACTGGGCTCTGCACACTAGATGCCAAGAGCATAAACATTCCTCTCCTAGCTGTGACAACCAACAATGTCTCTTGGAGGGCAAAGTTGCCCTAGGTTGTGAACCACTATACGCCCTCTACTTTTTCCCTTCTGGGACCTCACTCATGGTATCTTGTTTCCTTGTGTTTTGTGATTTTTTGGTAAGCTCATGTTTCTTAAATCTGTATCTGTGGAAATTCTCTGATGCTTGGATTGAAATTACTTTCCTCTGGGATGTTTTCTATTTGCTACTGCCAAGCACCTGAGGACATTGCTAGCTCAGGATCATACAAAAAATAAATGTTTGGCTTTAGATTTTTTGAACCCCCAGGATAATGTGAACTGTGGGCCACAAATCTGCACAAGTTCTAGCTGGTACTTACTAATTCTCAAAAGAAATGCTTTTCTTCTATTTAGTCCCAGATTTAAGGGAGCTGGGCATGACACCGATTTATCTTTAATTCACCCTTGTAATGAATTGTAGCCTTTGGGCTCTAGGTTTATAGATTTATACTGGGAATGTAGACTCCTATTACTCTCTTTACTTTTAACAAACCCTCTATGTCTTGCAAGATATGTGAAAATTGAAACTCATTATAAATGCTGACATTGGTACAGGTTTATCTTTCTGGTTTTTATGTGATTTTAAGGCTTCTGAATTTACCTATAATTTTTTCCCAATCTATTGGTTCATTTTTTTTCTTTTTTCTTTTATTTTATTTTACTTTACAATACTCTATTGGCTTTGCCATACATCGACATGAATCCCCCACAGGTGTACATGAGCTCCCAATCCTGAATCCCCCTCCCACCTCCCACCCCACAACGTCTCTCTGGATCATCCCTGTGCACCAGCCCTAAGCATCCTGCATTCTGCATCGAACACAGATCAGCGCCTCTTTTCTTACATGATAGGTTCATTTTAAAAGAGTTTTCAATTATTTATTTTGTCCAGTATTTTTAGTTTTCTTTAATGAGAGGATCAATCACTAAACTACTATGCAATACTTCAGAACATGAAGTCCATAACTTAAAGGATAACAACAACAGTGAACCTGACTGAACAATTTAACAACAACACAAAAGGAATATAAAAGCAATTAGATTGATAATTTATACAAAGTGCATTCTTACGGGCCTATGCTAAATGTGGGCTGATTTTAAAAGGATTGATGAAGTCCATGAGGACAGGTATATAACAAATGGAGTTGTAGAGGGTGCTCCAGCAGGTCATATATCAACACAGGATCCAGATTTACTCACTAGTGAGGGTTCTTGGCACTGACCTCAATGGTTTCTTTAGAAAAAGAAAATGCACTCAAGTATTGCTAAGTCAGACCACATAGTAGAATATTTTAAGTTCTGGAATTTATCCGGTGCTTTCTACAATTCTAGGAAAATTGATTTTCTTGGTGAGTGTGATTAACTTTCACTATAATCAGTTCCATGGAAATGAAGTCCCACTGATAGGGTTGATGTTTGGTGATTTAGATACATCTTCAAGTTTACACAGAGTAGTTAATAGCACAGAAGTCAGAGTTAGCGTCTGCCAGAGTTAGAGTCTGGATTCCCCTACTTCTTAACCTTACTATGTCTCCATTTTAATATTTGTGAAATGAGAACAATGCTAGAAATTATCACATAGGTTTGTCGTGAGACTTGAGTGAATTAGTACATGTAAAACACCTAGACTAGTGCCTGGAACATATAAGCACTCAATAGATATTAATTTCAAAATGGTTTTATATATATATGTGTGTGTGTGTGTGTGAGAGAGAGAGAGAGAGAGAGAGAGGGTAACAGGCAGGAAGGCCAGGGGTCTCCAAACAGAGGAAATAGGCTGTGAGTGTCAGAAATTTTTTTTATCTCTCTCTTAAGTGGCAAGAGGAAACTCAACAAGTATTAGATTTTTCCCCCTTCTCTATACAAATTTGAAAGGAGGTTTCATATATATATATATGTATATATCAAAATCTGAGAATGTCTCCTGAAATGTGACTTTATGTCCATCAGATAGCACTGCGTTTCTTTATTGTTTGTGATTTCATTTGTCTTCCCTTGTGGCTCAGCTGGTAAAGATTTCATTGTGCTCAAAGTACTGAAACAATAAGAAATGAAAGCAGGTTCCAGTGGTCAGTCACTAAGTCCACACATCCAGCTTAAAGCTCAACATGAGAACTTCCTCCATCCAATGCATCAGCAGTGTTTCACTTTCAGGATCAGAGTGTTTACATGTCTTGTCACATACAGAACATATGAGTGGCCTGAGGTCTGAAGAGTTGAGTCCTTCAAAGCTTTTTAATTCCCTGTGGTGGAGAAGCAGTTCAGTAAACCTCTCAAGCAAATTTTCCATGACTTCACTACCCAACAGCATCGATATAAATAATATTTTCATACTATGTTTCATCTTCTAAAATTTCAGTAAACCAACAATAGTAAAAGCACAAGAACAAAGAAAATTCACAACTTTGGTACTTTCTCCATAGTATCAAGCAATGAGGTGATTTTCAAAGTTCACAGTATGCATTATTCAAACAAATGATGCAATGCAAATACCTTTTGATGGGAATAAACTGCTGAGATCCCTCTGTTGCATCTATGCTTTTCTTTGCAGGAGACCAGGCTACAAACAGTGAGCTCTATTTTTGCATGTTTATATTCATACTCTTTAATAACCTCTTTTTGGGAGGCTGAGGTTTAGTTCTGTCAGAAGTTTCTGGTATACTGCCTTTCAGAGTCAGTGGGCCACACACTGATCTTGATCTTATGAACAGAGGCAGCACGATATATATGAATCTTGCTGTATGTCTCTGTACTTCTTACTTGTTTTCTCTTCATTTAACAGTTACTGAGCACTTACTGTGTGGCAGGGACTTTTCTAGGTGCCTTCCATAAATTCATATAATTGGAAAGGCAATAACAGACTCCCTAAGCCACAACTGGCCTTTCTCAAGGAAATGGAGAGACCCAAATCAAAATGACCATGTGCCTCCAGACATACCCTCACCCTGTGCCCCTCATGTCAGCCACTGGATCCACTCAACCTCTGAGACGGAAACTGGGAAGTCATCCTAGAACTCTCCTCCCTCCCTTCTCATAACCCATTGATTCCTGGTCTCTCAAGGCTTCTCCTTCTCTTCAGTCTGTATCCAGCTGTCTACCCATCCAACTTTCTCTCTTAAGACACTCTATTTGATCACTGACTGACTTGTCATTCAATTGCTAAGTTGGGTCTGACTTTTTATGACCCCATGATCTACAACATGCCAAACTCCTCTGACCCCCACTATCTTCCAGAGTTTGCTGAAATTCACGTCCATTGAGTCAGTGATGCTAACCATTTGATCCTCTGCCCCTTCTTTTGCCTTCAGTCTTTTCCGCCATCAGTGTCTTTCCCAATGAGTCAGATGACCAAAGTATTTGGAGCTTCAGCTTTAGCATCAGCCTTTCCAATGAGTATCAGGGTCTATTTCTTTTAGGATTGACTGATTTGATCTCCTTGCAGTCCAAAGGACTCTCAGGAGTCTTCTCCAGCACCACAGTTTGAAAGCATCAGTTTTTTTGTGCTCAGCCTTCTTTACGGTCTGTCACATCCGTACATGACTACTGGAGGAAACCATAGCTTTGACTATATGGACCTTCGTCGTCAAGGTGATGTCTCTGCTTTTTACTATATTGTCTAGGTTTGTCACAGCTTTTCTTCTAAGAAGCAAGAGTTTTTAAATTTCATGGCTGTATTCACTATCATGGGGCTTCCCAGGCGGCACTAGTGGTAAAGTGGTGCTAGTACTAGTGAAGGAGACACAGGTTCCATCCCTGAGTCAGGAAGATCCCCTGGAGGAGGGCATGGCAACCCACTCCAGTATTCTTGCCTAGAGGATCCCATGAACAGAGGAGCCTGGTGGGCTACACTCCATACGGTCCCAAAGAGTCACACCCAACTGAAGCAACTTAGCATAGCACAGTCACCGTCCAAGTGATTTTCAGTTCAGTCACTCAGTGTCCAACTCGTTGTGACCCCATGGACTGCAGCACACCAGGCCTCCCTGTCCATTACCAACTCCCAGAGTTTACTCAAAATCATATCCATTAAGTTGATGATACCATCCAACCATCTCATTCTCTGTCAGCACCTTCTCCTACCACTTTCAATCTTTCCCAGTATCATGGTCTTTTCAAAGGAGTCAGTTCTTCACATCAGGTGGCCAAAGTATTGGAGTTTCAGCTTCAGCATCAGTCCTTCCAATGAACATTCAGGACTGGTTTCCTTTAGGATGGACTAGTTGGATTTCCTTGCAGTCCAAGGGACTCTCAAGAGTCTTCTCCACAGTTCAAAAGCATCAATTCTTTGATGCTCAGCTTTCTTTATAGTACAACTCACATCCATACATGACTACTGGAAAAAACATAGCTTTGACTAGATGAACGTTTTCTGGCAAAGTAATGTCTCTGCTTTTTAATATGCTGCCTAGGTTGGTCATAACTTTTCTTCCAAGGAGCAAATGACTTTTAATTTCAAGGCTGCTGTCACCATCTTCAGGGATTTTGGAGCCCTCCAAAATAAAGTCTCTCACTGTTTCCACTGTTTCCCCATCTATTTGCCAGGAACTGATGGGACCGGATCCCATAATCTTAGTTTTTTGATTGTTGAGTTTTAAGCCAATTTTTTCACTCACTTCTTTCACTTTCATCAAGAGGCTCTTTAGTTCTTCTTCACTTTCTGTCATAAAGGTGGTGTTATCTGCATATCTGAGGTTATTGATATTTCTCCCAGCAATCTTGATTCCAGCTTGTGCTTCATCCAGCCTGGCATTTAACATGATCTATGATGTAAGTTAAATAGCCAGGATGACAATATACAGCCTTGATGTGCTCCTTTCCCTGTTTAGAACCAGTCTGTTGTTCCATGTCTGGTTCTAACTGTTGCTTCTTGACCTGCATACATATTTCTCAGGACGAAGGTCAGGTAGTCTGACATTCCCATCTCTTTAAGATTTTTCCATAGTTTGTTGTGATCCACACAGTCAAAGGCTTTGGCATAGTCAAAAAAGCAGAAGTAGATGCTTTGCAGTGATTTTGGAGCCCAAGAAAAGAAAATCTGTTACTGTTTCCACTTTTTCCCCATCTACTTGCCATGAAGTGAAAGGACTGAGTGCCATGAACTATTTTTTGAATGTTGAGTTTTAAGCCAGGTTTTTTAACTCCTCTTTCACCCTCTCAAGAGGCTCTTTAGTTCCTCTTCACTGTCTGCCATTAAAGTGGTATCATCTGCATATCTGAGGTTGTTGATATTTCTCCCAGAAAGCTTGATTACAGTTTGTGAGTCATCCAGTCTGTCATTTCACACGATGTACTCTGTGTATAAGTTAAATAAGCAGGGTGACAATATACAGCTTGTTGTACTCCTTTCCCAGTTCTGAACCAGTCAGTTGTTTCATGTTAGGTTCTAACTGTTGCTTCTTGACCCACATATAGGTTTCTTGAAAGACAGGTAAGGTGGTCTGGAATTCCCAATCTCTTTAAGAATTTTATACAGTTTTTTATACAGAATTTTATACAGTTTCCACACAAAGGCTTCAGTGTAGTCAATGAAGCAGAAGTAGGTGGTTTTTCTGGAATACCCTTGCTTTCTCCATGATCCAATTAATGTTGGGAATTTGATCTCTGGTTTCCTTTTTTTTTTTTT
>SJYV01007687.1:131949-145582 GCA_006410875.1 Neotragus pygmaeus
GTTTACCTTCCTCTGCAATTTTCTGAAAGAGTTTCAGTAGGATAGGTGTTAGCTCTTCTCGGAACTTTTGGTAGAATTCAGCTGTGAAGCCATCTGGACCTGGGCTTTTGTTTGCTGGAAGATTTCTGATTACAGTTTCAATTTCCATGCTTGTGATGGGTCTGTTCAGATTTTCTATTTCTTCCTTGTTCAGTTTTGGAAAGTTGTACTTTTCTAAGAATTTGTCCATTTCTTCCACGTTGTCCATTTTATTGGCATATAATTGCTGATAGTAGTCTCTTATGATCCTTTGTATTTCTGTGTTATCTGTTGTGATCTCTCCATTTTCATTTCTAATTTTATTGATTTGATTTTTTTCTCTTTGTTTCCTTTTTAAAGCCAGCTTGTACATCTGGAAGTTCTCAATTCATTTACTGCTGAAAGTCTAGCTTGAAATATTATGAGTATAACCTTGCTATCATGTGAATAAACAGAATTTTATGATAGTTGGAGCATTATGACTGGATGAAGCACAAGCTAGAATCAAGATTGTTGGGAGAAATATCAATAACCTCAGATATGCAGATGATACCACTTTTATGGCAGAAAGCAAAGAACTAAAAAACCTCTTGATGTAAGTGAAAGAGGAGAGTGAAAAAGCTGAGTTAAAACCCAACATTCAGGAAACTAAGATCATAGCATCCAGTCCCATCAGCTCATGGCAAATACATGGAGAAACAATGGAAACAGTGATAGATTTACTTTGGGGGGCTCCAAAATCACTGCAGATTGTGTCTGCAGCCATGAAACTAAAAGATGCTTGCTCCTTGGAAAACAAGCTATGACAAGCCTAGACAGCATATTAAAAAGCAGAGACATTACTTTCCCAACAAATGTCTGTCTAGTCAATGCTATGGTTTTTCCAGTAGCCATATATGGATGTGAGAGTGGTCATAAACAAAGCTGAGCACTGAGGAATTGATGCTTTTGAACTGTGGTGTTGGGGAAGACTCTTGAGAGTCCCTTGGACTGCAAAGAGATCCAACCTGTGAATCCTAAAGGAGATCAGTCCTGGGTGTTCATTAGAAGGACTGATGTTGAAGCTGAAATTCCAATACTCTGGCCACCTGATGTGAAGAGCTGACTCATTTGAAAAGTCCCAAGTGCTGGGAAAGATTGAGGGCGGGAGGAGAAGGGGATGACAGAGGATGAGATGTCTGGATGGCATCACTGATGCGATGGACGTGGGTTTGGGTGGTTCTGGGAGTTGGTGGTGGGCAGGGGGTCCTGGCGTGCTGTGGTCCTTGGGGCCACAGAGTCTGGGTGGGCTCCAGGAGTTGATGGTGGGCAGGGATCCTGGTGTGCTGCAGTCTGTGGGGTCACAGAGTTGGACACGACTGAGCTGTTAACAGGTGCTTAAAAGTTGCTCACTTAATGAATTAATGAATAAAGTTTTTATTATTTCTACATGAAAGTTTCATGAGTTAATTCCTCTACTCTTATCCCATTAATTGCCCTAGTTTAGGGTCTTACTCTTTCCTATCAGAACTCTTACAATAATGTCCTAATTTATGTTCCTTCTCTCCACTTTGTCCTACTGCCACCCAGTTTGCTTATAGCCTCAATGGTCATCTTATAAAGCACAAATTAGAGTATGATGTTGCTCTGATTGAATGTTTTAATGCTTTTCATTGCCTTTAGAATAAATTCAAGGCCTCATCTCTTACCTATGTTTCTCCCAAACCCTAAGTTTAGCTATACTGAATGATAGTGTGTGCGTTTAGGCCCTGGTGCCTTTGCACTTGTGCCTCCTGCCTAGAATGCTTCCTCCTTTTCTCTGTCTGATAATATCCTGCCCATTCTTTGAAATGCAGCTCAAATGTCCCTTGCTTGTGAAGCCTTCTGGGACATTACAACCTCCACCTATAGAATATCAGACCTCTGTCTGAGCTTTTGTTGACTGTCTATAATTGTTTGCTCACACATCTCTCTGTAGGCACTAGAATCTGAGTTCTTTAAAATCCTGTGCTTGATATCCCTAACTTCTTCACTGGCTTTAAAAAATATCAAAGGGAAGAGGGTGGAAGTTACACATCTGTGTACAGAAACTGTTTTCCATCCAAGGAGCCTGGAAGAGCCTGAGTCAACGCTATCACTGACGTTGCTTCTATGGCTAAAGATGGCCCAGCCTTCAAAACATGACTCCAATACTTATCTTATCACCTCTCTTCTCCTTTCTTATTTCATCTTCCATGCCCTTCCCTCCCTCTCTTCTTCACCATTTTCATTTTATTTATTTTCTTTTCTTCTTTTTGTTGCTATTTAACATTAAATATTGCACAAAATACTATTATGATAATATTAATGTAAATAAGCAATAATAATAGTATACCCACAATTCTGTTACTATAACAAATCAAGTTGTTTTGTCTGTATTCCCTTTCCATCTGTATATGTCTGCATCATTTTACATGGTTATTATTATATAGTTTTAATTTTATAGTCTACTTTTTAACTTTTTAAAATTTATTTAATTGGAAGCTAATTACTTTACAATATTGTAGTGGTTTTTGCCATACATTGACATGAATCAGCCATGGGTGAAATTGTGTCCCCATCCTGAACCCCCCTCCCACCTACCTCCCCATCCCATCTCTCTGGGTCATTCCAGTGCATCAGCCCTAAGCACCCTGTCTCATGCATTGGACCTGGACTGGCGATCTGTTTCACATATGATAATATACATGTTTCAGTACCATTCTCCCAAATCATCCCACCCTCACCTTCTCCTACAGAGTCCAAAACTGTTCTTGACATCTGTGTCTCCTTCATTGTCCCAAATACAGAGTTATAGTTACCATCTTTCTAAATTCCATATATATGCGTTAGTATACTGAATTAGTGTTTTTCTTTCTGACTTACTTCACTCTGTATAATAGGTTCCAGTTTCATCCACCTCATTACAACTGATTCAAATGCATTCTTTTTAATGGCTGAGTAATATTCCATTGTGTATATGTACCATCGCTTTCTTATCCATTCATCTGCTGATGGACATCTAGGTTGCTTCCATGCCCTGGCTATTATAATCAGTGCTGCGATGAACATTGNTGCTGGAAGATTTCTGATTACAGTTTCAATTTATGTGCTTGTGATGGGTCTGTTAAGATTTTCTATTTCTTCCTGGTTCAGTTTTGGATAGTTATACTTTTCTTTTCTTTTCTTTTCTTTTTCTACTTTATTTTACTTTATAATAGTTATACTTTTCTAAGAATTTTTCCATTTCTTCCAAGTTGTCCATTTTATTTTCATATAATTGCTGGTACTAGTCTCTTATGATCCTTTGTATTTCTTTGTTGTCTGCTATGATTTCTCCATTTTCATTTCTAATTTTGTTGATTTGATTCTTCTCCCTTTGTTTCTTGATGAGTCTGGCTAATGGTTTGTCTATTTTATTTATCTTCTCAAAGAACCAGCTTTTAGCCTTGTTGATTTTTGCTATGGTCTCCTTTGTTTCTTTTCCATTTATTTCTGCCCGAATTTTTATTATTTCTTTCCATCTACTAACCCTGGGGTTCATCATTTCTTCTTTTTCTAGTTGCTTTAGGTGTAGAGCTAGGTTTACTTGATTTATTTGATTTTTCTCTTGTTTCTTCAGGTAAGCTTGTATTGCTATGAACCTTCCCCTTAGCACTGCTTTTACTGAATCCCATAGGTTTGGGTTGTTGTGTTTTCATTTTCATTCATTTCTATGCATATTTTGATTTCTTTTTATTTCTTCTGTGATTTGTTGGTTATTCAGAAGCGTGTTGTTTAGCCTCCTTATGTTTGAATTTTTAATAGTTTTTTTCCTGTAGTTGACATCTAATCTTACCACATTGTAATCTGAAAAGATGCTTGGAATGATTTCAATTTTTTTTTTAATTTACCAAGGCTAGATTTATGGCCTAGGATGTGATCTATCCTGGAGAAGGTTCCATGTGCACTTGAGAAAAAGGTGAAATTCATTGTTTGGGGGTGAAATGTCCTATAGATTACTTTTAAACTTAATATCACAAGTTTTTTCATATTCTTACACAGTCTTCAAATTGTTATTTTAATGCTACATAATATTCTGGTGAATATATATGACAAGTTTTACTTGTTTCTTTTCTGCTAGACATTTCCAGTTTTACTCTGTTGCAGAGAGCACTATTGTATACATATTCTTTTACATCTTTCTCTTTCTTACTCTTTCCTGTTCACTTTCTTTCTCTTTCTACTCTCTTCATTCTCTTTAGAATCTCCTTCTACCTCCTTGGGTGCACTCTCTTTCCTAGAGCAGTGATTTTCCCCAGCTGGATGTAGAAATCATCCTAATGGGACCCAGGGTTTTTAAATTACTAAAAATGTGTTATAAAGAGTTCTTAAGGACACTTTTACTATTTTTGCACCCTTAAAACAGTATAAATGATAAATCTTCCGCTTCACAAGGGGAGGGAACATAAGACCAGGCAGGACAAGGTTGGAGAAGGCTCAAGCATGTGACAGAATTCAATGTTTATAATGAGAGAAAATGACAGAACCTGGTGTCTGTCAACAAGGAGGTGGCTAAATGAACCATGATATGTCTCTTCTAAGAATATTATGATGTAAATCTATATGTACTGGTTTCGATAAGACCTTTTTTTAGTGAATTTAAATGTGAAATATTTGTCATTTACAATTTATGTAAAAAATAATAGCAAAATCCAAGTCCACATGACAGAATTATATATTTTCTATATATATATTAGGCAAATATATATTCAAGCTGGTAACAGTGGTTACCTCTGTGTTGAAGGGAAAT
This sequence comes from Neotragus pygmaeus, assembly GCA_006410875.1. NCBI lineage: Eukaryota > Metazoa > Chordata > Mammalia > Artiodactyla > Bovidae > Neotragus > Neotragus pygmaeus. The sequence continues at coordinate 136,757 of SJYV01007687.1, forward strand.
AGTCTGGATTTAGGAGACTGATCAAAGGGGGTCTGAATCTGAAATGCAATGGTTCATTTTTCTATTCAAGGGAAGAACACTTACATGTTGTTTATATAACAAAAAAATTAATTTAAAAAATATTGCCACTGTGTGTCTTTCTGTTTACATTGTACACTGAAACCCCTGATTCAGGTCCTGGCTACAAATAAATGAAATGTAATAAGAGAACGCTATTAAATGTGCAAGTATCCTTTTGAGAAGAGCGGGATTCTTGCTTTTTTTCACACTGCATTTGCGGTTTGTTTCAGTCAGTGTTGGTGGGTCTGGAATAGAGAAGAACTAGGCCTGCTCTTCCAGGAGATGAGGGTGCCCCTAACTCAGATTCTGCCTTTCAGCCAGTGCTGCCTACCTCAATCCTGGCAGGTGAAAGTTTAGGGATTTTGAAGTTTAGTCTCTTGCTCTGGATTCCGGCTGGAGGACAACAGATGAGGCCACATAGCCTTACTGTTCAGACCCAGTGAGACAGATGGGGACTCTGGAGCCAGCGTGTGAATGGTGGCGATTCATAAGGGGTACAGGCGGGCAGAGTGCCTAGCTTAGGGCCAGTGACAGCTGAGCAGCACATGGGAAGGGGAGGGAGCAGGGGCATGGGAGTGGGGTGAGTGGGTTTAGCCATGGGGGAGGAGGTGAGAGAGGGCAGAGAACAAAGGAGGAAAAGAGGGGGAACTCCTCCGGTCCTACCCCCAGGGTGAAGCAAGCTTGAGATCAGAGATCCCAGGATCACCTGGAAAGTTTACAAATTTGCAGGGTAGGTGGACATAATGAGAGAGAAGAGTGTTCCTTATCTGCCCCCTCATCCTTCTCCCCCATCCTCAGCTGTCCTCTACCTAGCTCTAAACCCAGGACATTTGGGCCATTCCAGCAGCAGCCAGTCCCTTGGCTGGATCAGGGCCTGGGCAGGTGGACGGAGCAGCTGCCACCCCTCCCCTGGAAGACAAGGGGTTAGAGCACAAGGAGGCGGCTGGATTGTGGACATTTCAAGCACATGACTGGGCTCTCCACACTTTTCTTTCCATAAGTCCTACCTGCCTACTGTACCCCTCACCCCATTCCTCTTAAGTAGAGTGACAAAATAAGAAACGTAAAAGAATTATGAAAATAATAGTTATTATTAATAATATTTACTGAAGTCACTATATGCATAGTGCTATTTATTTTATGATATATCACTGAATCATCCCAACAGCCCATTATGAAAGTAAGGCCTATTTTATAGGTGTGAAAAATGAAGCTTCTTGGTTAAGCAATGTGCTCAAGGTCAGACACTAAGAAGGGATAGAAGTGAAATTTGATACCAATTTTTTTTTACATTACAAATAAACTTATAACCCTCGAGAAGGATTGAATTAACAAAATATCCAGCAGAAAGCCAGTAGACCCACATTTCCAGGAGAAATAAGAGGTGGATGCATCTAAGCTAGCCTTTCTCACCGTTGGAACTGACAGCTGCTGGATGAGATGGGGTGAGAAAGTAAAAGAAGCTAGAAAATCCTCCTCTCGAGAGATTTTGCTAAGTAGGAACCATCCCATCTTTGTGGGCTGCTCTAAATGGCTCTGCCTGGAGAAAGAAGAATAAAGGAGCAGTCTCTTCATTCCCTCTGGCTGGGCTTTCCAGAGGAGATCCTGGTCAAAACCTGGAGAGAGAAGGGACTAGACACAGGCTGTCTCTCACAGGTCTGATCTGTTTTACCATGGAGCATCCACCTGAAGCCTTTTATAGTGCATTCAATCATCCCTCGAGCCTCGAGCCTCCTCCCAGCCTTAGCTCAGAGCAGGCCCAGTAAGGAAGCTGGCCCTCTGCAGCTCCTCAACCAACAACCAGGCTTTCAGCTGCCAGCAGGGGGACCCTGAGCCCCAGGCAACAGAGCTGAGCTGGGCAGCTTCTTCTGCATCTGGATCCCTTCTCTCAGCAGATCCACATGCTGCCCTGAGCCACAGTTTTCTGCTCTGAAAAAAGGAAAAATACGCTTACTTCACCAGCAATGCTGTGAGAGTTAAATGAGTTCTAAGTAAACAATGAAGCATTGCTAGACTTTTTCCTATTGTTGTACTCTTGTACAATTACTGTATTATGCTGAAAATTCAGCAGGAGTAATTTTAAGCCCTAGATGGAATCTCTTCAACCCTTGGGGCAGGGGAAGTGATTGAAATAGAAAAATCCAGCAACTGGAGGGTTCCACTATGTCTCCCACTCCATCTGATCAGCTGGATAGAGCAGATGGCTGTAGGTATAGTTGGATACCTCTGGCAAGCTCCTGTTTTTCTCCTGGCCTGGAATTTGGAACTTTTGGGTGGGCTCACTAAGGGACCTGGGAACCCAGGCCAGAGCCTATTTCTCCATCCATCCTGACTTCAGAAAATGTACTTGGTGCAGAGTCTTTTCACACACCCAGTGTTCTTTGGTGAAAATGTCTTAAACTCAGGACAGATGGTCAAGGCAGATTTGAATAGAATATTGGGATTGTTCTTAAAATCAGGGAATTAGCTTTTGGATAAAACTGGAGCTGAGAGAATGAGCTGAAGTCATAAAAAGATCTCCTGTCCATTCTTTCCCCAGAATTATTTCCCGGGAATGTTTTCTCCTCGGTGTGACAGGGTGCATGCTTAGTGTTTTGACTCTGGTTCCATCCCTGCTGGGCAGGGCTTCAGTCAGACAAATCAGTAGGAAAACCTGTGTGTGGAAGGCTCTCTGATAGGCTCCCAGGGTCCTATGGGGGAGAAGGGCCATTCCACTAGCCAGCACCTAATTAGGAGTTTAGACTGACTCTTCACTTTATGTTGCTTTTCAAAATTCACGTGTTTCAAAGTTCTTGAAGAGTCATTGCTGACCATCTGAGAGTCGCTGTGCTGTGTTGGAAAGAACCCTAGACTGGGTTCATATTTCAGCTCCAGCATTTGGTGCTTTCAGGCCTCTGTCTGAGCTTCAGTGTTTTAATCTTTTAAATGGGAATCTGTTAAATGGGATCATACAATAACCTCCCAGACAGGCAGCATGATGATATATGGAAATAAGTGTGAGAAAGGGTCAGGCACATGGTTCTACTTTTCCTTCTCTCTGGATAGACTCAAAACAAATGAAAATATAGATTTAAGCAAAAACTAGTATCAATACATGAATGTTCATATTGGCATTATTCAAAGTAGTCTGAAAATAGAAACAACCCAAATGAACATCAACTGAAGAATGGATAAACAAAATGTGAGACATCCACACAACAGAATATCATTCAGCCATACAAAGGAATAGAACTCTGACGTGTGGTATCATACAGACAAACCTTAAAAACGTTTTGCTAAGTGAAAGAAGCCAGTAACAAAGGCCTGCATATTGTTTGATTCCATTTATACAAAATGTCCAAAACAGAAAAATCCATAGAGACCAGAAGTAGATTAGTGTTTACCTAGAGTTGGGTAGGGATGGGGAAGGGTTAGGTAATGACTGCTAAAGGGTTTAAAGTTTTGGGGGGAGTAAGAAAAATGTTCTAAAATTAAATTATGGTAAAGTGAAAGTTGTTCAGTCATGTCCAACTCTTTGGGACCCCATGAACTATATAGTCCATGGAATTCTCCAGGGCAAAATACTGGAGTAGGTAGCCTTTCCCTTCTTCAGCGGATCTTCCCAACCCAGGGATTGAACCCAGGTCTCCCACATTGCAGGTGGATTCTTTACCAGCTGAGCCACCAGGTGATGGCTGGTAATTTTTGCACAATTCTGTAAATACACTAAAAACCATTGAATTGTACACTGTAGATGGGTTAACTTTATGTTACGTAAGTTATATCTCATTAAAGCTGTTTAAAAATTTAACTGGTCCTAAAATTAACCTGGCAACTCTAGTTTTGTCCTTTCTTCCTCTTTACCCCAGTTTTTATGGACTTCTTCCCTTCCTCAGAACATAAAGAAGGCAGTGGGCATATTCCTTTCTTGAGGGGACAAGAGCAGTTTGATGAGTGAGGAGTAAGGGAGACATCAGGAAATCTGGATACCATTGTTACCTCTGACAGGTGTCCCTGCTTTTACTCTCTCCTCCAGTTCCCTCTGCACAGGGTCACAGAATTATCTTTCCAAAGCTTCATTCAGATCTGTCAGTCTCCTGCTCAAAACCTATAAAAGCTTCCTGTCACCAATAGAAGAGACCTTGAAGAGTTGACTCATTGGAAAAGATTCTGATGCTGGGAGGGACTGGGGGCAGGAGGAGAAGGGGACGACTGGGGATGAGACGGCTGGATGGCATCACGGACTCGATGGAAGTGAGTCTGAGTGAACTCCGGGAGTTGGTGATGGACAGGGAGGCCTGGCGTGCTGCGATTCATGGGGTCGCAAAGAGTCGGACACGACTGAGCGACTGAATTAAACTGATATCGATTTAGTGATTTACAACCTGAAAAACAGTTTCAAATAAGTAAAATATGTAATGTGATCACCCCTCCTTTATGGATAAGAGAACTGAGGCTCAGAGATGTGGTGCATTGTTGGGGTTCACTCAGGGCTGAGGGGTGTGTGCACTGCCTACTCCACTTGTCTCGGCCTCCCCTGAGAAGCCTCAGAAATGTGACTCCTCACTGTTGCCCATCAGCTCAGCCAGAGGTCAGCACACTCACTAAGTCCCCGACCTTGTCCAAAACATACCTCCTTTGCTCTGGACAGGTTGAGTTGAAGCTCAGATTTTCAATTTTTTTTAAGTCACATGGCCAATAAAATCTTATGTTTAAATAAAATCTTATATCAGCAACCCACATGTAATATAACTCAGGACAGCTAAAGCAGGGGCAGCTCTCTGAGCCCCAAGACCTGACCCTCCTTTGTAGCCTTTAGAGCCTCTTCTGCCAAGTCCTATGTATTGGGGGTCATTTATGCCTTCTGTCCCCCTCCTGACTGGGAGCTTTTCTTATCTCTACATCTGCAGTGCTCAGCTCACTGGTACAATAAAAAGAGCTCAATAACCCTCTCTTGAATAGATCAAGTGGATGGATGAATGAATGAAGGAGCAATGAGTTTAAGAAGAAAGTGACATCTTCACTTCAGGATTTAGAAACAGTTCCATGCTGTCCGGAGGGACTAAGTGGCCTGACCTACCCCACACGTCCCTCTCCTCACCAACACACTGAGCCACGGGGAATTCTCCGCCTGTGTTGTCACTCCTTCCCATAAACCCAGCATCTCGCACAATGGAGCCTCTGATCCCAGAGAAGAGAGAGAGGAGGAGGGAGGGAGAAGGAGGCAGGGAGACCTAGATTCCAGATCTGAAGGGAGGAGGGTAGAAGAAAGGAGAGGAAGGGAACTTCAGGAAAGCCGCTGCAGAGGCAGGCTTGGCTTGGGGTGGGCCCACTGGGGGCTTCCCTGCCATCTAGAAATCTTTTCTTGCCGAACTGCTTATCCTTGCCCAGTCCTGTTTCTTTTCCTCCTCCTTGTATACATGATACTCAGAACAATCCTAAAAAATAAGGCAAGAAATGAAATAACCTTCTGTTGGGAAGAAGAGAATCCTAAAAGCTCATCAACCCGCCCAATCCCCTCAGAGCTAAACAGAGCCTTGACAGCCCCCTTCCCTGCTGGTATCCTGGTAGGGGCGTGACTAGGATGGCTTCAGCCTCCCTGGGGGGCCCTTCCTGACTTGGGGTGTCTAACCCAGTCTGTAAAACTCCAGGAAGGAAGACATGCAGAGCTGCCCCTCAGGAGTGCTTCCACCTCAGCACCCCCTCTCCCCTGTCCACCCCTTCCCCCACTGATGAGACTGTGGGGGTGAAGGGTCAGGGAGAAACCCAGGACAGGGGCCTTGGGAGGACAGAAGCAGGACCAAGAGGTAGAGGGGATGAGGGCCAGGCCCTGGGGACCTGTAGACCCGTGGTAATGTTACCTTGCTCCCAGAGCCACATGCCAAATATAAGCTTTTCATAGGGTAATTTAAGGACACCCAAACCCGGTACTTGTGGAACTTTAGCATGACTGGCTGCACAGAGAAGACTCAACAATTTTCTACTTCTCTACTCTTTCTACCCCCACTACTCCACCTGCTTGGTTCTATCTACTTGCCTTGTTGATAAAATATCTATGCTAGACACTCTGCAAGTCAGATCTTTAAGCCTTCATAACCATGCAATGAGGTGGTATTCCTATGCCAGTTTTATGGATAACGAAACCAAGGCTAAGCTGTTCAAGGCTGGTGTAAGCATGGAGGTCATTTATGTTTTGGAGGTCTGCAAAGCATAAGTGGACCCTGGCCATAGGGATGTTCATCTAGTTAGGATGCCCTGGACATACTGTGAAAGCCAGAGTTTTTGGCTCAGTGTAAACTCCAGACACCTTGGTTCCACTTGTTTGGCTAACACCTCTTTACACCATCCTCTGCCACTATAGACTTCTGTCCCCCTTTTCTACTTCTCCCACCACAAACCTCCCCTCCTCTCAGCCATGAAATCTACCTTAGAGTAAGTAGCTCAGATTTAGAAGTTTTCTAGATGGAAAATGGGCTTCCATGGTGTCTCGGCTGACAAAGAATCCACTAGCAATGTGGGAGACCTAGGTTTGATCTTGGGTTGGGAAGATCCCCTGGAGAAGGGAATGGTTACCCACTCCAGTATTCTGGCCTGCAGAATCCCATGGGCTGTATTAGTCCATAGGGTCACAAAGAGTTGGACATGACTGAGCCACTTTCACTTTCACTTAGGTGGAAAATCCAAGTGCCCGTGGGTTCTGTATCCATCTTGGCATCTTTTCCACCTTGGAATGTACTCACCTGTTGTCAGAGCAGGACAGGATGGTAGGTGTCAATCCTCTGAGATGACTGATGTATAAACTGAAGCCAGCAGAGGAAAAGTAACTTGCCTGAGGCCACCCAGCCAGTGAGAGGAAGAGTATGGTCTAGAAGCCAGCTTCCAGCTCTGCTAACTCTCAAGTGCTCTTTTCAGTGCACCAAAGGGACCTGCTGCCAGACAGTTCACCACTGACACCCCCACCATCACCCACCCAGGAGACTCTGAGGAGATCATGTGCTTCTCCCAGAGTTCTCCAGGATGGACCCTAACTGAATCAGCTCTATTCTCAAAGAGGCCAGTTTCTTCCCCCAGGACACTTGACCCTGGAAACAGGCAAGAGTAGAAGGAGGGAGGGAGGGAAGGATGGGGGGAGGAAAGAAGGGAAAATTATTTTGGTTTATTTTACCCAGAGCTGAAGAACAAACAAATTACCTACAGGTATTATGCAAATGTATCTATTACATGCCAAAAATCCATGGTGAGGTGAGAAGAATTGCAGATGAGTGTGTGTAGGGGGCTGGGGGGGAGGGGAGCTCAGTTGCCTCCAGGATTGACGTGGCTGCTGCAGTCTCAATAGGGTGACCCAACCATCCACCCCAAGCTAGGCCAGCCCAGCTAGGGTTTTTCAGGTTTTTATGACAACTAGATTAATGAAAATTAGGAAGCTGAGTGAAAATTAAGAGAAAGCCTTGAATCAGAAAGAATTTGAGTCAAGGGAAGGTCTGAGAGACAGGTGTGTGGACACAAGGCTTGTATGTTCACAGGGCATGGGGAGTAAGCAGACCTTCAGGAGTGTGAAGGAAATCTGTAGGGGAAGTGGAAGGGGATGCAGGTAGGAAAGTTGACATGTTCCAGTTTCTCCAGCTAGGTCCTAGGGAAAGATTGCAATTTTGCTCTTGAGGCATAGATTCCTTGCACCCCCTGAAGGTAGAAATGGAAGTTAACTATCCCCATGCTGGGCTTCCTCCTTCTCCAGGGAGATTCAATCCACCCTTACCCTTCTCCTCCAAGCTATTCAGGTTCTAGCCCCACCTCAGGCCTCACAATGACTCAAAACAGATTTCCAGCAGAAGCTGTGGGCTCATGCTTGTTAACTGAAAAACTGTACGACATGAAAGTTGTGTGTTATGTTTTACTTGGGGCAAAAAAGAGGACCATAGCCTGGGAAACAGCTTCTCAGATAGCTTTGAGGAACTGCTTCAAAGAGGTGGGTGGGGGGAAGTCAGTATATATGTGATTTTAGTGAAGGGGGATATGTGCAAACAAGCACACATTTTGGTAGAGGATTGCTGTTAGTTATAAGGAGCAAATGTCTCCTCCATTAATGATTTTAGTAATTTTCTAGATGTGAGAAGATACAAGAAATTGGGCTCATAGAATCTTCTTCTGAAAATATCTGACTATCTGAAGGGCTGTTTGGCCAGTTTTTCCCAGAGCACAGAGTACTTCATTCCTGATCTCTGTCTGAACTCCTGAGCTGAAGGTCAGTGACTGCAGTGGCTAGTGACCTAATCTTTGTAGAGGCAGATGGCAAGTGACAATTTTTAGCTGGCAGGGACTCCCTCATGGTTATAGATTCAGGCATGATTTTTGGAGGCTTTTCATGACCATTTTGTCCCATGGTACTAGGTCAGGTGAGGACTTCATTGATAGGCTGCTCAATGTGATATTACTGGACTACAGAGGACAGAAATTGCATGCAGCAAACAGAAGTAGGGCTTCCATGGTGCCTCAGAGGGTAAAATGTCTGCCTGCAATGTGGGAGACCCAGGTTTGATCCCTGGAGAAGGAAAGATCCCCTGGAGAAGGAAATGGCAACCCACTCCAGTATTCTTGCCTAGGGAATCCCATGGACAGAGGGGCCTGGTACGCCACAGACCACTGGGTCGCAAAGAGTTGGACACAACTGAGCGACTTCACTTTCACTTTCCAACAGAAACAGAAGATATTAAGAAGAGGTGGGAAGACTACTCAGAAGATCGACACAAAAAAGATCTTAATGACTTGTACTCATGCTTGCATGCTTGT
>SJYV01007687.1:145967-166185 GCA_006410875.1 Neotragus pygmaeus
AAGGTCTGAGAGACAGGTGTGTGGACACAAGGCTTGTATGTTCACAGGGCATGGGGAGTAAGCAGACCTTCAGGAGTGTGAAGGAAATCTGTAGGGGAAGTGGAAGGGGATGCAGGTAGGAAAGTTGACATGTTCCAGTTTCTCCAGCTAGGTCCTAGGGAAAGATTGCAATTTTGCTCTTGAGGCATAGATTCCTTGCACCCCCTGAAGGTAGAAATGGAAGTTAACTATCCCCATGCTGGGCTTCCTCCTTCTCCAGGGAGATTCAATCCACCCTTACCCTTCTCCTCCAAGCTATTCAGGTTCTAGCCCCACCTCAGGCCTCACAATGACTCAAAACAGATTTCCAGCAGAAGCTGTGGGCTCATGCTTGTTAACTGAAAAACCGTACGACATGAAAGTTGTGTGTTATGTTTTACTTGGGGCAAAAAAGAGGACCATAGCCTGGGAAACAGCTTCTCAGATAGCTTTGAGGAACTGCTTCAAAGAGGTGGGTGGGGGGAAGTCAGTATATATGTGATTTTAGTGAAGGGGGATATGTGCAAACAAGCACACATTTTGGTAGAGGATTGCTGTTAGTTATAAGGAGCAAATGTCTCCTCCATTAATGATTTTAGTAATTTTCTAGATGTGAGAAGATACAAGAAATTGGGCTCATAGAATCTTCTTCTGAAAATATCTGACTATCTGAAGGGCTGTTTGGCCAGTTTTTCCCAGAGCACAGAGTACTTCATTCCTGATCTCTGTCTGAACTCCTGAGCTGAAGGTCAGTGACTGCAGTGGCTAGTGACCTAATCTTTGTAGAGGCAGATGGCAAGTGACAATTTTTAGCTGGCAGGGACTCCCTCATGGTTATAGATTCAGGCATGATTTTTGGAGGCTTTTCATGACCATTTTGTCCCATGGTACTAGGTCAGGTGAGGACTTCATTGATAGGCTGCTCAATGTGATATTACTGGACTACAGAGGACAGAAATTGCATGCAGCAAACAGAAGTAGGGCTTCCATGGTGCCTCAGAGGGTAAAATGTCTGCCTGCAATGTGGGAGACCCAGGTTTGATCCCTGGAGAAGGAAAGATCCCCTGGAGAAGGAAATGGCAACCCACTCCAGTATTCTTGCCTAGGGAATCCCATGGACAGAGGGGCCTGGTACGCCACAGACCACTGGGTCGCAAAGAGTTGGACACAACTGAGCGACTTCACTTTCACTTTCCAACAGAAACAGAAGATATTAAGAAGAGGTGGGAAGACTACTCAGAAGATCGACACAAAAAAGATCTTAATGACTTGTACTCATGCTTGCATGCTTGTACCTCTCATGCTTATCTCTCTCCCTCCCTATCTCCATCCTCGGCTGCATCTCTGAGTCCTGCCCAGAAAACAGCATTGGGTGAGAGCATGGCAAGATGGACTATTAAGTTAAGTGGATTATGCATATTTTCTTCAAATACAATGACCAAGATTCACCACAAAGCTTCAAGAACTAGCTTCAAGGATTTGTATCTTGGAAAAATGTGTATGCTTAGTCATTCAGTTGGGACATCACTGAGCAACTGACTGGTGCCCAATATGCTACTGGAGAAGAGTGGAAAAATAACTCTAGAAAGAATGAAGAGATGGAGCCAAAGCAAAAACAACACCCAGGAGTAGATGTGATGGGAAGTAAAATATGATTCTGTAAAGAACAATATTGCATAGGAAGCTGGAATGTTAGGCCCGTGAATCAAGGTAAATTGGAAGTGGTCAAACAGGAGATGACAAGAATAAACACCAACATTTTAGGAATCAGTGAACTAAAATGGACTGGAATGGGCGAATTTAATTCAAATGACCATTATATTTACTACTGTGGACAAAAATCCCTTAGAAGAAATGGAATAGCCTTCATAGTAAACAAAAGAGTCCAAAATGCAGTACTTGGGTGCAATCTCAAAAATGGCAGAATGATCTCTGTTTGTTTCCAAGGCAAACCATTCGGTATCACAGTAATCCAAGTCTATGCCCCAATCACTAATGCCAAAGAAACTGAAGTTGAATGGCTCTATAAAAACCTACAAGACCTTCTAGAACACACCAAAAAGATGTCTTTTTCATCATAGGGGACTGGAATGCAAAAGTAGGAAGTCAAGAAATACCCGAAGTAACAGGCAAGTTTGGCCTTGGGGTACAAACTGAAGTAGGGAAAAGGCTAACAGAGTTTTGTCAAGAGGACTTACTGGTCATAGCTAACACTCTCTTCTAACAACACAAGAGACCACTCAACACATGGGCATCAACGGACAGTCAATATTGAAATCAGATTGATTATATTCTTTACAGCCAAAGATGGAGAAGCTCTATACAGTCAGCACAAACAAAACCAGGAGCTGACTGTGGCTCAAATCATGAACTCCTTATTGTAAAATTCAGACTTAAACTAAAGAAAGTAGGGAAAACCACTAGACCATTCCAGTATGACCTAAATCAAATCCCTTACAGTAATACAGTGGAAGTGACAAATAGATTCAAGGGATTGGATCTGACAGAGTGCCTCAAGAACTATGGACACAGGTTCATAAAATTGTACAGGAGGAAGTGATCAAGGCCATCCCCAAGAGAAAGAAATGCAAAAAGGAAAAATGGCTGTCTGAGGAGACCTTACAAATAGCTGAGAAAAGAAGGGAAGTTAAAGGCAAACAAAGAAAGGAAAGATACACCCATCTGAATGCAAAGTTCCAAAGAATAGCATGGAGAGATAAGAAAGACATCCTCGGTCATCAATGCAAAAAAATAGAGGAAAACAATAGAATGGGAAAGACTAGAAATCTCTTCATGAGGATTAGAGATACCAAAGGAATATTTCATGCAAAGATGGCCACAATAAAGGACAGAAATGGTATGGACCTAACAGAAGCAANTCATATAAGGTGAAAAGTCTATGAAGTTATCTTGGGTTTTCCAACGTTGCTAAGACTGTTCATTGATTATATTCTTTCTGTCTCCAAGTAGCATACACTTGATTAGTATTTAGTTCAGTTCAGTATCAGTCACTCAGTCATGTCCAACTCTTTGCAACCCCATGGATATCATTACTACTGGGTTGGCCAAAAAGTTCGTTCAAGTTTTTCTATAAAATGTTATGGAAAACCCAAACAAACTTTTTGGCCAACCAAGTATTTCACCAAATTTAAGACTCTTATCACTCTTCCCTGGTGTTCCAGTGGTTAAGAATCTGCCTGCCAATGCAGGGGACATGGGTTCAATCACTGGTGTGGGAGGATTCCACGAACCGTAAGGCAACCAAGCCAGTGTGCCACTGCTGCTGAGCCTGCACATGTGCAGCCTGTGATTCACAACGAGAGAAACCACCCACAACAAGCAGCCCACGTGCAGCAACGAAGACCCAGCACAACCAAAATAAATGAATGTAAAGCCAAAGAAGCAAGATTTTTTTTAAAGCCATCGATTATAAGACACACCACTATTATATGTAAAACCAAAAATGATAAAAAGAATCTAAAGTATGACATGATAGTTTGAATTTTGTCTTACGCTTTTTAAGTAAATCTAAAAAGCCTCTTGATGAAAGTAAAAGAGGAGTGTGAAAAGGTTGGCTTAAAGCTCAACATTCAGAAAACGAAGATCATGGCTTCCANCCCATGGTCTGTAGTCTACTAGGCTCCTCCATCCATGGGATTCACCAGGCAAGAATATTGGAGTGGGTTCTAATAATATGAGAAAGCTAAGTAAATAGAACACCCCACCCAGGCAACAAGATGAGGAGACTGTTTTCCTTTCTTCCTCCTCCCTCTCTTACCCATTTTTATTTTTAAAGAAAATAGCCGTCCGGCAGAGGGGGCCCAGCTGTGGCGGTCTCTGGCCGCCAAGCGCGCTCAGCAAGGCGCTGCTGATCCTCCGAACTCCTTTCCCGGGAAGGCGTGAGCCGCCCGGCAAATTCTGAAACTACCCAGATGCCAGCAAGGGGTCTCAAGTAGGGATTCCCAAGGCAATAATAGCAGGCAGTTGGTGAGAAAGCGGAAGGATTCTTCCTTGATCCCAGAATCTCAAGACCACGTTTACAGCCAAACCCGAGTCCCTGATGCGGTGGCCTCTACCGTTTTTCTCCCATCTAAGCCACTTAGCCCCAGCTGGGCTCTTCTTTTGGGGTCCCTATCCTGTTCTGCCATCCTTCCGTCCTGGGCTAAGGATGAGGAATAATATTTCAAACTTCTTAGGGGATCCTGAGAAGCGAAAGTTTCTCCTTCGAACCCTTGGCTTTGCCCCACGGGCTTGGCCTGGATGCTGTGGATGGACCGCTGCAGCCGGGTCAGGAAGCAGACCAGGCCGAGCTCACAGGGGAAACCCTTTGCAATAATTGTTTTTCACACACATCTTCCAACCTCTCCCCCTTTTCTGCCCCCAACTCGGAGACTTGGCAAGGCCCGAGTAAAGGAAGAGCAAATCAAGCTTTGGTCACCTTCAGTTAAAATAATAATAATAACGACGACGACAGGGAGCAGTACCTAACGACAAACTCCACTTACGAGAAAGTGGGTAAAGGCTTAATCGGGTTTCTCTTCTAAAAGACTCAACCCTTCGGGTGAGCCTAGGCCGGGTTTCTTCCTAGCCCGGCGGTTGCACGAAGCCAGCAGGGAGGCAGTCGCCGCCGCCATGGCGGTCGGCGGCCCGCGCTCCCGCCGTTCGCCGGGAGGTGGCGCGCTCTGCTCAGAGGCTGCCGCCAACCTTCTCCCTGTTTCTCCCCCTTCTTTTTCCCCCTCTCTCGGAGGCTCGCATTGAATCGGCCCTAACGATTCTCGGATCGTCATTATTTGTAACCATAGAGCATGAATTACCTCTTGAGGTCATCAGCGAGAATTTACGACTGGTCAACAAAAGNAAGCTCTATACTGTCAACAAAAACAAGACCAGGAGCTGACTGTGGCTCAGATCATGAACTCCTTGTTACCAAAATCAGACTTAAACTGAAGAAAGTAGGGAAAACCACTAGATGATTCAAGTATGACCTAAATCAAATCCCTTATGATTATACAGTGGAAGTGAGAAATAGATTTAAGGGCCTAGATCTGATAGATAGAGTGCCTGGTGAACTATGGAATGAGGTTTGTGACACTGTACGGGAGACAGGGATCAAGACCATCCCCATGGAAAAGAAATGCAAGAGAAAGCTTAGCACCGAAGAAATGGTGCTTTTGAACTGTGGTGTTGAATAAGACTCTTTAGAATCCCTTGGACTGCAAGGAGATCCAACCAGTACATCCTAAAGGAAATCAGTCCTGAATATTCATTGGAAGGACTGATGTTGAAGCTGAAACTCCAATACTTTGGTCACCTGATGTGAAGAACTGACTCATTGGAAAAGACCCTGATGCTGGAAAAGATTGAAGGTGGGAGGAGAAGGGGATGACAGAGGATGAGATGGTCGGATGTCATCACTGACTGGATAGACATGAGTTTGAGCAAGCTCCAGGAGTTGCTAATGGACAGGGAGGCCTGGCATGCTGCAGTCCATGTGGTCGCAAAAAATTGGACATGACTGAGCAACAGAACTGAACTGAGACCTTGTTAATAGTAGCCAAAAATCTCTGGACAGTTTGTTTTACTAGTCTGTTATGATCCAGGAACCGATTCTCTTGCTTTTTTTCCATATTAAAGTTACACTATTACAGTCATTCATATATTACTACATAAGTGGTAAACTGCTTCAAGTCATCTAGTTATTACTTTATCAGAAGCTCAGCCATACATCTGGTAGTGCAAGAAACAACAATTTTGTAAATCGGGGAAAATACAAATGCCAAGAACCTCCATTAGGTGTAGCCCAGTATATCCCTAGGTCATCTGACTTATTCTATTCTGTACCAATCGTATCTTTAACATAAATTATGTATTATCATTATTCATAAGGCACCCAACCCGATGTCCTACTGTTATTATACTTTTTTAATCCTTTAGTTCTGTTCAGTTGCTCAATTGTGTCCAACTCTTTGTGACCTCATGAACCACAGCATGCCGGGCCTCCCTGTCCACCACTAACTCCAGGAGTTTACCCAAACTCATGTCCATTGTGTTGGTGATGCCATCCAACCATTTCATTCTCTATCGTACCCTTCTCCTCCTGCCCTCAATCTTTCCAAGCATCAAGGGACTTTTCAAATGAGTCAGCACTCCACATCAGGTGGCCAAAGTATTGGAATTTCAGCTTTAACATCAGTTCCTCCAATGAACACCCAGGACTGATCTCTGTTAGGATGGACTGATTGAATCTCCTTGCAGTCCAAGGGACTATCAAGATTCTTCTCCAACACCACAGTTCGAAAGCATCAATTCTTCTGCACTCAACTTTCTTTATAGTCCAACTCTCACATGCATATATGGCTACTGGAAAAGCCATAGCCTTGACTAGACAGACCTTTGTTGGCAAAGTAATGTCTCTGCTTTTTAATTTGCTGTCTAGGTTGGTCATAACTTTCCTTCCAAGGAGCAAGCATCTTTTAATTTCATGGCTACAGTCACCATCCGCAGTGATTTTGGAGCCCAGAAAAATAAAATCAGTCACTGTTTCCCCATCTATTTCCCATGAAGTGACGGGACCAGATGCCATGATCTTCGTTTTCTGAATGTTGAGCTTTAAGCCAACTTTTTCACTCTCCTCTTTCACTTTCATCAAGAGGCTCTTTAGTTCTTCTTCACTTTTAATCCTTAGTATGGTTTAATTTTTCCCAACCTAAAGAGGACCTTGAACTTAAACAATTATATCTTGATGTTAGTCATATAAATCTATACCACAACTGAGGGAGGTTATATTCCTTGGCTAAAATTTTACTCTGACAAGTTGAACTTTAAAAGAAAATTCCTATTTATGGTCAGAGTCAGAGCAGGTATTATTAAATGGCCAGGTGAGAGGAACCTACCTAATAATATGAATACTGGCTTGAACAGAACTATGATTTCTTTCTTGTAGAATAATTTCCTAAGGGCCTTCTAGTTGGAGCCTTGGGATAGAGAAATCAACAAATGCCACCCAATTATAGGTAACTAACCATAAACCTAATAATTGGATGAACTTTAACTCTGCATAAGATTGTGATAGACATTTGATTCATAAGCAAAGGTGTGAGCAATTATCAAAGTAATTGGTATACAGGCCTGGTCCAGCATCTTGGGTCAGCTGTCTACTTCAGATGTTGTCTTCCTCTTATCCTGATCTGGTAGTTTCTTCTCTGTATGAACATTGATTTAAGGTAATTTTAAGGTCAGAAGTCCTCTCTATAGGCCAGTCCCATGCAGGGGCACTTTCTAAGAGGAAATAGTAATCCTAGAGTCAATTCTCTTCAGTTTCCTGTGTATGAGCTAGTTAAGAGTATCTGATAAGGGTCCTTCCTTCTGATTGGAGATAGTCTTTTAAATGACATCTTTTCAAGTGTGCATACTCCCCTAGTTTCAGGTCACAGGGCCTCTGATATTAATCCAAAGACAGAAACAAATCTAAAGTGTCGTTTTAATAATTCAATTAAACTTTACAAGAATATAACATAATAGCAAAGAGCTGTGTGTGAAGTGAGTCAGGTAGTAAATACAGACCTCAATTAACAACTCTAGAATTTGATATCGACTGAAACACCATCTTTCTCTAGAATTACCCTCATTTCTAACAAATACTGCAAAATTGACTAATTTGTTTGCAAAATAAATCTGGTTTCAATAAACTTGACCTGATTACTTATATAATTGATCATATAGGCTTTTTAAAAATTTGGCTTTGCTGGTACTTGTCAAAAAGTTCTTGCTAGGGACTTCCCTGATGGTCAGTGGTTAAGAATCAACCTTCTAACCCAGGGGACTAAGATCCCACATGTCACACTAAGACCTGATGCAGTCAGTAAATAACTAGATAAATATTTTTTAAAGTTATTGCTATGAGTCTTCTTGAAGAGGAAACATTTTTGCAAAGGCATAAGTGTAAAACAATGACTATCTATGAATGACAAAAAAGACTTAGGAAGGTACAGTTAAGTGCCTGATTATACAATCCCATTGACAAAGAAACTCGTTTACTGCTGTGACATACAATGTTTTAAGATAATAACTAGAATTATGACTGATAATAGTTTATCATAACATACCATATTTTTAGAAATTCCATATAATTTTTTAAATATCTATATTAAAGACAGTAACCCAGGACTTCCCTAGTGGTCCACCGGTCGAGAATCTGCCTGCCCATTCAGGGTACATGTGTTTGATTCCTTGTCCAGGAGGATTCCACGTGCTGGAGGCAACTAGGCCCCTGTGCCAGATCTACTGAGCCCATTCTTCCAGAGCCTATCTATGCTCCACAAGAGAAGCCACCACAAAGAGAAGCCCTTGAAACACAATGAGGCAGTGACCCTCACTCACAGCTAGAGAAAGTCCATGTGTAGCAACAAAGACTCAATGAGCCAAAATAAATAAATAAATAAATAAATCTTTTCGAAGATGAGGTTTCCCTCATTAAAAAAGGATTACCCATACCATACAACCTAAGAAGATTTATTACCCATATGACAATACTTCCCATTAACTAACATACCAAATGAACCTAGTTAGTTTAATATCTTTCTTTGGGATGTTTCAGGGCCCCTTAAAGCATCCCAAAGTAAGCTAAATAAACTTCATTACAATTTTATTTTGAGAGTCTGTCAAAAAATATCAAAGAAGTTTTAAAATTCTTGGTCAAATAGGATCACAGGTCACTGAGAAAAAATACTTATTCACTTAACCAATGTAACAATAAAATCTATCAGAGGCAAATACAGAGGCAAATCACTCAAAAGGTAAAGAAACTTAAAATCTGCTATCAAAGCAGATCAACAGTTTAAGGAAACTTTGTTCTCTTAACAGAGAAAACCCAAATTTAAATTTCCACAGTTTACTTTTAAAATTGATTTACTCAAATTAATTCAAAATTTAGTCAATCCTAATCGTGCACAAATCTCTTCTCAGGGCTCCTTATCCATCACTTTCTATATCTATATTAGTTTATCCCTTATTTTCTCTACCCAGAAACAACCAGCTCTAGGACAAAATTTCTTTCCCTTAATGAAATGCAATTCCATTCCTCATATCTTCTTTTAGTGAAAACATACATCCTACTTTCTTACTGCATACTGAAACTTTTATTATTTCCAGTAGCTTTAATGACATTTAAATTAGAATCCTCAACTCTAAAAACCTTAATTTCTAGTGAAAACTAAATAGTAAGCAACTGTGAATTGTCTATTACATTAGCATTCTGTAGCCTGGAACGTATAAGTACTGATAACAATTGCTAAGAACACGTACTTTTTTATATAAATTATCTCAGTATGGCACCAAATATATGTATTAATAGTACTGAATACCTTTGGGTTCTCTGTGAAAGGAGGCCGATGTTTAGTAATTAAAGTTTCAGTATCTTATTTTATTTGAAAATGATAAACTTCTATCATTTAACTTAACTTAGCACAACTCTAAAATTTTAAGTTACCAAATACCTGGAGAGATTGTTTTTAAGTAAACATTCCTTGGGGAGGTGGGGTGGTTTCCAGTGCTCAGCTGCTAAAGAACCTGCCTGCCAATGCAGGAGGTGCAAGAGTTGTGGGTTCGATCCCTAGGTCTCTTAGAGAAGGAAATGGCAACCTCCTCCAGTATTGTGCCTGGAAAATTCCATAGACAGAGGAGCCTAGCAGATTATAGTCATGACATGACTGAACACACATACACATGCACAGATATTCTTAAAATATAATTACTCCGAAAGAGTTCACCCAGAAGCTTTTATCTTGTTTATATTTTACTTATAAAAACTTCATCATACCAAGTTACTTCTCTTGATGACAAATTTGCAATAGATGTTAAGACCTTATTTGACTTCTATTAAGCATAGGTACAATATGAGTAGTACACTAAAATACTGATTTCCCTAAAGACATGTCCATATTAATTAAATCAACAAGCTTTATTGTTGTTCATTCACTCAGTTGTGTCCGAGTCTTTGCAACCTCATGGACTGCAGCATGCCTAGCCTCCCTGTCCCTCATCATCTCTCACAATTTCCCCAAGTACACCTTCATCGAGTCAGTGATGCCATCCAACCATCTCATCCTCTGTCATCTCCTTCTCATCCTGCCTTCGTTCACAGCATCAGGGTCTTTTCCAATGAGTTGGCTCCTCACATCAGGTGGCCAAGGTATTGGAGCTTCAGCTTCAGCATCAGTCATTCTAATAACTATTCAGGGTTTATTTCCTTTAGGATTGACTGGCTTGATCTCCTTGCTGTCCAAGGGACTCTCAAGAGTCTTCTCCAAAACCTTAGTTCAAAACCATCAATTCTTTGGTGCTCAGCCTTTTTTATCGTCCAGCTCTCACATCCATACATGACTGCTGGGAAAACCATAGCTTTAACTAGACAGACCTTTGTCAGCAAAGTCATGTCTCTTCTTTTTAATATTCTGCCTAGTTTGGTCAAAGCTTTTCTTCCAAGGAGCAAACATCTTTTAATTTCATGGCTGAGGCCATCATCTGCAGTGATTTTGGATGATATTAATTTAATACTAGGTAACTCAGCTGGTAAAAAATCTGCCTACAGTGCAGGAGACCCCGGTTGGATTTCTGGGTCTGGAAGGTTCCCTGGAGAACAGATATATCCACTCCAGCATTCTTGGGCTTCCCTGGTGGCTCAAAACTTTAATTAGTTCAGTTCAGTTCAGTCACTCAGTCGTGTCCTACTCTTTGTGACCCCATGAATTGCAGCACGCCAGGCCTCCCTGTCCATCACCAACTCCCGGAGTTCACTCAGACTCATGTTCATCAAGTCAGTGATGCCATCCAGCCATCTCATCGTCTGTCGTCCCCTTCTTCTCCTGCCCCCAGTCACTCCCAGCATCAAAGTCTTTTCCAATGAGTCAACTCTTCGCATGAGGTGGCCAAAGTATTGGAGCTTCAGCATCATTCCTTCCTAAGAAATCCCAGGGCTGATCTCCTTCAGAATGGACTGGCTGGATTTCTTTTTTACCTAGTTCATGTGAATACAAAATTCATTCTGGCAAGTTTTTTATTCTGAGAAATTTATATAAGCTCTTAATTTTCTTTAAGCCAGTTAAGTAGAGCTAATATCATCCAAAGTTAGATGATATTAACAGACATATAGACAGATACAACCAGAAATCTCATAGCTTCATTTTAACACTTAGCCATGAATCAAGTATTACAATATAAAACTCATTCCATTCTGAAGGAGATCAGCCCTGGGATTTCTTTGAAAGGAATGATGCTAAAGCTGAAACTCCAGTCCTTTGGCCACCTCATGTGAAGAGTTGACTCATTGGAAAAGACTCTGATGCTGGGAGGGACTGGGGGCAGGATGAGAAGGGGACGACAGAGGATGAGATGGCTGGATGGCATCACTGACTCGGTGGACGTGAGTCTGAGTGAACTCTGGGAGTTGGTGNATAGTCTTTTAAATGACATCTTTTCAAGTGTGCATACTCCCCTAGTTTCAGGTCACAGGGCCTCTGATATTAATCCAAAGACAGAAACAAATCTAAAGTGTCGTTTTAATAATTCAATTAAACTTTACAAGAATATAACATAATAGCAAAGAGCTGTGTGTGAAGTGAGTCAGGTAGTAAATACAGACCTCAATTAACAACTCTAGAATTTGATATCGACTGAAACACCATCTTTCTCTAGAATTACCCTCATTTCTAACAAATACTGCAAAATTGACTAATTTGTTTGCAAAATAAATCTGGTTTCAATAAACTTGACCTGATTACTTATATAATTGATCATATAGGCTTTTTAAAAATTTGGCTTTGCTGGTACTTGTCAAAAAGTTCTTGCTAGGGACTTCCCTGATGGTCAGTGGTTAAGAATCAACCTTCTAACCCAGGGGACTAAGATCCCACATGTCACACTAAGACCTGATGCAGTCAGTAAATAACTAGATAAATATTTTTTAAAGTTATTGCTATGAGTCTTCTTGAAGAGGAAACATTTTTGCAAAGGCATAAGTGTAAAACAATGACTATCTATGAATGACAAAAAAGACTTAGGAAGGTACAGTTAAGTGCCTGATTATACAATCCCATTGACAAAGAAACTCGTTTACTGCTGTGACATACAATGTTTTAAGATAATAACTAGAATTATGACTGATAATAGTTTATCATAACATACCATATTTTTAGAAATTCCATATAATTTTTTAAATATCTATATTAAAGACAGTAACCCAGGACTTCCCTAGTGGTCCACCGGTCGAGAATCTGCCTGCCCATTCAGGGTACATGTGTTTGATTCCTTGTCCAGGAGGATTCCACGTGCTGGAGGCAACTAGGCCCCTGTGCCAGATCTACTGAGCCCATTCTTCCAGAGCCTATCTATGCTCCACAAGAGAAGCCACCACAAAGAGAAGCCCTTGAAACACAATGAGGCAGTGACCCTCACTCACAGCTAGAGAAAGTCCATGTGTAGCAACAAAGACTCAATGAGCCAAAATAAATAAATAAATAAATAAATCTTTTCGAAGATGAGGTTTCCCTCATTAAAAAAGGATTACCCATACCATACAACCTAAGAAGATTTATTACCCATATGACAATACTTCCCATTAACTAACATACCAAATGAACCTAGTTAGTTTAATATCTTTCTTTGGGATGTTTCAGGGCCCCTTAAAGCATCCCAAAGTAAGCTAAATAAACTTCATTACAATTTTATTTTGAGAGTCTGTCAAAAAATATCAAAGAAGTTTTAAAATTCTTGGTCAAATAGGATCACAGGTCACTGAGAAAAAATACTTATTCACTTAACCAATGTAACAATAAAATCTATCAGAGGCAAATACAGAGGCAAATCACTCAAAAGGTAAAGAAACTTAAAATCTGCTATCAAAGCAGATCAACAGTTTAAGGAAACTTTGTTCTCTTAACAGAGAAAACCCAAATTTAAATTTCCACAGTTTACTTTTAAAATTGATTTACTCAAATTAATTCAAAATTTAGTCAATCCTAATCGTGCACAAATCTCTTCTCAGGGCTCCTTATCCATCACTTTCTATATCTATATTAGTTTATCCCTTATTTTCTCTACCCAGAAACAACCAGCTCTAGGACAAAATTTCTTTCCCTTAATGAAATGCAATTCCATTCCTCATATCTTCTTTTAGTGAAAACATACATCCTACTTTCTTACTGCATACTGAAACTTTTATTATTTCCAGTAGCTTTAATGACATTTAAATTAGAATCCTCAACTCTAAAAACCTTAATTTCTAGTGAAAACTAAATAGTAAGCAACTGTGAATTGTCTATTACATTAGCATTCTGTAGCCTGGAACGTATAAGTACTGATAACAATTGCTAAGAACACGTACTTTTTTATATAAATTATCTCAGTATGGCACCAAATATATGTATTAATAGTACTGAATACCTTTGGGTTCTCTGTGAAAGGAGGCCGATGTTTAGTAATTAAAGTTTCAGTATCTTATTTTATTTGAAAATGATAAACTTCTATCATTTAACTTAACTTAGCACAACTCTAAAATTTTAAGTTACCAAATACCTGGAGAGATTGTTTTTAAGTAAACATTCCTTGGGGAGGTGGGGTGGTTTCCAGTGCTCAGCTGCTAAAGAACCTGCCTGCCAATGCAGGAGGTGCAAGAGTTGTGGGTTCGATCCCTAGGTCTCTTAGAGAAGGAAATGGCAACCTCCTCCAGTATTGTGCCTGGAAAATTCCATAGACAGAGGAGCCTAGCAGATATTAGTCATGACATGACTGAACACACATACACATGCACAGATATTCTTAAAATATAATTACTCCGAAAGAGTTCACCCAGAAGCTTTTATCTTGTTTATATTTTACTTATAAAAACTTCATCATACCAAGTTACTTCTCTTGATGACAAATTTGCAATAGATGTTAAGACCTTATTTGACTTCTATTAAGCATAGGTACAATATGAGTAGTACACTAAAATACTGATTTCCCTAAAGACATGTCCATATTAATTAAATCAACAAGCTTTATTGTTGTTCATTCACTCAGTTGTGTCCGAGTCTTTGCAACCTCATGGACTGCAGCATGCCTAGCCTCCCTGTCCCTCATCATCTCTCACAATTTCCCCAAGTACACCTTCATCGAGTCAGTGATGCCATCCAACCATCTCATCCTCTGTCATCTCCTTCTCATCCTGCCTTCGTTCACAGCATCAGGGTCTTTTCCAATGAGTTGGCTCCTCACATCAGGTGGCCAAGGTATTGGAGCTTCAGCTTCAGCATCAGTCATTCTAATAACTATTCAGGGTTTATTTCCTTTAGGATTGACTGGCTTGATCTCCTTGCTGTCCAAGGGACTCTCAAGAGTCTTCTCCAAAACCTTAGTTCAAAACCATCAATTCTTTGGTGCTCAGCCTTTTTTATCGTCCAGCTCTCACATCCATACATGACTGCTGGGAAAACCATAGCTTTAACTAGACAGACCTTTGTCAGCAAAGTCATGTCTCTTCTTTTTAATATTCTGCCTAGTTTGGTCAAAGCTTTTCTTCCAAGGAGCAAACATCTTTTAATTTCATGGCTGAGGCCATCATCTGCAGTGATTTTGGATGATATTAATTTAATACTAGGTAACTCAGCTGGTAAAAAATCTGCCTACAGTGCAGGAGACCCCGGTTGGATTTCTGGGTCTGGAAGGTTCCCTGGAGAACAGATATATCCACTCCAGCATTCTTGGGCTTCCCTGGTGGCTCAAAACTTTAATTAGTTCAGTTCAGTTCAGTCACTCAGTCGTGTCCTACTCTTTGTGACCCCATGAATTGCAGCACGCCAGGCCTCCCTGTCCATCACCAACTCCCGGAGTTCACTCAGACTCATGTTCATCAAGTCAGTGATGCCATCCAGCCATCTCATCGTCTGTCGTCCCCTTCTTCTCCTGCCCCCAGTCACTCCCAGCATCAAAGTCTTTTCCAATGAGTCAACTCTTCGCATGAGGTGGCCAAAGTATTGGAGCTTCAGCATCATTCCTTCCTAAGAAATCCCAGGGCTGATCTCCTTCAGAATGGACTGGCTGGATTTCTTTTTTACCTAGTTCATGTGAATACAAAATTCATTCTGGCAAGTTTTTTATTCTGAGAAATTTATATAAGCTCTTAATTTTCTTTAAGCCAGTTAAGTAGAGCTAATATCATCCAAAGTTAGATGATATTAACAGACATATAGACAGATACAACCAGAAATCTCATAGCTTCATTTTAACACTTAGCCATGAATCAAGTATTACAATATAAAACTCATTCCATTCTGAAGGAGATCAGCCCTGGGATTTCTTTGAAAGGAATGATGCTAAAGCTGAAACTCCAGTCCTTTGGCCACCTCATGTGAAGAGTTGACTCATTGGAAAAGACTCTGATGCTGGGAGGGACTGGGGGCAGGATGAGAAGGGGACGACAGAGGATGAGATGGCTGGATGGCATCACTGACTCGGTGGACGTGAGTCTGAGTGAACTCTGGGAGTTGGTGATGGACAGGGGGGCCTGGCGTGCTGCAGTTCACAGGGTAGCAAAGAGTCAGACACAACTGAGCGACTGAACTGAACTGAGAGTGCCTTGTTCTTGATCTCTACCCAGAACTCCAGTGTTGAAAGTCAGTGACTGCAGTGGCTAGTGACCTAGCCCTTGTAGAGGCAGATGGCAAATGACAGTTTTAGTAGGCACTCACCTCACAACAGAATCCCTCTCTTGACATCCTGAAACCCAACAAGAGTGCAGTGACCTCAGGGACTGGGGTGTGGCCAGGTGGTATTGGACTCCCCCCACTTGACTCTTTGCCCTTCCAGAGCTCTTTTCCAATATCCACGAGCAAGGACTTCTCAGTCAGGATCTTTGTAAGGCACCCGGTCTGAATGAGCGTCTTCCTTGGGGTGGTCCTGAGGCAGTACCAGTGGCCCACCTAAACTAAAACTGTGGCAGGAGATCGCCAAGAGAGGGGTCAGGATGGAGGACAGTGGAGAGAGCACTGTGCGGGGAGTCAGCAGCCTGGCTTCTTACTCCGGTTCTGTTAGGACGTGCTATGGTAACTTAGGAAAGTTTCTTCCTTCCCCGGCCGGCTTCTTTATCAATAGCACGTGGACGTTGGACTGGATACCCGTGGTTTACGTACGTACTGTGCTATGAAGAGGGAGATGGAGAAAAGAAAGGGGGCACAAGCCAGGTCACTTCTCTGCATCTCAGTGCCCTCATCTGAAAAATGGGAATTGCTAGTAGATTAAAAGGTGTTCTGAAAGAGGTAGAGCGAACATGTTGACTCAGGATAGAGCCTTCAAAGCAACGTGTAGCTAAGAACATTAGCGCCTAAGAAAATGCAGGGGCTGGTTTCGTGGGAAAGGGGGGTTTTCAGGGCTGAGGGGTAGGAGAGTGTGCCAGGGCTTCCAACTGACTGTTGAGGCAAATGGAGAAGGGGCGTCCTAGAGACTCGCAGGTGCCATGCCCTGCTGTGATCTGGATTCGCACAGTAGACCCTACGGAAAGGTCACATCTTCCAGCTTCTCTCACTCAGAATCACGGCCTTTGTTTAGAGGAGGGGATGAGGGAGGAGACAGAGGCCCAGGAGGGAGGGGCCGGGGCCGCCCCCGCCGCTCGGGCTGTGCGGAGCCGGGCAGCCTCGCTCCTGCGCCGGCGGAGGCGCCGGGCGCCAGAGTTGAGTCTCAGCCAGTTACTCTCCCTCTGGATTCTTCAAGCATCCCTGGAGCGAGCGGCTGCGCATGGCGTGGAGCTAGGAGGGCGCTTGGACAGAGCCGTTCAGGTGGCTCGGAGCTCTGCCAGCTTTGGTAAGTCTGTACCTGGTTCGCCTGCCGGTCATCCCCACTGGGGATGGAGGAAAGTGCTGACAGGGACTGCTAGAATCCACCCCCTCCCCCCGGGACCGAGTGTTTACGAGGGTCCCTGGCAGAGCCGGACCGGGATTGGGGACTGCTAGGAAGCAGGAGCCAGCCGAGTCTCAGGTAGGAGGCTGTATGGCATGCATGCGCAGCAAGGTGGGGGACGGGAATCCCCGCACCCTGGCCGCTGCTGGGTGTAGTCCTCCAGACCCGCGTCTGCCAGACCAGTCCCAGGTGCGAAACTGGAGCGCTACCTCTTTAAAAGCGTCCAGTCTGAGCCTCTGCTGCACCATGTGATTGCTTGAAAGGCAGGGCTGGGAGCCTGGAGGATGGTGGACCGCTGCCGGGGGCCCAGAACCCAGCCCTGTCTGGCGCAACCTCTAGCCTTGGGAGGCACCAGGTGCCCAGAACTTTGGGCACTGCCTCTGGGACTCGCTGGCCACCAGCAGACAGGATGGTGAGCTCCCTGCATCGTGTTCTATGAGCATGGGTAGGTAGAGCCAGGCACCAGGAGCCCTGTGGGTTGTGTGTGTGCTGGGAACTGCCTCACACCTGATAAAAAAAGCCAGTGGAGGAGTGAGTGCTGCTATTTTAAGTTGTTGAATGGATCCTCTGGGGTCGACAAGGAGAGGGGACAGAGATTAGGCAGAGAAAGGGTTAGCGTATCCCGTCAGCTTGGGTAGGCACTAGATGTGCCAAGTGGGGCACATCTCCAAAGGGCAACTGGAGTTCCAGAGCTGCCTGGTTCCCCTCCCCCTCAGGCAGGCCTTCCCACCCTAGGCTTCCGTGACCACAGGTGCTTGCCTCCTGCCCCTTGGCGCCTGTCTGCTGATGTGCCCAGCCTGTGCCCACCATGCCGCCCTCCATCTCGGCCTTCCAGGCTGCATATATTGGCATCGAGGTGCTCATCGCCCTGGTCTCTGTACCTGGGAACGTGCTGGTGATCTGGGCGGTGAAGGTGAATCAGGCCTTGCGGGATGCCACCTTCTGCTTCATCGTGTCACTGGCGGTGGCTGACGTGGCGGTGGGTGCGCTGGTCATCCCGCTCGCCATCCTCATCAACGTTGGGCCGCGGACCTACTTCCACACCTGCCTCCAGTTCGCCTGCCCTGTCCTCATCCTCACTCAGAGCTCCATCCTGGCCCTGCTGGCAATTGCTGTTGACCGCTACCTCCGTGTCAAGATCCCACTGAGGTGAGTCTAGAGCAGCTGCAGGTACCCCATGCCGGGAGGCTCGAGGGCCATCTGAAGAGGATGAAAGGTAGAACATAAAACCCCACGTGAGCCGGACTTTCCTTGGGCCGTCATGCCCCAGCCCTCACTCTGCAGCACCAAGCTGAACTGAAGTTGAAGCAGGAAGGGGCGGGGTGGTTGGAAGAATGTGAACCTAGTAGCGCTTGGGCCCCCAGAGCTGAGGCTGCTGCTGCTCTCCTGATCCGGCCAGGGCGCCTGAGGCTGCCGGTCCGGCCTGCGGAGGCGGTGGCGGGGAGGGGCTAGGTGGTGGAGCTGAGCTCCACCGGTTTGAGGCAAGTGGAAAGAGCAGAGCAGGTTGCTCAGGTGGGCTGAGGGCAACGCGCCGCAGACAGGGGTGCTGCTTCTCTGGCCAGACCTGGGAGGCTTCCGAAAGATACTCCGTAGCTCTCCTGTTCTCCAGATACCCCTGCGCTAGCCAGCTCAGAGCTCCAGGGCTGTCCTGTTGAACCCAAGCAGTCTGATTACCTCTGCCCAACTCCCACTTACGGAATCTCTGTTGCAGGCAGGAGGAGACAGGCTCTTAATGATCCCATTCTGTTGTGAAACTGGTGTTTCTCCAGTCACAGCAGAGGCCCTTACGCTGTGTCCAGGCAGCACCAGAGTGGGTGGCCCAATAACGGCCGTCCTCTCGTGCAGGTGGCAAGCCCACACTGGGGTTCCTTCCCTGGGACTAGCAGGCCATAGGCTCATCACCAGGCAGTGCCTGGGCCACCAAGTGCCAGCAAACGCCTGGGCACACTGCCAGTGCTGCCTTGCTGGGACATTCTTGTGAGGCACGCTTGCCTCCTCCTTAAATCTTCTCACTGGTAGATTCCCTCTCTACCGTGAAATTCTAGCCATCTTTGTCACCAGCCATCCCTGGAGTAGCTTCCATACCTGGGATATGGGGCCCCTGGCCTCACTTGATAATTTGCCCAAGCAAGCCTCGATACCCACATTTGTCCTGTTTGTACATTTAATTTTTCAAAGCTTCTTTTTTTTTTAATTGACTTTTGTTTTTATTATTTTTTATCTGGGCTTTTATTTACCCAGAAGTGGAATTTCTGTATCATAATGTATCAAATATTTACATGTATCATAATATCAAATACTTAAATTTATAAGAAATGAACAAATAATTTTCTGAAATGGTTGTGCCAGCCATGTATGAGAGTTACAGTGCCTTGCTCCACATTCTTGCTAACATTTTTTTTTTTTTTACTTTATTCTACTTTACAATACTGTATTGGTTTTATCATACATCGACATGAATCCACCACAGGTGTACACGAGCTCTCAATCCTGAATCCCCCTCCCACCTCCCACCCCACATTGTCTCTCAAAGCTTCTTTAATGCACCATTTTCCCCCCCTCTTTCCAACATGATTCTGTGAGGGAGGTGAAGTAGAACCTGGTCAAGGGGAAACAGATCCAGAGGCTCTCCTGGGGCTGGCTGGGAACGCAGCCTTAATCCCACAGCCTCCTTTCCTTCCTGCCCCCGCTGTGTCCTGCCCCTCCATGCCGCACTCTCTGCCTTGTTTACCCGCCTCACAACACCCGAGTTTCCCAGGGAAGGTGAAGACTGCTGCTCAAGCAAGAAGGGAAGGCAGCCCAGAAAGCCTGTGAGCTGAGGGGCCTTCATGCTGTTATTAGCCCCAGGTCATGGCTGGCCTGTGCTGATGAACCTGGTTTCAGTCCATTAGAGTGGGCTGGGCCTCTGAGCCTGGCCATTACAACAAAGTGTTGCCACAATCGGAAAGTCATGCAGATTTGTGAATATAGGAAAGCTGCTTAAGAAATGTGGTCTACTGAGAGGGTGCCAAGGTGAGACAAAGGCCTGGCCATGATGTAGGAGTGATCACAGACTCACAGAATGTGCCCAACTTGTCCTGTGGGGGTGGGGATGGCTGTGCTGGCAGGAACTGCAGGCTCATTCCTGCAGAAGGCAGCTTCTGTCACTCCTTGCTTCAGCCTTGAGGCGGCGGGGTGGCGGAGTCGGGGGGGGGTCTCCACAATTAAATAACAATAGAGAGAGACACAGGACAGTGACCATAGGATAGAATCTTTGCTCTTCTCTTTGTGTCTC
>SJYV01007687.1:166218-219390 GCA_006410875.1 Neotragus pygmaeus
TTTATATATATATATATATATATATATATACACACACAAACACATATATATATACACACATATATATATATATTCATAAGTTTTTTTTTTTAATTCTTGCTCTCTCTCTCTCTTTTTTTTTTTTCACTTTACAATATTGTATTGGCTTTGCCATGCATCAACATGAGATAAAGCATAATGCTCATAGTTTCTTGCTGGTAGAGACTATTATCACCATTCTAGATACTTATGTAGATAAACTAAAGTCTAAAGCTCAGAACATTTCAGTAATTTGCTCGAATGTCTTATCAGGAGCAGAGAAAGGATTTGAATCCAGTTCTAGTGCATGGATGCTAAGTTGCTTCAGTCGTGTCCGACTCTTTGTGACCCCGTGGACTGTAGCCCACCAGGCTCCTCTGTCCATGGGATTCTCCAGGCAAGAACACTAGAGTGGGTTGCCATTTCCTCCTCCAGGGGATCTTCCTGACCCAGCAATCCAACATTTCTCTGTTATATCTCCTTCACTAGCAGGCCAGTTCTTTACCACTAGCATGACCTGGGAAGCCCTTAACTAGTGAGCCCATGTGTATTTTGAGTCAGCATCTAGAAGCTGTAGGATTTACGGAGGAGNTGACCCAGCAATCCAACATTTCTCTGTTATATCTCCTTCACTAGCAGGCCAGTTCTTTACCACTAGCATGACCTGGGAAGCCCTTAACTAGTGAGCCCATGTGTATTTTGAGTCAGCATCTAGAAGCTGTAGGATTTACGGAGGAGTTGCCTCCAGGCTGTCAGTGGGGGTGATTTTTCTCCTCTTATTTTTGCCATGGACTCTACACTCTGCTCCAGCCCATGCTTGACGTCTCTCTCTCCCTCCTCACCTTCTCTCCAGTGCGCATTTGAGCCCCTGGCAGCCTTGCCTTTGTCCACAGCTGGAGGCCTGCCCAACTGGGCTGCTGACCAGGGAAGTACAGCAGAATGTGGGGGAGGCCAGATTACTGGACCAGAGCTCTGACAGGGAAAGAAATTTGATAGATTAAGGAATGTTTGCTCTCTCTTGCCTGGAAAATCCCATGGATGGAGGAACCTGGTGGGTTGTAGTCCATGGGGTCGCCAAGAGTCGGACATGACTGAGTGACTTCACTTTCACTTTTCACTTTTCATGCGTTGAAGAAGGAAATGGCAACCCACTCCAGCATTCTTGCCTGGAGAATCCCAGGGACGGGGGAGCCTGGTGGGCTGCCATCTATGGGGCTGCACAGAGTCGGACACGACTGAAGTGACTTAGCAGCAGCAGCAGGCATCAATTTATGCAACCCCAACTCTCCAGCTACCCTGGGCTTTTCTGGACAGGTTAAGTGCCTCCAGCAGGTGCTCATCTGTGGCCTCAAGGTCCCAGAATAATTGCTCTTCAGTGGTGCCATCTGCTTTCAGTGGACATAGGTCACCTCTAGCTCCTCTGTCTAAAGATGGATTAGTCATTGACTCAGAGTGTCTGAGACAGAAGAGGAGTGATAGCAAGCCCTGAAGCCCAACTCCCTCACATTTGGAGAAGAGGAAACAGAAGCACAGAATTCCAGCTTTTTCAAGGTCACTCAGCCGCAGGCTCTTTTCTCCTCCTAATTCTGACTGTTGCTCCCCAGCCTCTGATGTAAAAGGCAATCATCCTCAAGGAACAGAACAGAGAAATTCAGCCTCTACAGCTTGCCAGCAAATTAATGGTGGGTCTAGAAAGGAAAAGTGATAAAGAGATGTCAGCTTTGTGATTTAAAAAGTAGTTTCTTTGTTTGGACTAAGGATAGCCTTCAGATGGGTTTTGTTAAAGATCATGCTAAGCACTCTGGATTAGAATCAGTGGTGAAAGCTTCCTCTAGCTGGCATTGGAATGGCATCTAGGAAGCCTCCAAGTGCTTTAGGAGCAAGATACCCTGGTGGAAGTGCTGCTTGGAAGCAAGAGAATGGCCAAGATACCTTCTGGAGAACCCCTCTACCCAGAGATCATGGGGTAGAGTTTTAGAGGCTGTGCCCTGACATATTTATTTCCAAGCATAATAAAAGCAATCCATATTTATTGTAAAAATTTTGAGAAATATAGAAAAGAATAAAGATGGTAAAGTGTTAGTAGCGCAGTCTTGTCTGACTCTTTGTGACTGTAGCCCACCAGGGTACTCTGTCCATGGAGTTCTCTGGGCAAGGATATTGGAGTGGGTAACCATTCCCTCCTCCAGGGAATCTACTTAACCCAAGGATCAAACCTGGGTCTCCCACATTGTGGACAGATTCTTTACCATCTGAGCCACTCAGGTCTCTAAATTTACCAGTAATTCTGCCACCTGCACATCACTACTGTTAACTTTTTGGTGTTCCAGAAAATTTTCCCACATAGATGATAGATGGATAGAATGATAATTATTTTTATGTAGTTGAGTACATCAATGATTTTTACATCCTATTTTATTCACTTAATGTTATAAGCATTTTCCCCATCAATAAAAATATTTTCTAATCATTTTTATAATGATATAATATTGAATTGGCTTTTTACTCATCTTTTAGGTCTTAGCTAAAACAGCACCTTCAAAGAGAGGCCTTCTCTGACCCCCTCCTCAGCTAAACCAGTTTTATGTCCTGTTATTTACTCAGGTTGGATATATTTCTCCTTCCCATCTCTCCTGGCCCAGGTAGTTCTTTCTGGACTTAGTAAGCACTGAAAGGGCAGGAACGCATGTGCTCACATGCTGATGTCTGTCCCATGCCTGGCACAGAGTAGACATGCTGTAAACATTTTTTAATAAATGATTATCACATTTTATTGACTCATTCTTATAATTTTGACTATTTAGATTATTACTGATTTTTAAATTTTTACAAATAACACTGCAGTGATATCCACAGTTCACACTGTTTGTAGGATCAGGGCCAAGCCTAGAACTCTGGATTGTGCCTGCTAGTAAATGGCACAGCTTCTATCTGTAAGAGATTTTGCAAGTTTAAATATTCCCCAACTCTTTGTCCTCCTACTCTCCCTGCTCCTTATGCCCAGTTTCATGAAAACTGCAAATCTCCATAGCTGCATCTGGCATTTCTCTGCTCATTTGCCCTTCTGGGCTAGGTAGGGCAGGAATGACTGGGCCCCAAGACCAGTCCACAGGAGGCCTGGGAATCCTGTTTCTTTGTGTCTTGGTGAGGAGAGCACCCGCTAGAGGAGAGTGGCTTGGAGTATGGTACTTCCTGGTTGGCCTCATCTGGCAGGGTGGGCACCGGACAGAGAGGAAGAAGGATACCTGACTCCGTGAACTGCATGAACCACCTCTTCAGCCTCAGTCTCTTAACTCAAGCCCAGAGGAGGCTATCAGCTGCTGCAGAAGAAAGAAAAGGCTAGCAGCTGAAGGTGGGGTGGGATACAAAGAAGAGAGAGGTAGGTGGGCCTTGGTATTCATATCTCCTTGGAAATACTGGCTTGGGGGTGGGCAGAGAGAGTGGGGAAGCTGGCAATGGGCTTCCCTGACCCCTTCCCCAAAAACCAGAGATCAGACATCTTATCTTGCAATGTTCCTCACCTTGGAATTTTTTTCTTTAGCAGGATCGCAGGGAGCTGTTCAGTTAGGGAGCTGGTTATATCCATTTATTTTATAAACATACTTTTTTGTACTGACCATTTATTGGGTACTTTGTGGGGCCTGGGGATACAGAGATGGGTGAGTTGGTTTGGTCTCTATCTCTGTCTGGGGGTGCTTAGATGCTGCTGAAGTTGTGCATTCCTATATACCAAGGTGGCCAAGTAGAAAATCCCAACCCGTCTAGCTGATGGCAGTAGGAGTAGCTGGAGAGCTGGAATCCAGCCCCTGACCCCTTGCAGTGCTTGGGCTGGGTGTCTGGGCCTGACTCCACATCCACTCTCTGCAGTCCTGGTCATGGTAGAGAGAGCCTTTGGAACTATCTTCCTACCACCTGCTTTCAGAACTCTGTTCTTTGGGAGAGGAAGGTAACTGATTTGTCTAACCCTAATTTGTCTCCACACAGGGCCCTAATTTAGAGATATCTGTTCATTCATAGGAGGCATCCTATGTGCCAGGCATTGTTATGGACCCTTGAAATACATCCATTAATAGAACAAAGATTTTCATGGAGCTTGCAGGCTAGTTGGGTTGGTAGACAGATGCTAAATAATAAACATAAAACCTAATATGTAGAGTGTTAGAAGGTAAAACACAGGGAGCCCAGCCCAGCACTCTGTCACAACCTAGAGGAGTGAGGGAGGGAGACTCAAGAAGGAGGGGATATGTATCGAATTATGGCTGATTCGCATTGTTGTATGGCAGAAACCAACACAACACTGTAAAGCAATTTTCCTCCAATTAAAACAGAAAAAAGAGCAGGGCAAATGAAATTGGAAATACCAGGATAGGGGTTGGTGGGGGTGGAGGTGGTGGTGTTAGTTTTGCAATTATAAATGGAGTGATAATTGAGGCTTTCTTGAGAAGGTGCTATTTGAACACAAACTTGGGGTTGAGGAACTCGGCCATGCAGATATTGGGAGAATAATCCACGCTGAGGAAATAATTAGAGCAAAGTTTCTGGGGAAGAAATGTACCCAGAGTGGTAGCAGGGAAGTCTGTGCAGCTGAGATAAAAGGAGAGAGTGGTTGAAGATAAGGCTGAAAAGTTTATAAACTGCTGGCTTGGAAGCCACTGGAAGGACATTGGCTTTTACTCTGAGGGAAATGGGATGCTATTGCAGGTTTAGAACAAGGAAGTGACATGATATTAATGACACGTTTTCAATGCTCACTCTGACTGATGTGTGGAAATAGAGTTGAAAGCAGAAATTCAGGCAAGAGAAGAGGGAAGTGACTTGAATCAGAATGATGAAATAGCAAGCAGAGGAGATGGTAAGAAGTGACTAATTCTGGCTGTGCACTTTCAAATTTTAGCTTTTTGTATTGTTTTTACTGTATCCTTCCCTTGTTGGCTGAGATGGTAAAGAATCTGCCTGCAGTGAGGGAGACCTGGGTTCAATTCCTGGGTTGGGAAGATCTCCTGGAGGAGGGCATGACAATCCACACCAGTACTCTTGTCTAGAGAATCCCTATGGACAGAGGAGCCTGGTGTGCTGTAGTCCATACAGTCGCAGAGTCAGACATGACTGAGGGACTAAGCATATCCTTTTTATTGGGATAAAATATTTACACAATAAAGTACATAGTCTTACATGTACAGCTCAATAAACTTTTTCATACATGGATGTAACTATGTAACTACCACCCAGATCAATATTTGGAACAATTTCAGCATCCTAAAGGTACTTTCCAAAAGATAATCACTATTCTGTCTTTTATCTCCATAGACTGATGTTGCCTGTTCTTGAATTTTCACAAAGGGAATTGAGTAGTATATCCTCCTTTCTGTCTGGATTCTGAAGCTTAAAATTATGGCTGAGATTTATCTGTACTATTGAATGAAATAGTAGGTTTTGCTTGTTTTTTTTTTTTTCTCATTGTTCTAATAACATTCAATTCCATTGAATGAATATGCCATGATCTGTTTAAATTCTGGATATATTTGGAAGAAGGAAAAATTTGTTTATGGCTTGAATGTGGAGTGTGAGAGAAAAAAGAGTTGAGAATGACCAAGATTTTAGTTCTAAGCAACTGGAAGTATGGAATGTGCATTATCCAAGGTGGAAAAGGCTATAGGTGATACAAGTTGTGGGACCAGTAAAAGGAGTTCAAATTTAGACTGTTGAATTTTCTGTATCTATTAAATACCTCAGTGAAATGTTGAGCAGGCAGCTGGATGGATATACGAGGATGGAGTTCAGGAGAGAGGTCTGGGCTGGGGATGTGAATGTGAGAGCCATTGGCATGTAGATAGTGTTTAAATTCATAAGGCTAGATGAGATCACTGAGAAAGAAAGTGGAAATAAAGAAGAGGATGCAGATATGATGCTATACATAGAAAATTCTAAAGACACAACTAGAGTTCATCAATGAACGTGGTAAAGTTGTAAGAAACAAAATTAATATATAGAAATCGGCTGCATTTCTATACACTAACAATGAAATATCAGAAAGAGAAATTAAGAAAACAATCTCATTTACCATTGCTCCCAAAAGAACACAATGCCTGGGGATAAACCTACCTAAGAGACCAAAGATCTGCAATCTGAAAACTATGAGACATCGATGAAAGAAACTGAAGATGATGCAAACAGATGGAAAGATACACCGTGTTCTTGGATTAGAAGAATTGATATTGTTTAAATGACTATACTACCCAAGGCAATCTACAAATTCAGTGCAATCCCTGTCAAAATACCAATGTCACTTTTCACATTTGTATGGAAAGACAAAAGACACAGAATATAACCTTGACACAATCTTGAGAAAGAAGAACAGAGCTGGAGGAATCACATTCCTTGCCTTACGTCATCAAAGCAGTATGGTGCTCACACAAAAACACACACGGATCAATGGAACAGGACAGAGATCCGAGAAATAAATCCACGCACATGCGGTCAGTTAATCTGCGACAAAGAAGGCAAGAGTACACAATGGAGAAAAGATGGTCTTTTCACAAGTGGTGCTGGGAAAAGTGGACCGTTACATGTTAAAGAATGAAGTTACAACATTATCTAATACTGCATACAAAAACAAAGTCAAATGTAAGACTGGATACTATGAAACTGCTAGAGAGAAAACACAGGTAGAACACTCTTTGACATAAATCGCAGCAATATTTTTTTGGATCCATCTCCTAGAGTAATGAAAATAAAAACAAAAACAACAAATGGGACCTAATTAAACTTAAAGTCTTTTGCACAGCAAGAGAAACCATAGACAAAATGAAAAAGCAACATACTGAATGGGAGGAAATATTTATAAACAGTATGAAACAATATGGGATTAATATTCCACATATATAAACAGCTCACACAACTCAACGTTTAAAAAAAATAATAAGGTAAAAAAGTTGGCAGAAGAACTGAATACACATTTTTCCAGAGAGGAACTACAGATGCCCAAAAGGCACGTAAAAAGATGCTCAACATCACTAATTATCAGAGAAATGCAAATCAAAGCCACAATGACACAGCAACTCACACCTGTCAGAATGTTGTTGTTGTTGTTGTTCAGTTGCTAAGTCAAGTCTGACTCTTTGTGACCCATGGACTGCAGCATGCCAGGTTTCCTTGTCCTTCACTGTTGCCTGGAATTTGTTTAAATTCATGTCCACTGAGTCAGTGATGCCATCCAAACATCCCGTCATCTGTTGCTCATTCTCCTCCTGCCTTCAGGCTCTCCCAGCAGCAGGGTCTTTTCCAGTGAGTCAGCTCTTCGCAACAGATAGCCAAAGTATTGGAGTTTCAGCTTCAGCATTAGTCCCTCCAATGAATATTCAGGGTTGACTTCTTTCAGGATTGACTGGTTTTAATCTCCTGTTGTCCAAGAGATTCTCAAGACTCTTCTCCGGCACAGCAGTTTAAAAGCATCAATTCTTTGGTGCTCAGCCTTCTTTATGGTACAGCTCTCACATCCATACATGACTACTGGAAAAACCATAGCTTTGACTATACAGACCTTTGTCAGCAAAGTGATATATCTGCTTTTTAATATGCTGTCTAGGTTTGTCATATCTTTACTTCCAAGGAGCAAGTGTCTTTTAATTTTGTGGCTTCAGTCACCTTCCACAGTGATTTTGGAACCTAAGAAAATAAAATGAGTTACTGTTTTCACTTTTTCCCTCATCTATTTTCCATGAAGTGATGGGACTGGAGGTCATGATCTTTGTTTTTTGAATGTTGAGTTTTAAGCCAACTTTTTCACTCTCCTCTTTCACACTCGTCAAGAGGCTCTTTAGTTCCTCTTCACCTTCTGCCATTAGAGTGGTATCATCTGCATATCTGAGGTTGTTAATATTTCTCCCAGCAGTCTTGATTCCAGCTTGTGATTCATCCAGCCTGATATTTCACATGATGTACTCTGCATATTAGTTAAATAAACAGGGTGACAATATACAGCTTGTTGTACTCCTTTCCCAATGTTGAACCAGTACATTGTTCCAAGTCCAATTCTAACTGTTGCTTCTTGCCTTGCATACAGGTTTTTCAGGAAATAGGTAAGGTGGTCTGGTATTCCCAATCTCTTTAATAATTATATACAGTTTGCTGTGATCCACACTCAAAGGCTTTAGTGTAGTCAATGAAAGAGAAGTAAATATTTTTATAGAATTCCCTTGCTTTTTCTATGATCCAGTGGATGTTGGCAATTTTATCTTTGTTCCCACTGCCTTTTCTAAATCCAGCTTGTACATCTGGAAGTTCACTGTTCATGTACTGTTGAAGCCTAGCTTGAAGGATTTTGAGTTTGCCACCATGTGAAATGAGCACAGTTGTACAGTAATTTGAACATTCTTTGCCATTGTCTTTCTTTGGGATTGGAATGAAAACTGACCTTTTCCAGTCCTGTGGCCACTGCTGAGTTTTCCAAATTTGCTGGAATATTGAGTGTAGCATTTTCACAGCATCACCTTTTAGGATTTGAAGTAGCTCAACTGGAATTCCATCACCTCCACTAGCTTTGTTCATAGTAATGCTCCTAAGCCCCCCTTGACTTCACACTCCAGGATGTCTGGCTCTTGGTGAGTGATGGCACCATCATGGTTATCTGGGTCATGAAGATCTTTTTTGTTTTGTTCTTTTGTGTGTATTCTTGCCACCTCTTCTTAATATCGTCTGCTTCTGTTAGGTCTATACCATTCCTGTCCTTTATTGAGCCTATCTTTGCATGAAATGTTCCCTTGGTATCTCTAATTTTCTTGAAGAAATCTCTAGTCTTTCCTACTCTATTGTTTTCCTCTGTTTCTTTGCCTTGATCACTGAAGAAGGCTTTCTTATCTCCCCTTGCTATTCTCTGGAACTCTGCATTCAAATGGGTATATCTTTCCTTTTCTTTTTTGCCTTTTGCTTCTCTTCTTTTCTCAACTATTTGTAAGGCCTCCTCAGACAACCATTTTGCCTTCTTGCATTTCTTTTTCTTGGGGATGGTTTTGGTCACCACCTCTTGTACAGTGTTACAAACTTCCATCCATAGTTCTTCGGGCTCTCTGTCTACCACTTCTAATCCCTTCAATCTATCACCTCCACTGTATAATCATAAGGGATTTGATTTAGGTCATACCTGAATGGTTCAGTGGTTTTCACTACTTTCTTCATTTTAAACGTGAATTTTCCAATAAGGAGTGGATGATCTGAGCCAGTCAGCTCCAAGTCTTATTTTTGCTGACTATATAGAGCTTCTCCATCTTTGGCTGCAAAGACTATAATCAGTCTGATTTTGGTATTGACTCTCTGGTGATGTCCGTATGTAGAGTCTTCTCTTCTGTTGTTGGAAGAGCATGTTTGCTATGATTAGTGCATTCTCTTGGCAAAGCTCTGCAAGCTTTGCCCTGCTTCATTTTGTACTCCAAGGCCAAACTTTCCTGTTACTCCAGATATCTCTGGACTTCTTAATTTTACATTTTAGTTCCCTATGATGAGAAGGATATCTTTTTTGGTGTTAATTCTAGGTCGTCTTGTAGGTCTTCATAGAACCATTCAACTTCAGCTTCTTTGGCATTAGTGGTTGGGGCATAGACTTGGATTACTGTGATGTTCAATCTTTTGCCTGTAAGAATGGATTTCACCAAAAAAGCCATTGTTGATGTTGATTTTCACATGTTGGAAAGGATGTGAAGAAAAGAGAATCCTCCTACATTTTGGTAGGAAGGCAAATTGGTGAAACCACTGTGGAAAACAGTATGGAGGTTTCTTAAAAAACTAAAAATAGAACTACCATTTGAACCAGCAATTCTACTACTATATTATTTCAGAGTATATATCAGAAAAAAATAAAAACAGTAATTCAGAAAAATACATGCATCCCAGTATTCATAGAAGCATTATTTACAATTGCCAAGATATGGAAATAACCTGTGTCCATTAACAGATATGGATAAAGATGTGGTGTGTGTATATATATATGTGTGTGTGTGTGTGTGTGTGTGTGTGTGTGCAATGGAATACTGAAAGTGTTAGTCACTGTTGTGTCTGACTCTTTGTGACCCCATGAACTGTAGCCCAACAGGCTCCTCTGTCCATGGAATTCTCCAGGGAAGAATACTGGAGTGGGTTGCCCTTTCCTTCTCCAGGGAACTTCCTGACTCAGGGATTGAACCTGGGTCTCCTGCATTAAGGGCAGATTCTTTTGTCTGAGCCACCAGGGAAACCCAATGGAATACTACTGAAACATAAAAGACAAAAAAAGTTTTGCCATTTGCAGCAACATAGATGGATTTGGAAGGCATTATTCTAAGTGAAATAAATCAGAGAAAGTCAAATACTGTATATCACTTATACATGGAATCTAAAAAATACAAGAAACTAGTGAACATAACAAAAAAGTAGCAGACTCGCAGATACAGAGAACAAACTGGTGCTTTCTAGTATGGGGAGCAGGAGGGGTGAGGGCACAATAGGGGTGGGGGAGTGGGATGTACAAACTATGGAGTATAACATAGGCTTAAGGGTGTATTGCACAGCATGGGGAATATAGCCAATATTTTGTAATAACTGTAAATAGAAAGCAGCCTTTCAAAATTGTATATATATATATATATATTTTTTTTTTTTTCATTTAAAAAAGGAGAGGAAAGAACCAAGGACTGAGCATCAAGAGGTTGGGGAGATGAGACACCAGCAACCGAGACTAAAGGAGAGTCACAGATATAGGAAGAAACCCCGAGTCCCTAGCATGGTGTCCCAAAAGCCAGCTAGGGAAGGGGATGAAGGGAGACCCAGAGGCTGGCCGCCACATGCTGCCAGGGTGGCAAGGGAGGCGAAGACTTAAGAATTCCCGTCAGCAGGAGCAATGCTAATCGGCGGCGGGAGAAAAATGCCTGATTGAAGAGGACTCAGGAGAGAAGACGAACGGAATCTAAGGCAGCTGGCATGGGTTACTCCTTTGAGGAATTTTGTTGCAGAGCGCAGGCAGGAGCTGCCAGGGGAAATGGGAGCGAGACATTTTGCTCTGTTTTTGCTGGAGGGACATTGGTATGTCTGTGTACTTACTGAGACAATTTAGTAGAGAGTGCAAAACTAACAATAGGACAAAGAAGAGAATTTCTGGACTGATGTTGTTGTTTAGACAAACAGAGCAGGGGCCCGGGCAAGCTCAGAGGGCTTGGCTTTAGAGGGGCGTGGAGGTCATCTAACAGGCAGGAAGGCAGGGTGTGGGTGCTGGGAGGTGAAGTTCTCTTCTGAGTGTTTCGGTTTTCTTAGCAGTGGGAAGCAAGGTCATCAGCTGAGGGAGGAGGTGATGGAGAGAGTAGAAAGTGTGAAACAATTATTTAGGAAATGGGAAAATGACTAGATTCAGAAAGTCTAGTACAATTGGAGGCAGCGTTAAGGGCCACCTGAAGTTCATGGTGATCAGTAGGAGTGTTCAGCTGCATGGGCACAGGCATAGAGCAGGTGAACAATTCATTCTTTCACTTAATCAGAAGTGCCAGATTCCTTGCCAGGCATTGTGTATCTTACAATGGCCAAGAAATCAGCTCTGATCCCTGCCCTTGTGGGATTGAGAGACTAGTGGGAGTGAACCAAGACCCAGATAGTATTAATGCATATATATGGAATCTAGAAAAATGGTACAGATGAATCTATTTGCAGGGCAGGAATAGAGACACAGATGTATAGAACAGACTCGTGGACATAGGGTATGGGGTAGGGGAAGGAGAGGGTGGGACGAATTGAGGAGTAGCATTGACATATATATACTACCATGTGTAAAATAGCTAGTGGGAAGCTGCTGTATGACACAGGAAGCTCAGCTCGGTGCTCTGTGACAAACTAGAGGGATGGGGTGGGATGGGGTGGGGTGGGAGCAAGATTCAAGGGGGGATATATGTATATATATAGCTGATTCGGCTTTCCTGGTAGCTCAGTTGGTAAAGAATACACGTGCAATGCAGGAGACCCTGGTTCAATTCCTGGGATGGGAAGATACTCTGGAGAAGGGATAGGCTACCCACTCCAGTATTCTTGGGCTTCCCTTGTGGCTCAGTTGGTAAAGAATCTGCCTGCAATGCAGGAGACCTGGGTTCAACCCCTGGGTTGGGAAGATCCCCTGGAGAAGGGAAAGGCTACCCACCCCAGTGTTCTGGCCTGGAGGGCTCCATGGACTGTATAGTCCATGGGGTCACAAAGAGCTGGACACGACTGAGTGACCTGCACTTGCATAGCTGATTCACTTTGTTGTACAGCAGAAACTAATACAACATTGTAAAGCGATTATACGCCAATAAAAGATTTAAAAAGCAAAAACAAGCAGCTAGCTGCAATTGCAACTTGAAAAAAATTTGAGGAAGGGAGCCATCCTGGAATTCACTGTAGCTGGCACTTGACTTTGGCTTCTGCAAAGTTTGTCAGTCCAGCTCGCTTGGGGTCCAAGGACTAAGGCAGGACCTTGTAGGCCCCAGGTGGTTCATGGTCAAGAGTTTGATTTGGATTCTAGGTACACAGTGAAGCCTTTGAGTGCTTTAAGCAGGGAATGACATAATCCAGATTACATTTTTTAAATGTCAAGTCCTTAACAAAAGAGAAGCAAATCAAATCCAGTGATACATAAAAAGGGTATTATGTCACAACCAAACAGGTTTTATCCCAAGTATTCAGGTATGGTTTAACATTTGAAAAAAATGAATATCGTTATCACATTAATGTAAGATCACTCCGCCTGGTGTGTGGAGAATGGCTTAGAGCGGGTAAGAGGAGACAGTAAGAGAGTGGCTCAGGCGGGGTTGGGGCAGGCAGGCAGCCAAGGAGGCAGTGGCGATGGAGAGAACTGCAGAGACTCCAGGCATGTTAGTCTTAGAACCAGCTGGTAAAGAACTGGATGTGCAAAGTAGGAGAGGGATCAAGTGTGACTCCCCAAGATGAAGGCTGAAGCCACAGGGTAGATGGTGGTGCCATTTCTGGAGGAGGAGGGGAGGAGTTGGGGAGGGGGCGATTCAGATCCTAGTAGGTATTCAAGTGGCGTTGATGCAATGGCAGGTCTAGTGGTAGTCTCTCTCTTGCTGATTCACCAGCTTCTGTCCTTTTCATGTGGTCCAACAAACAGCCTTTTGGCCTCAAACCGCCTTCTTTAAGGAGTCCCTCAAACATCGAGCAAGCTTCCTGGGTGCCTCCAGCTGCTGCGTCTATTGTTCCCACCTCAATTCTCAGGGAGAGACTGGCTTTCTTAGGCTGAAACCCCAGAAATAAGGTCATGCGACTTGGGACTCCCTAAAGCTTCCAGAAGGAGATGGCAGAGTTGGGGGTTTTTCCTTCTTGCCAGGCTTTATTTAGAATGATGCACAGTGGCTTCTGTGATAGCGAAGGCCACCTCGAGTCTCTGCCCATCCTCAGTCAGCCAGGCACTCTCCACAGATGCTCTGTGTCCACAGCCTCGTTTCCCACCCTCATCGCTGGGACCCGCCAGTGACCGGGCATTGTGCTGCTGCTGCTCAGTCACTCAGTCGTGTCCAGCTCTTTGCGACCCCAGGGACTGTAGCCCGCCGGGCTCCTCTGTCCATGGGATTCTCCAGGCAAGAATACTGGAGCGGGTTGCCATTTTCTTCTCCAGGTCTGGCAGTGTGGACTGTTAATCCTCTGCACAATGGCTGTTCCTCCCCCACTCCACAGCAGGGTCCTCTCACAGCTGCTCTATTGGGCACTGGGGGCCTGGTTGTAGCTAACACAGTAAAGAAGATGGTCATCCAGTAAGGAGGCAGTTATCAGCTCCAGACTGGCCCTAGTGGGCAGAGCAGGAGGGCTCGGGAAAGCCCAGGCTGGCATAGGTCACACAGGGACAGGGTCTCTGTCGCCATGGACTCCTTGGCGGAGCACTGTTAACTCTATGCAGAAACAATCTCCTTTAGCCTTGTGTAGCAGAGAAAGCTTTGCAGTACAGCTTGTGGGGTTGGCGCCAGCCCTGAGGGCACCATGCATTTGTTCTTAGAGTTCATAGGCTTCTGGTTCTCTGCTTCCCACCCCTGGGAAAGCAGGGACAAAGACTACAGGAAGGCAAGAGTTACTTCTTAGGCCTTGTTTTTCCAGCCCAGTGGAACCAAGTGCTCTGATGCATACCTAGCCAGTTGGAATGGGAACGAATCAGGCCATGATTCTCTTGGGGGCAAGAGGGAAATGTTTCTTGGAAAAGAGCCTCTTAGCCCAGATATATTTCATTTTTTTATTGAAGTATAATTGATTTACAATATTATATTAGTTTCAGGTGTACAACATAGTATTTTATATTTTTATACATTATAAAACAATCACCAGGATAAGTCTAGTTGATTTTTTACCATACAAAATTATTACACTATTATTGATGATATTTCCTATGTTGTATATTACATTCCCATGGCTTATTTTACCCCCAGATATTTAAATTTTTTATTTATTTTTAATTGAAGGATAATTGCTTTATAATATTGTATTGTTTTAATTTTATTTATGTTTAGTTGGAGGATGATTGCTTTACAACATTGGGTTGGTTTCTGCCATATATCAGCATGAACCAGCCATAAGTATACGTAGATCCCCTCCCTCTTGAACCTCCCTCCTACCTCCCGCCCCATCCCATGCCTCTAGGTTGTTCCTGAGCCCCAGGTTGAGTTCTTTGAGTCAGATAGCAAATTCCCGTTGGCTATTTTATGTGTGGTAATGTGCGTGTTTCCATGTTTCTTTCTCCATTCGTCCCACTCTCCTCCCCTGCCCCCCACATGTCCGTGAGTCTGTTCTCTGCCTGCATCTCCACTGCTTCCCTGCAGATAGACGCATCAGTACCATCCTTCTAGACTCCACATGTGTGCATTAATATACAGTGTTTGCTTTCCTCTTTCTGACTTCACTCTGCATACCAGGCTCTAGGTTCTTCTACCTCAGAATGGACTCAAATGCATTCCTTCTTATGGCTGAGTGATATTCCATTGTATAGATACACCACAGCTTCTATCCCAGATGTTTTTAAAGATCACCTCTTCAGAGAAACATCTCTCTGGCTCTGCTTTATGGAGGTACACGATTAGAATGAGGGGCGAGAGCTGTATCCCCAGACAGATAGTTCAGGTGCTTAGAACTAGTCATCTTGGAGTAGCTACTTAACCTTTCTGATTAAGGTTACTTAACTTTAAGGTTAATTGAGGTTAACTACTCAACCTTTCTGATTAATGGTGGCTATTACTATTGCCAAATAACCCAAACTTGGTTTCGCTTACCACTTGCTCTTCTGTGGCCGCTGTGCTCCCCCAGGGAGGAAGCTCTTACTGAGACGTGTTGCCTGCTCTGTGAGAGAAGGATGCGGTTCTCTTCACCCGCCTCACTGACTGTATTTCAGGACCTGACAATGCAGGCCTGACCGGCTCTTAAGAGGTGGCTGAATCAGTGTTTGGTGGGGAGGAAGCATTAGTGGGGCAGACTGAGTGGCCAGGTTGAGAAGAAGCCGGGTGGAT
Organism: Neotragus pygmaeus; assembly: GCA_006410875.1. Lineage (NCBI taxonomy): Eukaryota > Metazoa > Chordata > Mammalia > Artiodactyla > Bovidae > Neotragus > Neotragus pygmaeus. The sequence continues at coordinate 181,728 of SJYV01007687.1, forward strand.
GTTTTATATTCACCAGCAGAGTGCAAACGCAGGTACTGCAGAGTGAAGTGTTATTTTGTTAAAACATCCCCAGGAGATCAGAGGAATAAAGGGTCTCATCAAGGTTATCTGGCAAGTTAGGGGGAGTATTCTGGCCTCCTGCTCCCCAGCTCAGCTCGCGTTGGTCTCCATGCTCCTGTTTCTCTAAGGAAAGGGTGTGAAGCGTCCCTCCTGAGCTCCGTTTGCCTTCCCAAGGCCTCCTCCTTCCCTTTCTGGAGGGCTGGCCTCTGAGGGAGCTGCAGCAAGGGCTGCCCTGGGGGCTGGCAGGTCCATAAATCCTCTCTGGGGAGGAAAACATTCAGTGTGTTAGAGGCCCACTGTGCTCAGCAGATGCACCTGATGTGGTGCCCTGTCCTCTGCAGAGTAAACACAGCTCCGCACCCCGTGTCACGGGCTGCTGGTGCCGCCTCAATGCGGATGGTCCAGCAGGGCTGGGGAGAGACGCAGTCACCACTCAGGCCCAGGGTGACAGTCTGGGAGCAGCCAGCACGCCAGCGAGGGGTGTGAAGGCATGACACCCCTGCCGTCCTCACCATTAGTCATGACAGGAGGCCCCGGTGTTTTTAGGCTCTTAGTGGTGTGTGCGCGTGCGCATGTGTGTGTGTGGGGGGAGCTATAGCTTTTTAATTTTTAAGGTCAAGAAATTATATTCTGGATTTGCAGCCCTTTCATTCAGTTCTCCTTGTTCACCCCTGCTCCCTCCGATTCCAGTCCTTCACTCAAGGCCTGGGGAAGAGGCCCAGCAAGCTAATCTCTTTTTGGTTTTTGCTCCCACCCAATCCTCATGCCTCACCCCCACCTTCCTGATGTGGAAATACAATGTGTTCAAGTCAAGAAATGTTTTTTTGACAATACAAGTCCTGCCTTCAGGGGCACAGCCCCATATTCTCATGGGTGAGACTGGCAGTTTACCAGTTGCACACACTAGGAGGCCTGAGCAGCCTGGCTCACACACAAGCATATAAGGCCAAGGTTACTCCCCCAGCCTAGGACACTCAGCCCCATCCCTCTTTTTACCTATGCTCAAAACTTTCTTTGTCTCCTAGTCAGTTACAGCTTAATCTGTCCAAGCCTTGGAACTAAGGAGAACTATAAAAGGATATTTAACATATAAGAACATGTCTTAAACAAATACACACACCCCTCAGGAAACTATTCCCTTCTCTTTTCTAACTCCTGCTCATTCCATAATAGTCAACTCAGACGACACCTCCTCCGGGAAGCCTTCCTTGTTTTGTCATGGTTACAGCTCCCCATGCTCCTCTGTTACACAGCCCTTGTCAGATTGCACTGAGGTAGCCTCCTTAATTGGCTAGTGAGCAACTTGGGGGGGGGGGCCCAAGCCTGTTCATCTCTCCTTCACAGTGTTCAGCATAGTTTCTGCCCATTTTTGGTATCCAATGCCTGATCAATAAGTGAATGGTAATAGTAGCAAGTGACTCTTGAACACCTAATATTTGCTAGGCCCTGTGCTAAATGCTTTGTATGGATTCTCTTATTTAAATCCTTACACAATTTTGTGAAGAGGCACTAATAGTATTTTATAGTAATAGTTACAATATTTTCCTCATTTTCTGGGGAAGCTGAGGCACAGAGATGTTAAACAGCTTGATATTAGTCACACAGCAGCAAAGTGTAACTGGGGTTGTTGAATGAGCAACGGAACAGATGAATGAAAAGACTTGTCTTTGAGTCTTGACTCCACCGTTAGCGCTGGGTGGTTTTGGATAAACTGCTTACCTCTTTGGGTTTCAGTTCCCACACTTATAGACTGGGTGCAATTGCTAACCGTACTGCACAGAGCCGTCTGTAAGACGGTGCTCTCAGAACAGAAGAGGGCAAGGCTGCTCGCTCAGGGGTCAGCCGGCTCTGGGTGTGTCTGGGGGGAGGCAGGACCCCCGGTGCTCCAGCCCCACCTGTCCTCTGGCTGCAGCAGAGGAAGACCCGCAAGTTGGGCCAGGCACACAGAACGGGCAGAGGAGCTAACGCTGGGGCAGGGCAATGGCTGTGCGAGGGGACAGGAACGCGCGAGGCCTACACAGCTGCCGCTGGGAGGCGAGAAGGCAGGAGGCAGGTGCTGCCGCGCGCCTGGCTGGGGCCTCGCGTGTCTCTGGAGCCGACGTTTAAAAAGAGCACCTCTTCCCTCTCGGGTGTCGTGCCATGCTGTCTCCCCCTCACCAGAGTGGACACAGCTTCTGGCTGCTGGGAGAGGGCCATCCACCTCCAGCACGGTGGCCTGGTGGCTCCACACCAACTCCCTGACCACATGAGGTCAGCGGGCACCTTGGGGCTGGTGTGGGGAGCTCAGCCACTGGACGTGCAGGCTAGCGCTGAGCTTCAAGTCCTCAGCGTTGAGCAGCTCTAGAGCCTCACGGGTCTGCACAGGAGCAGTTGTCACCTCCCACTGCTGACATCCACAAAGGCAAGAAGGGGGCACTCTTTGGGCCCCTGTCTTCTGGTCAGAACGTGGCCTGAGTCTGAGCTCAGTCTACTGTTGATTTGAAGAANCACGGGTCTGCACAGGAGCAGTTGTCACCTCCCACTGCTGACATCCACAAAGGCAAGAAGGGGGCACTCTTTGGGCCCCTGTCTTCTGGTCAGAACGTGGCCTGAGTCTGAGCTCAGTCTACTGTTGATTTGAAGAAGAGAAGGGAAACACTAGGGAGGAGAATCAAGGACAAGGGAACCCCTCCCCAACCAAGGAGACTTGATTCCTTCATTTTCCCAGGGCAGAGAGAGGCTGGGAGTCAGCAGCCCTGAGGCTGGAACTCAGATTGTACCCATCAGACTGCACCCATCAGACTGTACCCACCATCAGACTGCACCCACCATCAGACTGCACCCACCATCAGACTCTACCCATCAGACTGCACCCATCATCAGACTGCACCTACCATCAAACCGCACCCAACATCAGACTGCACCCACCATCAGACTGCACCATCAGACTGCACCATCTGAACAAGCCATCCCGCTTCTCTGGCCCCACATCCACACCAGGAGCAGGGACTCACAGCCCCTACTGACCTCGCAGACTGGCTGCAGGAATCCAGGGGGCAGCATGTGTGCTGAGTCTAAAAAAGGGAGGCAAGCTGAGAGGTGCAGAACTGCATTGTCTCAGGAGTCAGGCTGGCAGGGCTGGTTTCCTCATCCTGACTGCGGCTCACTCGTTCTGGGATCTTGGCAGAACTCTCTGAGCCTCAGTTCCTACATNTTTTTTTTTTTCATGCCACCGAATGAGTCAGAAAGTCTCCCACAGCAGGTGGGGTTATCTGGCCTTGGTGTTTTCACCATCCTGGCCTCACCCCAAGAACTGGAGACAATCAAATCTGAGAGCAGGAAATGGCCAGGAATGCTGAGGTCTGGATCCTGTTTTCCTGAGTTTGCAGTTCAGGTGAGACACTCTCCTCCCTGAGGACCACCCTGTTCCTGGGATGTGGGGCTTCACTGGTCTCAGGAGTCAGAGTACTGGGCTGGGGAGGAAGTGACGGCATCTCAAAGTCACCCAGGGGACTGTGTCAGAGCACAGTCCCCGGTCTCCTGTTGCCTGTGTGGGGACGTTCTGATATGCCCGGGACTGCAGGAAAGGGTTGGGGATGTAGGCAAGGTTGGGGCTTCCCTGGGGGCTCAGACAGTAGAGAATCTGCCTGCACTGCAGGAGACCCAGGTTCAATCCCTGGGTCAGGAAGATTCCCCTGGGAAAGAGAATGGCAACCCACTCCAGTATTCTTGCCTGGAGAATCCCATGAAGAGGAGCCTGGCGGGCTACAGTTCCTGGGATCGCAAAGAATAGGATATGACTTAGTGACTAAAACTTTCACTTTCATACTTTGAGCGCATGCCTACCCTGAATCTGCGAACCTTCCTGCCTACATCCCACCCCTGCAACATCCTCCGTATCAGATGCTCTGAACAAATCCCAGCCCTTCTTTGAAAGAATGAGAGGACACAGCCAGAGAGGAGAGGGGCTTTGTCACAGGCTCATAGGCCTCTAAAGGAGCTTGTGATGTCAGTTGCCTGGACTACTTTTGAGTCTGGGGTTGAGGCCAGGAACTTTAGCCTTGTATGTTTTATTTAGCCTGGACTGCTGTTCCATCAGAGACTCGGGAGCTATACCTCCCCTGTCAGAAGGAGAGTTCCCGTGGGGCAGAGAACAGCATATATCTTCCACTCATTCCCAGGTTCAAGGAAGCTCTGAATCTGAAGCAGAGAGGGTGGGGGAAATTGTTTCAGAATAGAGGATGTTACTGGGTCACATACATAGATATAATTGTTTTTCCTACCAGTCTGTTGAACTGTTTGTCCTCAGAACATGACCAGGAGTTGTTTCCAAGGTCCATTACACTACTAGCATAATTAATTTATCCAGCTTTGTTCTTTTTTTTTTTTTTGCTGATAACTGATAATAAATTTTTATTATTGCATGTAATATTAAGTAATGTTTACTCTCCATGGGAAAAATAAATATAACACCACACATCAGCTAAAATATCCAGCTTTATTCTTTCAAGGAGTTTAGTGTCTTCCCCCACTGTCTGTAGCTCTGCAAAGTAGCCCTGCGGGTGTCAGATGGATCCCCCTTTTGGGGTCTGGTGACACTGATATTCAGATGTGGTGGGTAATGCCACAGGGCCTAAAGCAAGCAGTATTCAAGGCAGGATAATTAGGACCCAGACATCCTGGTCCTTCCCCGGGGCTTCTGATTCAGACTCCTGTGGGGAATGTTACTATTAAATATTTTCTCCCTGGAGTGTGCTTTTGATTGTATATGGTTTCCTGTTTCCTTTGAAAGGGAGAATTTCTCTGCAGGATGTAGTTTAATAGCCTGAAAGTCTTACATCCTGATCTTGAAATCCAAGTTTCCATTTATAAGTAGCTGAGATCTATGACAAGAAGGGAGGCAAGGAAGGAGGTAACCCGAGCTGTGGAATATCACTCCTTCTCAGATGGCAAGAAAGGGAAGGGAAGATGGAGCATTCAGCCTCAGACTATCCAAACTGCAAGTTGCAGAAAGGTGTGGACCCCTTCCAGTCCCCTACTCAGTCAGCATGCCCAAGGCCTTGGTGAGAGGAAGGTGGCGGTGGCCTGCAGACCCTTCCCTGGTCTCAGCAGTTCACAGGACACTTCATCACCCTGCCTCCAAACAGAACCATGTGTAGCCTTTTCCGCACTCATTCCTTGGAGTATCTCTCTTCTTTTGAGTTAACACATATTTATTGAAAGTCTGGTCAGGTCTTTCGTCTCTCTAGCAGGGAGTTTTTTGTGATAACTACACTCAATTGTTCCTGCTCCAGCTTCACTCCCAAACCATTTGGATCTAACCCGGAACACAGAAATTATTAGGTGTTTACAACTGAGGGATTTTAATGCCATCATTAGGAACTGGTAACATAGGTCATTAGGACATTAGGAACTGGTAACATAGGTCACGGAGAAGGCAGTGGCACCCCACTCCAGTACTCTTGCCTGGAAAATCCCGCGGAGCCTGGAAGGCTGCAGTCCATGGGATCGCTGAGGGGTCGGACACAATTGAGCGACTTCACTTTCACTTTTCACTTTCATGCATTGGAGNTGGCACCCCACTCCAGTACTCTTGCCTGGAAAATCCCATGGACGGCGGAGCCTGGAAGGCTGCAGTCCATGGGATCGCTGAGGGGTCGGACACAACTGAGCGACTTCACTTTCACTTTTCACTTTCATGCATTGGAGAAGGAAATGGCAACCCACTCCAGTGTTCTTGCCTGGAGAATCCCAGGGACGGGGGAGCCTGGTGGGCTGCTGTCTATGGGGTCACACAGAGTCAGACATGACTTAGCAGCAGCAGCAGCAGCAACATAGGTCATGAAGCATCTGAAAAGTCAAAGAGGCGATAGTGAGGTAACTCAGACATTAGCAACAACAAGAAGCTACCCCTGGGCTGAAGGGCAAAAGAAGCAGGAGGTCCGAAAACCCAGGGGCTGTGGGCAGTTAGTGGAAGCTGGAACCACAGTGGGCCTGCTAGTGGGAGGTGGAGCCGAGGGAGAGCTTTAACCGCTGCCTGAGACCCACCTGTGACAGAGAGGTGGGTGGAAACATCCTTCCGTCTCCTCCCTCCAGCAGTCCAATGCCTTCGATGAACCCAGCGACCTAGGACCTTGGGAGATGCAGGCTGCAGGAGTTAGCCCCCATCCCCTGTGACTCAGAGCAAGGCAGGGTTGTGGGGGCGGGGGTGGTAGGGTGCCCAGCTTGAGGCCCAGCACACCCCAGTCTTCTCTGTGCAGGGAGGGAGCAGCTTCTCGGAGGACCTGGCTCTGGTGGCCAGTTCTTTGTCCACCAAAGAGTTTCTGAGGATCTGTTTCCCTCTCTTCTCTTTTCTTTGTCCAGCGCATCTTTCCTGCCTTGGTCCCCAGGTCTCTTTATCACCTGGTGGCATTCTGAGCTTTTCTTGTTCTAAGGAGTTTGTTGTTCACGGTCTTGTAATCCGCCTAAAAATTAGTCCAAAGCACTGTACCTGAAGAGCTGTCCTACAGCGCTGTAGGCAGACAGAGGCCAGCCCTCTCTGCAGTCAGGGCTCCAACCCACGAAGAGGGCTTATTCATAATGCACAGGGCCAGTGTAGAGCTCAGTCATGCTCATAGCTCCTGCTGGAATTTAGCTTGAGGTGGAAATGCCCCTGCTCTGGGAGACTCTGGGGAGGCTGGTTCTGGCTGGGGAAGCCCCTGCTGGTCTCGCCGTGTGTTGGGAGCAGGGCTGCTGCGTGCGTGTTGGAGCCTGGCCGGTGGCCTGGTGGCACTCGCACATACCGCTCAGAAGAGGCCCTCTTCCTCAATCCATCATGAATGGTCAAATAAATCATTTTTATTTATCGCTAAATAAAATGTGGTTGCCATTGCATAAATCATAAAGATTGAATAAATGGATATATGGATTCATGTGTCCATTTTTACGTTATTTATTCCTGTTGAGGGGTTGGGAGAGGAGAAGGGCCCCTGGTGAGAGAGGGGTCAGGCTGAAGGCAGGGTGCCTCCGTCCCCTCAGTGGTCGGGGTCAGAAACTGCCTCAGCCTGATGGTGCTCTCTCTCACCTGGACTTCCAAACTCAGCAGCAGGTCCTGTGGGCTCTGCTCCCAACACCTGTGACAGCCGGGAGCTCCTCCCCACCCCCACCATCGCCTGCCCGAGGTCACCACCTCGCCTCTTGCCTTCATGCATCACTTCAGTCATGTCTGACTCTTTGTGACCCCATGGACTGGAGCCCACCAGGCTCCTCTGTCCATGGGATTCTCCAGGCAAGAACACTGCAGTGGGTTCCATGCCCTCCAGGGGATCTTCCTGACCCAGGGATCAAACCACGTCTCATGTCTCCTACATTGGCAGGTGACTTCTTTACCACTGAGCCGCCATGGAATAGGGAATCCCTGCCTCTTGCTTGGACAGCTGCAGTAGGCTCCCTGTGGTGTTCTTGCTTTCCCCGCTGCACAAAGCACACTCCACACCACAGCCCGAGGTATCTTTTAAACAGAAACTGGATTATATTATCTTTGCTTACAACGGCTTTCCCTGCACAAGAACAAAACCTTGAAATCTTTCTTGTGACCTGCCCAGCCCAGGGGGCTGCCCCAGACCACAGCTCTGACTGCCCTGCCCTGTGTCTTGCCCTCACTAGGCTACAGGAGTGGGCAGGGCTCTCCCTGGTTCCTTCAGTGACATCTTCGAAGGGCTGCCCACCCCACTTGCCCATGGTGGGGCCCCACGTGGCGTTTCACTGCCTCGATGCTGTTGCTTCCCCTTTGTCTGGGGTAGTCATCTCTCTGACTAGCTCTCAGCACAGCCCCAGGGGTGATGAGGCCTTAGACCATGACTTGGGGGGGACAAGCACTTGTCCTGTTGAGCATGCCGCACCCCATGTGCACCCCAGAACTTGCAGCCTCTGCTGCTCTTTCCCACGTGTAAGGAGAGGTGAGTTTTTCTCCCAGCCCTGGGAGGTAGCCCTTCCTGTGAAGGCCTGCCCCTACCCCACCAAGGTTCTGAGTCTAACCCTTTCCCACTATGGAAAAAATAGCAAGAAAAACAGATGAGAACTGATACCCTAGGCAGCAGGGTCTGCTGGGACCTGGTCCTGGAGAAGCCCCAGGAAAGCTTTAACCCCAGGGCTCCAGGCAGTTGAGAAGGGNAGGGTGCGGGGGGCGGGGGGGGGAAAGGGGAGCACCTCTTTAGCCGGAAGCTGCCTTCTGCTTGTTTCCCAGCTGGGACACTGTCAGAATTCACCTCCTCTCGTGGTGGGTCATCACTGCCCAGAGGTGAGTCCTGGGCTAGGCACCCCCTCCTCCAGTCCTCAGGCTGGGTGGCAATACCAGAGCTCACCATGTCTACCCTTCTTTCTCCAGGTAGTACCGCCTGTGGACAGGCATTTTAAAGCTTGTCAGAAAGGGATATTCCAAATCTGCTTATCATCCACAACTATACAACCCATAGTCGGCCTGCAGAGTGGTCGTGCGGGTTGCCTGAGACATGAATGTGAAAGCACTTTATAAATGACACACATGATGTGAACACACACACAGAGGTGATGGGCTGTGACGTGGATGCCTGCCTCCACCCCTCCTGCAGCTGCAGCCCCATTTGGCCCTGCTGAGGCTCACCCCAGGGCCCTACCCCCTGCTTGTGACAGCTGTGACAGAGTGCCTTTCTCTTTTGTAGAATGATCTTCACTCCTTTAGTCACACCCCATAGACTCTCCCAGAACTTCTTCCACCATGGGACACGTGGGAAAGCAATTGGAGCTCATCAGAAACAAATCCTGAGCCAGATGATTGCAGACACGTTGGGCTACGTTTGCTGAGCATCTAAAGATAGCAGGGTTTCCCAGGTGTGTGTGTGTTTTCAGGAACTTTGGAGGGGTAGGGGCTCAGGCACAGGAATGTTGGTGGGGTGCTTACAGAGCATTTCACATATATTAACTCATCTGAAGTAGGTCCCATAGTCTCATTTTACAGAGGAAGAATTGATCAAGTAGGTTGCAGACCTGGGACTCAGATATGGATCTGTGACTCCAAAGTGTGCACCAGGCTTGCTATTCTGCTGGGGATTCAAGAGGTGGAAATAGGCTTTAGTTACAGCAAGAATGCAAGGATTCAGTTCAGTTCAGTCGCTCAGTTGTGTCTGACTCTTTGTGACCCCATGGACTGCAGCACGCCAGGCCTCCCTGTCCATCACCAACTCCCAGAGTTTGCTCAAACTCATGTCCATTGAGTCTGTGATGCCATCCAGCTATCTCATCCTCTGTTGTCCCCTTCCCCTCCCACCTTCAATCTTTCCCAGCATCAGCGTCTTTTCAAATAGGTCACTTCTTCCCATCAGGTGGCCACAAAGCATTGGAGTTTCAGCTTCAGCATCAGTCCTTCCAATGAACACCCAGGACTGATCTTTAGGATGGACTGGTTGGATCTCCTTGCAATCCAAAGGACTCTCAAGAGTCTTCTCCAACACCACAGTTCAAAAGCATCAATTCTTCGATGCTCAGGTTTCTTTCTAGTCCAAGTTATTTCTCACATCCATACATGACTACTGGAAAAACCATAGCTTCAGATAGGCACAAGCAATCTGGGCAGCTTTCAAGACTCCTCGGAGCTCTGGGGACACAAGATTACAGAGTAGGGGCTGTCTCTTATACACATCTGCACCTCTTTAGCCGGAAGCTGCCTTCTGCTTGTTTCCCAGCTGGGACACTGTCAGAATTCACCTCCTCTCGTGGTGGGTCATCACTGCCCAGAGGTGAGTCCCGGGCTAGGCACCCCCTCCTCCAGTCCTCAGGCTGGGTGGCAATACCAGAGCTCACCATGTCTACCCTTCTTTCTCCAGGTAGTACCGCCTGTGGACAGGCATTTTAAAGCTTGTCAGAAAGGGATATTCCAAATCTGCTTATCATCCACAACTAAACAACCCATAGTCGGCCTGCAGAGTGGTCGTGCGGGTTGCCTGAGACATGAATGTGAAAGCACTTTATAAATGACACACATGATGTGAACACACACACAGAGGTGATGGGCTGTGACGTGGATGCCTGCCTCCACCCCTCCTGCAGCTGCAGCCCCATTTGGCCCTGCTGAGGCTCACCCCAGGGCCCTACCCCCTGCTTGTGACAGCTGTGACAGAGTGCCTTTCTCTTTTGTAGAATGATCTTCACTCCTTTAGTCACACCCCATAGACTCTCCCAGAACTTCTTCCACCATGGGACACGTGGGAAAGCAATTGGAGCTCATCAGAAACAAATCCTGAGCCAGATGATTGCAGACACGTTGGGCTACGTTTGCTGAGCATCTAAAGATAGCAGGGTTTCCCAGGTGTGTGTGTGTTTTCAGGAACTTTGGAGGGGTAGGGGCTCAGGCACAGGAATGTTGGTGGGGTGCTTACAGAGCATTTCACATATATTAACTCATCTGAAGTAGGTCCCATAGTCTCATTTTACAGAGGAAGAATTGATCAAGTAGGTTGCAGACCTGGGACTCAGATATGGATCTGTGACTCCAAAGTGTGCACCAGGCTTGCTATTCTGCTGGGGATTCAAGAGGTGGAAATAGGCTTTAGTTACAGCAAGAATGCAAGGATTCAGTTCAGTTCAGTCGCTCAGTTGTGTCTGACTCTTTGTGACCCCATGGACTGCAGCACGCCAGGCCTCCCTGTCCATCACCAACTCCCAGAGTTTGCTCAAACTCATGTCCATTGAGTCTGTGATGCCATCCAGCTATCTCATCCTCTGTTGTCCCCTTCCCCTCCCACCTTCAATCTTTCCCAGCATCAGCGTCTTTTCAAATAGGTCACTTCTTCCCATCAGGTGGCCACAAAGCATTGGAGTTTCAGCTTCAGCATCAGTCCTTCCAATGAACACCCAGGACTGATCTTTAGGATGGACTGGTTGGATCTCCTTGCAATCCAAAGGACTCTCAAGAGTCTTCTCCAACACCACAGTTCAAAAGCATCAATTCTTCGATGCTCAGGTTTCTTTCTAGTCCAAGTTATTTCTCACATCCATACATGACTACTGGAAAAACCATAGCTTCAGATAGGCACAAGCAATCTGGGCAGCTTTCAAGACTCCTCGGAGCTCTGGGGACACAAGATTACAGAGTAGGGGCTGTCTCTTATACACATCTGCACCTCTTTAGCCGGAAGCTGCCTTCTGCTTGTTTCCCAGCTGGGACACTGTCAGAATTCACCTCCTCTCGTGGTGGGTCATCACTGCCCAGAGGTGAGTCCCGGGCTAGGCACCCCCTCCTCCAGTCCTCAGGCTGGGTGGCAATACCAGAGCTCACCATGTCTACCCTTCTTTCTCCAGGTAGTACCGCCTGTGGACAGGCATTTTAAAGCTTGTCAGAAAGGGATATTCCAAATCTGCTTATCATCCACAACTAAACAACCCATAGTCGGCCTGCAGAGTGGTCGTGCGGGTTGCCTGAGACATGAATGTGAAAGCACTTTATAAATGACACACATGATGTGAACACACACACAGAGGTGATGGGCTGTGACGTGGATGCCTGCCTCCACCCCTCCTGCAGCTGCAGCCCCATTTGGCCCTGCTGAGGCTCACCCCAGGGCCCTACCCCCTGCTTGTGACAGCTGTGACAGAGTGCCTTTCTCTTTTGTAGAATGATCTTCACTCCTTTAGTCACACCCCATAGACTCTCCCAGAACTTCTTCCACCATGGGACACGTGGGAAAGCAATTGGAGCTCATCAGAAACAAATCCTGAGCCAGATGATTGCAGACACGTTGGGCTACGTTTGCTGAGCATCTAAAGATAGCAGGGTTTCCCAGGTGTGTGTGTGTTTTCAGGAACTTTGGAGGGGTAGGGGCTCAGGCACAGGAATGTTGGTGGGGTGCTTACAGAGCATTTCACATATATTAACTCATCTGAAGTAGGTCCCATAGTCTCATTTTACAGAGGAAGAATTGATCAAGTAGGTTGCAGACCTGGGACTCAGATATGGATCTGTGACTCCAAAGTGTGCACCAGGCTTGCTATTCTGCTGGGGATTCAAGAGGTGGAAATAGGCTTTAGTTACAGCAAGAATGCAAGGATTCAGTTCAGTTCAGTCGCTCAGTTGTGTCTGACTCTTTGTGACCCCATGGACTGCAGCACGCCAGGCCTCCCTGTCCATCACCAACTCCCAGAGTTTGCTCAAACTCATGTCCATTGAGTCTGTGATGCCATCCAGCTATCTCATCCTCTGTTGTCCCCTTCCCCTCCCACCTTCAATCTTTCCCAGCATCAGCGTCTTTTCAAATCGGTCACTTCTTCCCATCAGGTGGCCACAAAGCATTGGAGTTTCAGCTTCAGCATCAGTCCTTCCAATGAACACCCAGGACTGATCTTTAGGATGGACTGGTTGGATCTCCTTGCAATCCAAAGGACTCTCAAGAGTCTTCTCCAACACCACAGTTCAAAAGCATCAATTCTTCGATGCTCAGGTTTCTTTCTAGTCCAAGTTATTTCTCACATCCATACATGACTACTGGAAAAACCATAGCTTCAGATAGGCACAAGCAATCTGGGCAGCTTTCAAGACTCCTCGGAGCTCTGGGGACACAAGATTACAGAGTAGGGGAGGGGTACCACGCTGTGGTGTTGGAGTGTTCTAAGGGCCCCAGTTTCCCCACCAGGATGACGAGATTGGAAACGAGGTTCCCAAGGTCCTTTCTAGTGCTCAGTTTTTAGACGGGGTAGGAGTGGGTCCAGCTTCTCGCATCCCCCAAATCATTCCCTTTTCCACTCCAGTAAAGTAAATATTGCTGTGGAGGAGAAAGCTGCAGATTCTCCAAACACAGGACAGAAGAAAGCGGAGCTAGAAGGAAGCCTCCACCTTCACACCCGTGGGCTTCCGTAGCTGTTTACATGCTCAGGAGGCCAATCCATCCATCTCAGAAGCTGCATCGGAAAATAACAACTGGGCAAGCTGCTGGCCCAGAGCCAGGCAGGCCCCAGCCTTTGGCACTCACCCCAAGGCCATGCGTGGGCCAAGGACATGCCGGCTGCCGGCTGAATTGGTTTAGAGGGAAGGGGGGAGCCCCTCTAGACTGCATCTCCTCAACCTTGGAGACAGGCAGCCCCGTCCATTCTCGGGGCCCTCCTAATGGTTTCATATCTGTGTGTGTTATGGCCTGAAGAGGGTTGGGGGCTCTGCCCCTCAACATGGTCCTGCTTATTTTCTTCAAAAGATGTATCACAACCTGTAGCTGCATTATTCCTTTTTTACTTTTATGTTTTCTGTTTCTTCACTCAAAATGTGAGCTGTGTAGAGGAAAGGACTTTATCTTAGTCCCAGCACAGGGACCAGCGCCTGGCACAGAAAGCACTCAGAAAATGGATGACCGTGCCCAGGCATGCAGGCCCGACCTGGGGTCCCCTGCGTGCAGCCCTCAGTGACCATCAGTCCTCGTTCTTGAGAATAACTCCCAATTAGTTTGGGGGAGGAGAGCTGGTTCTTAAGATGAACCCTTCAGAAGATAAGCATTGTACAATGACCAAAAAAGGAGGGGAGGTTAGGAGGGAGGCGGGGAGATGGGACGGAGCCATGGGAGGCAGGTGTGGGGGAGCTTTTTATGATAGTGAGTCAGCTGGCCCAAGGGGAGGGGTGGTTTGTTAATCATTTTGTTGTGTGGTCAGCTAGGAAGCACAGGATAGCCTGCACCCTCCATGTGGCCTCGGGAAGAACACTTGACTACCTTGAACATCAGTCTTCTCAAACGGGCCCTCATTCTGATGGTGCTTCTCTACCACATGGGGACTGTCATGAAGCCATGATAAGGTCACCAGTGGGGGTGTGCCAAGTGCATATGGACAATTTTACTTGGGTAATTTTAGTAAAACTCCTAAAGGAGTTCATCTGTTATTTTCTTCTAGATTTTTCCCACCCTCAGCAGGCGACATGAGCCAGTGCATTGCAAGTTCTGGCCTAAATTTTAGATCCCAAAGACTGCCCTCTAGCCAAAGACGCACCTCCCCACTTACTGGGCCCGGGCTGAGCAAGGAGCTCCTCTTAGAGAACCCCGGGGCTGGGTGAACCGAGGAGGGGGCCTCACACTCTGCCCTCCTCTCCCTCAGGTACAAGACAGTGGTGACTCCTCGAAGGGCTGTGGTGGCCATCACTGGCTGCTGGATTCTCTCCTTTGTGGTGGGCCTGACGCCCATGTTTGGCTGGAACAACCTGAGAGCCGTCGAGCGGGACTGGCTGGCCAACGGCAGTGTGGGTGAGCCTGTGATTGAGTGCCAGTTCGAGAAGGTCATCAGCATGGAGTACATGGTCTACTTCAACTTCTTCGTGTGGGTGCTGCCCCCGCTGCTGCTCATGGTCCTCATCTACATGGAGGTCTTCTATCTGATCCGCAAGCAGCTCAACAAGAAGGTGTCGGCCTCCTCCGGAGACCCGCAGAAGTACTACGGGAAGGAGCTGAAGATCGCCAAGTCGCTGGCCCTCATCCTCTTCCTCTTCGCCCTTAGCTGGCTGCCCTTGCACATCCTCAACTGCGTCACCCTCTTCTGCCCTTCCTGCCGCATGCCCAGGATCTTCATATACATCGCCATCTTCCTCTCACATGGCAACTCGGCCATGAACCCCATCGTCTACGCCTTCCGCATCCAGAAGTTTCGAGTGACCTTCCTTAAGATCTGGAATGACCACTTCCGCTGCCAGCCTGCACCCCCGGTTGATGAGGATCCCCCAGCAGAGAGGCCCGATGATTAGACTCCACCTCCCGCCCCCAGCCCCCGGCCGGCATCTGGGGTGTCTCAGCCCAGGGCTCCCCTCCCTGCTATTCCACTCGTCTCCCTTGTCTCTCCCTGCTGTGGGCTGTGGGCTGTGGGCTGTGGCTGTGACTCCCCCCCTCACGGTGCTGGGGGAGGTTTGGGAGGTCAGTCCATGGGGAGAGAACCAGGTAACCAGAGGGAAAGAGGAGAGTGGCTTGGGCCTCCCCATCTGCCTGATCAACCCAAGGCAGCCCAGTGCCGCAGCCTGAGTGGGCCTGAGACCCTGAGACTGCCGTGGGACCACATAGGCCAGAAGCGCAAGCTCAGCTCCCACGGCAGGCAGGACAATGGCATGTCTGACTTAGGTGCTGGGATTGCAGCCCTGGGACCCAGCTTAAGGAGAGAAGCTCCCCGCCAAGACAGAGAGAAGGAGAGAAAGTGGATGTCCTGGCCTTGTTTTCTCTCCTGTTCTGCAGGAGAAGGTGGCCAGAGCCACTGACAGGCAGGAATCAAGGAGCCTTTAGTCTCCACCTCCCACAACCCTGTGTTCCTGGCTATGATGCTTGCCAGGGTGCCTGCTCTTCTCGCCCCAGGGATTCCAAGGTTATACTTGTGAGAGGCAGAAAGAACGGGTCCAGAATTTATTTCCACTATTTGCTTTATTCTCCACTAGCCCTTGGGCCCTGAGTGGGAGCTCCATGCTCCCTGAAACTAGTGTGGAATAGCAGGTGTGGGCCTCAAACAGCCGCAAGGCAGAAGCATTGAGCCCGGATTCTTGCCCTGAGCATCCCAAGTAAGAGAATCAAGCGTCACCGCTTGTCATCTGGGCCACCGGCTCTACCAGCTCCACGAGTCCTCTGTGCTGGGCACCCTCCCAGGTGACACCCCTCTTTGCTGCTTCTGGGGAACTCCAGGCCTGCCTGGGGAGGAGACGAACAAGGGACAGTGGGCTGCCGTGGGCACCATGGGATGAGTGTGACAGGCTGCTCAGGCCGGAGGAGACGCCCCTCTGGAGTGTGTGGACAGGAAGGTCTTACTGGATTTTAAGTACCCTCAGCACCCCTGGCACTTAGCACTATATTTACGGGCTTTGAGGCTCTGTTGCAGTGTCTAGGCCTTTAGACTAGACCCTTCAGGAAGGGTCTACTCCTGGCCCAAACCAAAGCTCCTTATACAGAGGAGTGAGGGGCAAGGTTCTAAGTGTGAACAGCAACTCCAGGGCTGATTCTAGGCCCTTCCCTCTCTCAGGTGGAATGTCCCCTGGCTCCCAGGGAGGTCACTTAACTAATAAAAGACTGTCAACCCTCATGGATAATGCACCCTACCACTGAGGGCAACAGGCAACCTCAGCAGATAGAAATCAGTAGTGGTGTCTGGGGAGAAAGGAAGGGAATGGGGAGGGCATGGAGGTGTTTGGAGCAAGGAGGGTTCCAGAGAAGGGTGTGTCTGTTCCTGTAGTTATCCTCTAAGGGCAGCAAACTCTGAATGTGAAACAAAACCCTAAAAGATCTCACATCTGGAAAACCCCCATGAGATCACGAGACACCTCCCACTGGACCTTCCTCACGGTGTCCGAGGTAGAGACTCCATCATGGGGACACATTCAGCCCACCCTCCTGGGGACACAGTGCCCATCACGCTGACTCTCACTGTCACAGAGGCGCTGCACCATAACACCAAACACCTTTATTCAAGTGCTTCCCGCCCAGCATACGACTCTTTGCAGGAGGGCTCCGATCTTTCCAACTTCCAGGACTCCTGGTGACTAGAAGCCTGTCCAGAGCCCTGCTAGGCCCGCTCCCAGTGGAGCGACGGAGGCGAGGCAGGTACCAAGGAGCAAAGCCATCAGCTGTCACTGTGGGGTGAATACCTCCGGCCTCTGAGGCGCTCGATTCTGGGCCTGACAGCCCTGACCCCTTAGGCCTGCGGCACCTGGCAGAGAACGTTTCACGAGCCCTGTTGGTAGGCAGAGCTGGGTGACGTGCGCCTGCTGAAGAGGTGCTCTGGGGGAGAAGGCCTCCCTTCCTGGCCCCCCTCCCCTCAGGCCCTTGACCCGCAGCCCGGGCTCCAGCTCTGGCCCAGCGGCTCTAGGATATACCCGCACCCGTCCAGAGCCTCAGATCCACCTGGGAAGGGCAGTCAGGGTGCGGTTGTTTCTGCTACTTTTCTGGCTGAGGAAATTATCCCACGGGGATGCCCCAGCCTCAGGTCATTCAGAGTCGGGACCAGACCCTCTCCTGTGCCCGTCCCCTGGATGCCCATGCCTTCCAGGCCTTGCCAGCATCACACTACCGTGCTGGGTCTCCGGAGCACCACCGGAACTGCACGGGTATCTTGCCTGTGGCTGCAGACTTATACTCAGAGCTGACTGCCACCCTCCCTTCTTAAGCCCACCCCTGCTCCAGGCCTCCACCCCCAGAGGCAGGAGAAATGGTACATGCAGTTACTTACCTTTCTCCTCTTCACAGCTTCCACCAGAGGCTCCTCAGTGTGTGGCTGAGGCTGGGAGAGACCTGCAGGTTAGAGCTCAGGGAGGGGGCAGGTGTCTGCTGGGGACCCAAGTGCAGGGTGGGAGGTAGTGAGTCTCACACCCTCACCCCGTGAGCCGTGTGTCTGTGAGGCAGCCTCCAGCCCTCCTTTTCCCACACTGGGCCACCCTCCCTCTTGGAAAGTCCTCCTGAGAGTCTGGTCTCTATCTTTACTATCCTCATCTTGCCTTGATTTTCAGCACTCGGCCTCATCTAGTCCAGCAGGAGAAAAGATGGCTTCTCCTGGTCTCCCATGCATCAGAAGATTCCTAAAAAGCAACCTCTCTGAGTCCTCACCTTTCACTTCCAGCCGGCAGTCCACAGACGCCTCCCCCAGCACATTGATGGCCTTGCAGGTGTAAACTCCGGAATCAAAGGGGCTGGGTTTCCGGATCTCTAGGGTGCAGACACCTTGCTCAGAAAGAGCTCGGTATTTGGGATCACCCTGGATGTCCATCTTGTTTTTCATCCAGATGATCTTGGGCTAGGGGGGCAAGATCAGAGAGCTGGGAAGGGTGTGGGCCAGGATGAAGCCCCTGAAGGCCACCCTCAGGCTTAGGCAGAGTAGTCTGGAAAGATTCTTCACCTCACCTTGGGTGAAGCTCGGACACTGCAGGAGAGCTGTGTGCTGTAGCCGGGGGTGGAGGTGTGGTCAGCCAGGGGCTGAGTGAACGAGGGGGCTTCTGAGAAGTCTCGCTCAACAAAGCTTTTAGGTTTGGCAACAATATCTGGTTTCAGAGGAGAAAGACAGGATGAATTTGAGGTTACAGGAGGAGACCTCTTAAGACTGACCTCATCTGTTTTCCTGAAATAATCACTATAGCTTACACCTAGGTATCCCATCTAATCTACACAGGATTCCTTTGGAAGGGTAGGTTTATCACCCCAGCTAACAGATGGAAAACAAAGACCCTTCATGGATGAGGGACCTGCCAATCTCACATAGTGAGTTTGTGGCTTAAGAGGTGGAAGGCCACATGCTGGTCGTGGCTCTTTGAGCAGAGAGCTGGTGGTCTGGAGGAAGACTGAGGGCAGGCAACAGTCCACTTCACCCCTGCCTCCACCGCTGGAGGCCCATGGCAGGACCCCAGGCTCCTGAGATCTCCGGGAAGCCAGGCACAGCCAACATGCAGGAGCAAAGACAATATCTCAGAGAGGCAGAGGAAAGCCAAACCATGGCTGGGCGAGTCACGGGGCAGGTGGTGATACTGACTGAGGGTGGAGACTAAAAACCCAGCGGGTCCACATGTTATTTCTCTTTGTCTTCGGAGACTTTACTGGCTTTCTATTTTTAAACAAAACCTTTTTCCTAATTCTTTGCAACTTAGGCTAGTGTTTAAAAGAGTGTGCTTTCTGTGGCCCACACAGAGTGTGTGGGGCCCTTAGGCCCAACGTCCAAGTGACAGACAACGTGACAGGGAGGAAGGACTGGGAATTTCACGTCTGATGCAAGAGGCCCATGTGTCTGTGTAGAAACAGTAAATATCCACATCTCTGTTGTCCATCTATGTGGTGCTATATGAGAGTTGGGAGTTTGCTTTTAGCAAACTCGCCAGTCTACCTAACCACACACATTGTCCTTCAGAGTGGTGCTCTTGGGACGCTGTACAGGAGACCCAGTGATTGCTGTGATGTTGGCAGCCACGTGGCATCTTTAGCATAAGTGCAGTCTCCCAAGGGGTGCTGCTCATTTGCGTGGTTTACTCTGATGTGTTTGTTGTGCTCAGTCAACCACATTCATCTTTTATAGTCACTCTGTGAATGTGTGTGTGTGCATAGCGGTGGCCTAGGTGTGGGGAAGCAAAAGTTCTAGCAAGTGGACTCCTGTGAGACGCACCCAGGGAGGGGTGCCAACACTCCACGGGACGGAAGAGATGGGCGCGGAGATGCCTGGCTTGGTTTCTGGTCTTGGACCCAGACCCACCTGTCTTTACGATGTGGGCGAGCTCCTTGGTGACGGCTGCTGAGGCGCTGAGTCCACACAGGTTTTCTGAGAAAACTCGGAAGGAGTAGGAGTTGCCCACGATGAGGTCAGAGACAGTGCAGGTGGTGGGGCGGCAGCGCTCGAGCACCGTGAACCATTGCTGCGAGAGCCCAGGCCCGCCATCCTCACTCCCCACGCCCTCACCCTCCCCGCGCCCCCGGGCCACCTCCTCTGAGGGGCTCGGAATGCGGAGAAGTAACTCCTGGGAGAAGGGGACCTCTCTGGGGACCTCAGAGAATTCTAGAACCTTACTGGTCCGAGTGTGGCCAGGTGACCTGCAAAGTAAGAATCACCTGGGACCTTCAGAGACATGTTGGATCTCAGTCCCCACCTGAGACCCACTGAATTAAGACCTGCATTTTAGCAAAATTCCCAGGTAATTCACATGTACATTACATTATCAGAAGCACTGCTTTAGAGCTTGAAGGGCCCCCAGAGAACAGTCCTGGCAGTCTTCAGAAGGAAACTGAAGTCCAGAGATGAAAGAGATTTGCCAGAATTCACACAGCGAGTCAGGGTGGCAGTGAGCAGACCAGAAGGCCTCAGTTCCTGTACTCTCTGTGGATAGGCCTTCCCCACCACCTCGGCCACTTCCTCTCCCCCAGACCCACCTCTAGTCAGGCCCTCCTTCCCCTGCCACCCTGCTCGAGCAGGCCTCACCCTTGTCTTTCTGTCTGCCTTCTGCACTGTGTAGCCCAGGAGCTCTGTGTTGCCTGTGTCCTGGGGCGGTGTCCACTGGAGGGTAGCGTTGCAGTTCCAGACATCCAGCAGTCTGATGCTGCTGGGGGGTCCAGGTTTCTCTGCAGGACCAGAGAGTAAGGAGGAGGGCTGGGCTCGCAGCAACGCCACCCTCAACACGATCAGGCTCCCATCGCTCTCTCTTGGCCTGAGCCCCCTGACCATCAGTCCTGGGGCAGGGGAACCTCAGCCCTTGCCTCCCCTGGTCCCATACCAATCACCAGGATGTTGATGGCTGCTTTGGCCTCCAGGCCTTTCAGCTGCACAGTGAGCTCATAGCATCCTGAATCAGAGCGATGGGCTGAGCGGATGAAGAGGATGGAGTCCTGGTCCCCAGTGCGCACGCTCACCCGCTGGCTGTCCAGGGCCTGACCGTTGTGGGTCCACAAAGCCTGAGGCTTGGGATTTCCCTGGGAGGGAGAAACTCTCTGAGTGGGAGCAGAAGGTGCCAGGCCCCCGCCACCGCTGCAGGGTTCTCTGGAGCTGTGCTCAAGGGAGCTGGCTGCACCAGCCTTGTCTAGGAAGGGCAGCAACGGCCAGGGCCCCAGGGCTTCTTAGAGCCCCATCGTCCAGTTGTCCAGCCGGCCCCGGGGCCACCTGTCCTATTCACTGGCTGGAGAATTGACTGAGTCATGTGTATCTTGATGGGTGGGTCTCAGCAGACCTCCAACAGAACCCTGACATTTTCTGGGCTCGTCCAATACACCTCAGGTGGGGCCCTGTATTTCCACCCAAGCTCTTACCCTGGGAGGGAGGCATACCCACCTGGAAGGGGATTTGCAGGTTAATCGACTCTCCCACCTGGCGAATGTAGGTTTGACGAAGGTGGCGAGGAACACGGATCTTGGGGGCCTCTGCATTAGAACCAGAGTCTAGGCTTAGCACAGCAGTGGGGCTCCTGAGAGGCTTCTGTGGCAGGGGACAGGACAGTGAGGCTGCGCCCCGCAGGAGGGCTCCTGGGACGCTCTGAGACTGCCTCCTTGTGGGCAGGGCAAAGCTCACTCCCCAGACTCAGGGGCCAGAATCCCCTGAGGCCCTTGGGGAGTTGAGAGACAGGAGGTTCCAGGAGGGAAGGGCCTCCTCGGTGTGAACTGGTAGGCATCCTAGGCACTCCCTTGGTGCCCCAACCCTGCCAGGTTGGGATTTGCCCTGCAGCCCTGGCATTCCTGGACTCCAGATGGGCCCTGCTGGCTCCCCGGCTCCCCCTGGTGGGGAGTGCATGTGCACCTGTCGCCTGCATTCCCAGGAAGTGTGGCCAACTCTGTCTCCTTCCTAATGCCTCTGCCCTTCTGCCTTGCACCAGCGCAGGCCTTCAGAGATGCCCCTGTGAGACCCATTTGTGCATTGCTCTGTCCTCAATCAAGTAAGAGAACTGGGGTCTTTCCCTTGCTAAAGGGAGCAACAGCAGGCATACCCCCTTCCTTCTCTTTTCCCTCCCATTACCTTTCAGGATGCAGTTGGGAGGTCCTTCCTGACACCTTACTTTCGATCTGTGCTGTAGTGGAGAACCACCTTCCTGACCATCACCTCTTCGGGTGCAACCACTGAAGCTGCTGGGCGTTCCACGGGGAGGTGTAACACCCTCACAACTCTGCCTAGGCGAGATTGGGGTGGGGGTGGCTGAGGCCCCTCAGTGGCAAACAGGTGGCAGCAGTTGGTTAGCAGCGTGCAGGGCAGAGAGGGAGGAGACAGTGAGAAGGAACACGGTGTCTCTGAGGATTAGCTGTGCAGGCACTTGGCCCTGGGAACACCAGGGGTGGAATGTTCCAGAGGCAGCTGCAGGGGGCCAGGAATGCTTGGCAGCTCCAGGTGGCTGAAGAGGGACAGCTGAGCAGCTAAGGACTCTAGACAGGGTCCCCACCCTGCCCTGCCCCTGAGAAGGGCCTGGCTGCTCCCTGTTTATTCACGATCTCCTCCTGCCCTCTTCTCTCCAGGAAATCCCCTTCTTTCCTGCCAGAGGAATTTTAATGGAGTAGTGGGTGCTGAGTCTAGCTGACTCCTCCAATGTTAGGCCTTGAGGTCGAAGGTCCTGGCCCCAGCAAGCTCTGAGTCCGAGCTCCCTGTGCCATCAGGGAGGGTCCAGGATGCCTGCTAACGCCCCCTTCCCAACCAGGATGGCTCCCCACCACTTCCAGGCTAGAATCATACTGAGCTGCCAGGTGGGACCATGTCTCACTCACACTTGAAAGATGGACGTGTACTCTGGTTTTGAAATTCACCAGAGAAGATTGCTTGCCACCTGGTGGGACAGGAATGGTCCTGTGTGGGAGTCAGTTCTGGAGCTGCCACTAATAGTCTGGGTGACCTCAAGGGAGTCCTGGGGTGCCTTGGCTTGGCTGGACCATGCATGACAATCTATAATTCTATATTGCCTAGCCTCGTGGTTCCCACATCTCTCAGGCCTTAAAGCTGACAACTATTTCTTTGAAATATTCCTTGAATATTTCCCTCTTTCTGGAGACCTGTCCGGGCTGCAGGATGCCCCTCTGCCTCCGGGAGAGAGGAGGGCAGGACAAGCAGGAAGGTGGAGGCGGCCTCGGGCCACCTGCTGGCCCATGTCTCTTGTCACTCTGGGGCTCTGGGCTGTCCCCAGAGACCTTGGATCAGACCAAATGACTCACTGCCATTAACAGACTGAAACCCGAGCAGCCTTGGGAGGGGAGCAAGGGTAGGCTTGAGGCTAATGCACCCTACAAATAGAAATCTTAGCAAGGAGACAGCAGCTGGCCTCCCGGGTTTCCAGTTCAGCACTGGCCTCTGGGGATGGAGAGACTTTCACAGGTCTTTTGCAGGGTGTTTGTCTTCTTTCCACTAGGGATGTGGTACAGTAAGAGGCAAACAAAGACTTTTCTCTTTGGGAGAATCTGGAACCCAGGTAATATGAAATGAGCAGAAAACGAGCTTCTATGGCTGCTGAAGGGATTAGGATTAGATAGGAAGAATGAAATGACTCTAAGCGTTGGGACTCTTGAGGCAGGTGACCGGGGCAGTGTGAGCTTTCATTTCTCGGGGTCGGGAAGCCCTTCCTCCAATGGTTACGAGCCGGACCAACCAGAAAATTGGCCTCTTTGACCTCCAGAGACTCCTTGATGCTGAGGAACCTGGAACTTCCTTAAGGCAAGATGGCGCTAGCAAGTGGCTTGTGCACGTGAGTGTGGGGAAGCAAGTCTACCCATTGGCCTCCTTTTCTCCATCCACTAGCTACGGTGCCTGGGAAGGGCTGGGGAGCAGGGATAGACTTTACCGATGGTCTCCTGGATGTGGACAAGCTTCTCCAGCACCGCTGGTGGGCCAGCCCCTGCAGAGCTCACTGCAGCCACGCGCACGAAGAACTTGTCACCTACAGCCAGGTTCCGCAAGGTCTGCTGGGTCACCATCATGGGCCGGGCATTCACAGGCACCCAGTCCAAGGCTGAGAGGAATGAAGACAGTACAAGGCCCTGGCCCCATGGCCGCAGACACCCTTTCTCAGTGGGGCTTCCCTTCTCACTTTCGGTCTGAGGAAGCTAGCCTCCCTTTCCGGGCTTTATATTCCTTTTGCTCTCCCTCCTTGACTTCTCATGTGCCAAATGGCATCAAAGACACCTGTGTCAGAACGCTTGAGTGGTGGCCTGGCCAGAGAGTGAAGCCCAGAGACACTTGGACACGTTCACCAAGTCACACAGTAAGGTGGGGGCAAAGGCAGGAGCCAGACTGAACTTGCGTGTCACTGAGGTGGGCAAGATGGCGGCGGGCAAGATGGCGGCATCAGGAGCTTGGCCACAGCCCCGCTCCTTCTCCTCACTGTCTCTTGTTCTGACTTAGCCCTCTCCCTCAGCTCTACAAGCAGGGTCCTCTGAGACTCAGCACCTCCTTAATTCTTACAGAGGAGAACCACAGCGTCACTGACCCTTTTATCCTTGTTACTCAGAGGCTTCCTGAAGCTGGAGGACAAGGCACCTGCTGAGGCCCCTTGGATGCCCTCCTGCTTTCAGAGATGTGTAGGTGAGCAAGATGCTGTCCGTGAGGCTTAAGCAGACTGCCTCCACTCCTGCTCTGCGTCTCCCTCTGGTCTGACTCAACAACTGCAGCGTCTGGGGGCTTGACGGTACTGCCCCCCCAGGCCCACCTCCCCTCCGCATATGGGACTTAACCCGGAGCTCACCTCCCTCTCGACGGAGTTCCAGCACATAGCCCTGAAGCCCCAGTCTCCCCAGCCTCTCTGGAGGCTCCCAGCTCACAGTCACCGAGCTGTCACTCACATCCTCCNGTATGATATATCCTACCATTTTAAAAGCAATGCCCGTGTACTTTATTTCAAGCCATCAGTCGCGTTCACACTCCGCTCCTTCCCCAGGCTGAGGAGTGTGGCCACGTCCCACGGTGGCTGTCCTTGTTGGGAAGGGCAGTGGAGGGCCTCAGGAGCCTCTCGATCCTGCCCTGCTTGTGTGCCCGGGCCCTCTGCTGGGTGAGTCAGAGTCCTGCTGGGCGGGATTCAAGTCCTGGAGACCCAATCCCCATCCCTGGCCTCTGACTCTGAAGCTATAAGTGAATGTGACTAACTCTGTGGGACCCTGAGTCAGCCCTGCAGAGCCTGTCCCAGGATGGGGGAAGGGTGGCCGGGGGAGGTGGGGAGAAGGTTAGCTCCACTGGAGGACTCACAGCTCCTGGGATTTCAAGGACCCCCGTGTGCTGGGAGGCCTGCGGGCACAGATTGGGAATGCTGGGCCCACTGGCCAGCAATGAAATGCCAGGCAACCTTGAAGCTCTGGCCAAGTTCTCACTCTCTTTGCCTTTAGCTTGGCAATGACCTTAGGATTAGTTGCTTCTGTCCTGCTCCAGCTAGTTCAGATTTCAGGGAGGCCGATAGGTATTTCCTTTCCCCACACCTCAAACTAGTGCCACAAACCACTGGGCCAAGTCACAGATAATTCAAACATCCAGGAATCCACAAATAAATTCTCTTTGATTTTGGAGCATGCAGATGAACTCTTTTTGGATACAAAGCTTGTCCAAGGCTCTTGGAGTGTGCAGGAACTGTTAAGAACATTTCTACTTCATGAAGGTTAGAACCCTGGCTGATATTCTGAGCTCGTCCTGTCTGACCCACACTGTCTTATCTGGCTCCCACCTCATGTCCCAGGCTGGGCCAAGGAGCCTTGATTTCTGCATGGGCTGAGGGCTGAGTGTGTCCTGAGAGGAGAGAGACAGAGGGCTAGGCTACAGCCCTATGACATCTGACCAATTTCAGTCCAGCAATGAAAAAGTGATGAGCAACTGGTCACTGAGAGTGTTAGGGGAGCTTGGAAGGCCAGCTCTCAAGATCTGCAGAGACTCTAAAGCTGGGATTGTGGGACAATGTGTGAGGTAACATTGGTGTCTCCTTCTAACTCTGAGTCCTGGGATTGTGGGACAATGTGTGAGGTAACGTTGGTGTCTCCTTCGAACTCTGAGTCCAGGGTCAGGGCTCTCTCTAACCTGGCCCTGTATTGGCTCCTTCTCCTCCCCAGGGTGAGAAGAGATGAAGGGCTGGGATTAAAGCCTTTCCTTCCTAGTGTCTGCTAGCCCCTGGAAACAGAAAAGGCTTCTTTCAACAAAGAATCGTATAGAGAAGTCTGGATGACAATGACTTTAAGATCTAGAAGGCCTGCAGCACTCTTGGGTTAAGTCCACACCCGATGAATCTGGTGATGTTTGCCGCTTTGGAGGCAGCAGAGGACAGGGTGGTCTCACTTTCTGCACCTCAGGGCTCCCAAGTCTGAGAGAAAGGAATCCAGAAGAGAGGTGGGAGGTGAGCCCAGTGGGGCCACAGATACTGAAACAAGTGCCAACAACAGGTGAGCCTTGGTGCTTTATTGAGCAGGTGCAGAACCAGCAAGAGGAAGTGGGATGGAGACACAGTTATGTTCCCGGGAAAAAGTTTCAAGCTAGGCTTTGCAGACGGTGTAATTAGTGTGGTTGCTGCTTCTTGTAAGGCTGTGTGGCTGCAGAGCTTGCCAAAATGGCGTCCTTAGGCATCAGGCCCCGGGAGTAAGCAAGGGGAAGAAATCTCCTGGTGTCGGGCTTGGCTCTGCTGAGCATTCTTGTTCGTCAGCAGGTACGTGCTGACCCTGCACCGTGCGCTGTGCTGGCCCCACAGCCCCACCCTGCCTGCCCCTGAACCAGAGCTGAGCTCAGACTGTGGAGCCGTGGCCCTCACATGGGCCCAAAGAAGGGAGGCTGAGGCTCAGCGGGGCCCCAGCAGGGCAGGAGATCAGGCTTCTGGTCAGTCAGAGCCAAGTGTGAGCTGCATCTCTGCCCCACCCTGAGCCCAAGTCAGAAGGCTACACCCCAGCAAGCACATCCTTGACGGCACTCGTGAGAGGAAAGGGCAGGTTCTGCCCACAGAAGTTGCCCCGGAAGTCATCCAAGTCCAGGGCCCACACCATGGCGCCAGCCAGCTGCCTGTTCCTCAGGTACTGCGCCTGGTGGGGAGACATGGCTGGGTCCCTGTGCCAGGGTGCACATGGGGGCATGCCATCTAGATGTCTCCGCAGAGGAGAGAAAAGCAGACACCGGGACCCGAAACACCCCTGTAGCCAAGCCCCACCCTCAGTGCAGGGGGCCTCCCTCTCGCTTTTTATCTGGGGGGGTGTGGCCTTGTGAACATACCTTGTTTTTGACACTCTCCTGGTCGTCATATGCCACCCACTGGTTGCCCTTGGTGGCATAGGGGACCTGCTGGTCACGGAATCTGTGGATGGTGGCTCCATGGAGGAAGTCACAGATCTGAGCAGAGAGAGAACAGGCCAGTGGTGGCTGGAGAGATGTGCTGAGATGTTGCCAGTCACTGGGGGGCTGTCACCCCCCAAATCTATTGCAGCCCCTTGCTTCACCCTGCAGGTTACACTTGCCCCTAGAACCTGCAGATTTCATGCAACTTTACTTAAAATAGATGCAAATATCCCGGGGTTCTGTGGCTGCTCTGCACTGACACTGAGGATTGGCCAAGGCAACTCAGAGCAGCAGAGGTTGGGTCAAAACCAAAGAACCTACCTTTTGGCCGTTGCTTTTTCCTGGGCTAAAAGGAAGGCCGCAACTTGGTGGCCAGAGGGGATGAAGCCGTGATGTGCCTGCCCTCCTCCTCCCTCCTCTCTACGGTGCTAGGTCTGCTGGAATTTTTTTTTTTTTTTTAATTTTCCAAGGAGTAAAGCGGGGGTGATTTGGAGGGTCACCTTCCCCAGGGCTGCTGATGCTGTAGGAAACCTTACCTTCTTCCTAGCTCATACCTCATAATAGGCAAGGATCCCTTTCTCCTTGGTGAACTGGCCTGGTATTCCTGGCCCTGAGATGGGGGCTCCCACATCTGTCTTGGAAGAGGCCAGAGTGAAGCTCCTCCCAAACGTGGGGATACCCATCACCAGCTTATTGGCTGGAGCCCCCAGCCTCAGCATGTAGCTCACAGCGTAGTCCTGGATGTGGGAAGGGCAGGACAGTTTGAGCAGTTAGTCTAGGAGGGAAAAGGTCGTGCAATTCCCACTGCTGCCTTGAAAGGAGTTCCAGATCTAGATACATCTGGAATTCCCTTCCTTCTGGGAACTTATAATGTCAGTCTAAAAAGCACTATACAGTTTCCATCTCAAAGAAATCCTCTTCGGTGTAGAAAGAGATGCTATCTCGTAGTTGCAGAAATCAGGTGGCTGGCTCACATTTCACAGCAAGCAAATGGCAGGACTAGACTAGACTCTTGGCTTCTCAGCCCCCAGCCCTCTTTTGCTCTCTCCCATCTGCCCTGTGCCTTCACCCTATAGGCCTGTCAGGAGACATCTTGATTCTTTATGTAAGTATCACCTCCTCAGTTCCCAGAGCTGTGGAGAATGCATGAACTTTGTGCCTCAGATTCCTCATCTGTGAAGTGGGCCCCTAAGCCCTCCTTTACAGGATTACCAAGGAGTAGAGAGGCTGGTGTGTGAGCTCCAGCAGGCAGCAGGCCTCTGTGGCCCCCTCTCAGCCTTCCCTCCTTTGGGACACTCACAGCGTTACTGAATCTGTCAGAACTTGTATCTTCCTGGCCTCGAAACAGGGGGCTGTGATGTCCTACTGTCTGGCGCCAGGTTCCATGAAAGTCATAGGTCAAAAGGCTGATGAAGTCCAAGTGTCTATGGAAGAGTGGATGCAGGGCAAGGAGAAAAGTTTAAAAGCACACCGCCCCAACAGAATGTGAGCAAGAAAAACAGGCAGTCATTAATCCAAAATCTGGTAGAACCCAGTGACCAGACTAGGCTGCTGGACCCAAGCTCCTGCTCAGGGTCCCACAGGAGCATTCAAAGCAAGAACAGGGCTCTTCCTATCTGCTCGCAGGACACAACTGGGAGCTTCCCTCCAGCACATCTCAATCCCTACTCTCCAACCACATACAACTTTGAGAAAGCAGATTAATATTATCAGTAACTAGACTTGTGGGGAAAGAGCAGGACCAAAGGATGGTCTGAAACTATGATTCCTTGTAATAGGGAGTAAGCTTTCTATACACACAGATTAGGGGTCTCCAGGTGGATTGCATGAATATGAGCTTTAGGTGTTTGGGGCAAATGATTGAAAGCCACCTCATTCCCACCCTCTAAGTGATCAATGATCACTTAACCACCCTCAATGATCAAGGCAAAGAAATAGAGGAAAACAATAGATTGGGAAGGACTAAAGATCTCTTCAAGAAAATTAGAGATACCAAGGGAATATTTCATGCAAAGATGGGCACAATAAAGGACAGAAATGGTATGGGCCTAATAGAAGCTGAAGATATCAAGAAGAGCTGGCAAGAATACACAGAAGAACTATACAAAAAAGATCTCCATGAGCCAGATNCCGAAGAATTGATGCTTTTGAACTGTGGTGTTGGAGAAGATGCTTGAGAGTCCCTTGGACTGCAAGGAGTTCCAATCAGTCCACCCTAAAGGAAATCAGTCCTGAATATTCACTGAAGTACTGATGCTGATGCTGAAGCTGAAGCTCCAATACTTTGGCCACCTGATAGGAAGAACTGACTCATTTGAAAAGACCCTAATACTGGGAATAATTGAAGGCAGGAGGAAAAGGGGATGACAGGCGATAAGATGGTTGTATGGCATTAATGACTTGATGGACCTCAGCTTGGTAATGGACAGGGAAGCTTGGCACGCTGCAGTCAATGGGGTTGCAAAAAGTCAGACACAACTGAGTGACTGAACTGAAGTGATCAATTAAAGCAATGAATCTACATGTGCCTGAGACCATAAAGAAGCTTCTAGTCAGAGTGAAGAGTCTGTGTTTCTTAGGAAACTCTTGGGTTTCCTAAGATCCCTGTCTTGTTCCACCAAGAAGTCAAGCTGCTTGGCTTGAGACTGCTCATCGCCACATGCATAGGAGGCAAGGCGAGGAGAAGGGACAGGTGGACACGAAAGGGGAGTGTCTACAAGACAGAGTCCTTTGAGGACTCTCCAGTGGCCTAGAAATGAAAGGTATTATTAACTGCTGCTTTGCCCTTCCAGAGACTAATGACTGTCTCATTTGTATAACTTTCTCTACTTCTTTTCCCACAAGCATACATTCATAACAATTTTCTCAATTGGTCAGCACAATATCCCAAGTGAAAAAAAGAGATAGGGATTATTATACCCCTTTTGACAGATAGGAAGGCTGAGGCACAGAGAAGTGATGTGACTTGCTCAAAGTCATGCATCTCTGGAGAAATTGGGACCAAAAGCCCAGTCTTCTGATTGTACATAGACTGCAAAGGCAGTGTAGGTCAGGAGACTTACCGGGATATCTGGGCGATGTCATAGCCTCTGTCAATAGCAATCTTCCCTGCGGGCACTGCTGCGCTGAGCAGGAGCTGCTCTGTGCCTGCTTGGGCTTCCCTTACAAACTCGGCCTTCATTTCCTGGTTGGGAGAGAGGCAGGTGAGTAACAGCAAGCCTTGTGGAGAAAGATCTTTGAGCATATCATTGGCCTTCCCTGTCTGCTGTAATCTCCAACCAGACTGGAGCTTAGTGGGAATGATAAAGTGGTCCCATCTGCAGACTCACCCATCCTTTTCCTAAAAACAGTTTGGGCCGATCTCATCCCTACACCCCATGTATACTCATCAATATTCAATTTTTCTTTTATCCTGCAGGGACCATGAGAATAAAGAGTGATCCCACTTAGTCCACAGATAAAGCTGGAAGACATTTGCCTGTTGGTCTGTGCTTTGTTTAAGGTAGTAAATGAGAACACAAAGTTAAAGTGATTCATGTTGATTGTTGTTCAATCTGTTGTTCTACTCTGTTCAGTCGCCAGGTTGTGTCCGACTGTTTGCGACTCCATGGGCTGCTGCACACCAGGCTTCTCCGTCTCTCACCATCTCTTGGAGTTTGCACACGTCCGTGTCCGTTGAGTCAGTGATGCCATCCATCCATCTCATCCTCTGTCACCCCCTTCTCCTTCTGCCTTCAATCTTTCCCAGCATAGGGTCTTTTCCAATGAGTTGGCTTTTCACATCAGGTGGCCAAAGTATTGGAGCTTCAGCTTCCGTGTAAGTACTTCTAATGAATATTTAAGATCAATTTCCTTTAGGATTGACTGATTTGATATCCTTGCAGTCCAANAGGGTCTTTTCCAATGAGTTGGCTTTTCACATCAGGTGGCCAAAGTATTGGAGCTTCAGCTTCCGTGTAAGTACTTCTAATGAATATTTAAGATCAATTTCCTTTAGGATTGACTGATTTGATATCCTTGCAGTCCAAGGGACTCTCAAGAGTCTTCTCCAGCACAACGGTTTGAAGCATCAATTCTTCAGTGCTCTGCCCTCTTTCTGGTCCAACTCTCACATTTGTACATGACTACTGGAAAGACCATAGCCTTAATTATATGGACCTTTGTCGGCAAAGTGATGTCTTTGTTTTTTAATACACTGTCTAGGTTTGTCATAGCTTTCCGTCCAAGAAGCAGCCATCTTCTAATCTCATGGCTGCAGTCACCATCCACAGTGATTTTAGAGCTCAGGAGGAGGAAATCTGTCACTGCTTCCACCTTTTCACCTTTTGTTTGCCATGAAGTGATCGGACTGGATGCCATGATCTTAGTTTTTTTAATATTGAGTTTTAAGCCAGCTTTTTCACTCTCCTCTTTCACCCTCATTGAGGGGCTCTTTGGTTCCTCTTTGCTTACTGCCATTAGAGTGGTATCATCTGTTGATATTTCTCCCGGCAATCTTGANCTGGATGCCATGATCTTAGTTTTTTTAATATTGAGTTTTAAGCCAGCTTTTTCACTCTCCTCTTTCACCCTCATTGAGGGGCTCTTTGGTTCCTCTTTGCTTACTGCCATTAGAGTGGTATCATCTGTTGATATTTCTCCCGGCAATCTTGATTCCAGTTTTTAATTCACCCAGCCCAGCATTTTGGATGATGTGCTCTGCATATACGTGAAATAAACAGGGTGACAATATACAGCCTTGTCATACTCCTTTCTCAATTTTGTACCAGTCAGTTGTTCAGATTCTAACTGTTGCTTATTGACCCACATAGTTTCTCAAGAGACAGGTAAGGTGGTCTGGTATTTCCATCTCTTTAAGAGTTTTCTACAGTTTGTTATGATTCACACAGTGAAAGGCTTTATTGTAGTCAATGAAAAAGAAATAGATGTTTTTCTGGAATTCCCTTGCTTTCTCTATGATCCAGCCAATGTTACTGATACTGTGAACAATTTGTTTGATTGCTCTGCCCCTAGGGTAACTAGAGATGCTTGGGCTGCCCCCAGATGGAGTTGAGTATCCCTGATTTAGTGCATGCTCAGGAGTGCGCAGTGTCAGTTTGAGAATGAATAGAGGACAATGATGCTCGACTAAGTGGCAGTGAGGAGTAGGTGCTCTGGTTAGTGAACGCTGCCTCTTAGAACCCCAGCCCACCTCCCACTGTTTTCAGAGGATGTGTTCCCTGCTGTGTTAGACCTCAGGACACAGACCTGTTTGTCTTAACTTTGGTCCAGATCTCAGGACTCTGCAGCAAGGAGGCTTTACTCTCCCCTTGCCTACCTCAGGAGAACATGCCCAAAGATAGCTTCTGCCCTCCCCACTCCTTGGTGCTCCCCACCTCCCTGCCCCTTTCCCCGACCCAACCAGCACCTTGACCAGAGCGGTGAGATGCCGCTTGTCTCTCCACCCGGGGGAGAGCCATGCTAGGTCCAGTCCATCAAAGCCATGGGTCCGCAGAAATGGTGGCACTGACTTGATGAAAGTCCTGCGACTCTGGGTCTTGGAAGCTATTTTGGAAAATCTAGAACCAAAATCATCACAGTAGAGTGCTCAGCACCAAAATGCTGGGTGCCTTGGAGTGGTCTCTGGGGCATGTGCAGCTGGAAGCCTGAACTCACACAGTTATAGGAGGGCATGGTTGGGACAGGACCCACTTCTAATCATCTTATTAATAGAAAGAACATGTGCATTATAATCAGATATCCTTGGCTCTATCACCTAGTAGCCAAGCCATTTTGAGCAAATTATAACCTGAGTCTCAGTTTTCTCATCTGTAAAACAGGCAAAAATGTAATGTCTCACAGTACTATTATGAGGATTACATGTGATAAGGTTGGACAGGATGCCTGACACATAGTAACCACTCAATAAATGAGAGCCATTATAGCCATTACTTTAACTCTTTTTAAAGCTGCTCCAACAATACCCACTCCAGGAAGTCCTCCCAGGGTCTCCACTCCCAAATTCTCACTCATTCCATCTCGCTCCTTCCAACCCTTAGGACAGTATCCCCTCAAATTTCTTCGTTTTCATGTCTGAGAAGTCGTAAAAAGAGCACTGGCAAGAAATCAGAATATTGACTGCCATCTTGCTGTGTGTCTCTTGGAAAGTTCCTTCCCCTTTCTGGGCTCTGATTTCACGATTGTACATGATGCAGACTCCCGAAAACATCCCTGTGTCTGACCATTCTGGCGTCCCTGTGACCTTCATCCAGTGGGTGTAGAGAAACCTACACTTCCTCTTATCCCATCATCCTCTGGGGGATGCATCCTACCTTTGAGGACCGAAGTTCCATCCTCCAACAGATAGGAGGGTCTTCAGCTTGGGGTTCCTGTGGGGCACAGAGAGGCAGGAAGGCTGGCGTTGAGTGAAGTTGCTGTGACACGGGGTGGCCCCATGTTTAGGAAGCTGTAGTAGGCTTCTAGCTTCGGTAGAGGCTGAGTCAGGCCTCCAAGGCCCTTCCAACATTGAAATTCACTATTCTAAGGTTTTCTAAGTATTTGTGGCACTTATTCTGAGATGTGTTGCCCATTTTTTGTTCCCTCTAGTGGGAAGTCATGATATGGCAAAATAGAACCATGAACATTTTCTCTGTGGAGAGGTACCTTCAGGGGATAGAGAGAGTTTCTTCTCCCAGGGGAGTCCAGCCATGCCTTTTTCTGCAGGCTGCTTCTATACCCTGACCTCTGCCCTCATCACTTCCTTCCATTGAGCCAAGGCCCTCCAATTCTCCACCCAGAAGTGAGTCCCAGGGACCTTACCCATCCCCTTGATCAGGCGTGCTCTACCCTGAAACCAGCCCTCCTCACCCTCCATCTTTCACCTGCCCTAGCTAGCCAGTGGCCCAACCTGTTCTTGAGTGTGTTCAGTGTGCCATAGAGCGTCACATCATTCCACTCCCAGGTGTCAATCTCATTGTTGCTTATGTTGGCAAAGCTGTAGATGACATGGGTGCACAGGAAGGGGTCGATGGCATCTGGGAAGCAGCTCCCATCACCCTCCCGGTACTGGGACCAGCTGGTGTAGTAGCAGATCAGCTTGTATGCAGCACCTGAGGAGGAGGCTAGGGTGAGCCCTGGGCCAAGGTTGAGCCAGGGACCCTCTGGCTGAACCCTGAGCTGGGCACCAGTGGGGTTTTGGTAGGGGTGGGATGGATGGGTAGAATTGTGAGCATAGTTAAAATTCTCAGTGAAAGGAATTGGCTCAAGGGAGTTCTCTGTCTGGTGAAAATAAAACCTATTTTGAAAATGCTTAGGAAAGATCAAACATGGTATCTAAATATACTGCAGACTAAGAACAGAACACTGCATGGAGTGAGGGGGCTCTGATGAATAAAGATGAAATGGGACTTGGTGCAAGTAAGGAAGGTTTCCTGGAGGCTTTGAAGGAGAGGAGTGGCCTAGCCCCAAACAGCCCATGTTAGAAGACCTTTGCCTTTCAGAAGTCCTTGATCTGAGAGGCTCTGGCCTGTCTCTTCTTTGCCTTCATGGGGGAGGTACCCCTGATTTGTAACCCACCCAGAATAGCAGTCGCCAGGCCCCTCAGTCCATCCCCCTATCTGGGACACAATAACCCAGTAGACCGGAAAGTTCCTACTCTCTTTTTTTAATTTCTGCTGCTGCAGAGCAGGCCTCTTCTGCCCTCTTGATTGGAGTAGGAACCTGTTAGTGGTTCCCACTAGGCTATTGGTTGAAGCCTTTAATGAACCTGAGCCTTTGAAAGTTTTTAATTTTGAAAAATTTTAAATATACAGAAAAGTAGAGAGTAGTATAATAAACATCTATATACTCATCACCTTGGCTTAACAAATGCTAATGTTTCTGAGCCATTTGAATCACAGAAGAAACTGGGGGAAAGTGCCAGTTCCCTTCCATATAGCCCTCACCACACCCCCACCTTCCATGACTTAAAAAAAGGTTACTTACAGCTCTGGAGCAGCACCAGGACCACAAAGCCTGAAGGAAAATCCAGGATGAGACCCCCTGCATGCACCTCTGGCCCTCCCTCCTGCTCCCTGCACCCGCCCCTCCGCCAGGGAACCCAGGGCCTCCTCACACCGGGCACCTCCTCTCTCTCCCCCGGCTCTGCACCGCCCCTTCTCCCGCCCACTGCCTCTCCCCACAGCAGGTAGGGGGCCAGCCTCTGCAAGCAGCAGCTCTGCGGCCAACCCAGAGACCTGTCCGAGCCGCCCTCAGCCCCATCCTGGCTGCAGCAGAGGAGGGCATGGCGTGGCCTCTTCCTCCGGTTCAGGTGCCTGCTCCCCAGCTGCCTGAGCAGGTCACTTCCTGGGCCTCCAGCTTCCTCTTATACGTACCCTTCTCCACTCCCCTGCACCGCAATCCTCCCTTTACAGGAAACGGAGCTGTGTGTCAGTGAAGGAACTGGCAGACTGAAGTGGCAGGGGAGGAGCACCGTGGGCCACTAGAGGCGGATTGGGAAACCCTGGGAAGTCTTGAAAACTTGGGCCAGGTCTCCCCGAGGCATCTGCCAGTAGAACAGCCATTAGAGGGATGGTCTGGGGGCTCCTGGGGCCAGTGAATCAGCCTCACTCACTTCTCTCCAAAAGTCAGCAGTTCCCCTGCTTTTCTGGCAACCCCTACCTTTGCCTCTCCAGCCCTCTGTCCAGGCCTTTGGCCAGGCTGAAGCTGGGCTCAATTGAATTCTGCAACCTGCAGCACCTCCAAACAAGGCTGTTATTTCTTCTCTCCCTGACCCCGGCATCACCCTGCCTGACCCTATCTCCTCCCCTCTAAGCCTGTTTCCCATAGCAGCCTGAAGGTCAAGGTGAGGGCCACAGAGCCTTTCAGTGACTGGCATGCTGATTGCTTAACAAGAAAAGCTAGAGACAAGTGGGAAGTTGCTGAGTGGCACTCTGAGACCTGCTGCTGCCATCCCTCCTTTTGAAACGCCGGTTACAATGAATGAGAAAGAATTTGGCAAGTCTGGGGCTTCGGTGAAGTACCAAGAAGTAAAAATGCAAACAACTCAGTTTCCCCCAGGAGCAGATCATCTCAGAAGATCAATAACCTCCATCCCCTCAGCTCCTCTCTTTTGAAGCCCAGTGATGCCACCCCTTTCTAGATCCCTCGGTGATTTTTTTTTTTTTTTTGGTCACTCTTCAGATAACAACAAAACTTCTTAACAAGGCTCTGCATGGTTTGTCTTATTTGTGGATACATTCTGAGCCAAGATCCTGGACAACTCCATTCTTCATAGGCTATAAATGAGTTAATAGGCAGGGAGTGAAAAATTCAGAACTCCACTTACTAGAATAGGTCCAAAGGCTTCTCTATAGACACCTTTACTTTTACACTAACGTTAGGTACTGGTCTGACGTTAGCCACACTGCTTTCATGGCCCTCTCTTGGTGAGGTCTCTCCCTCTGTGCACTTCTCTTACCTCCTCTCCCTGTAAAACTGAAACAACTCTTCACTGAAAGAAACGGTCAGAGAGTAGTTTGTCCAGAGTCATCCTCATGAATACTAAAGGGTCATTGCTTCACCTTTTTAAGACAAATAGCCTTCTTTTGTACCCTAGATAATTGACAGAAATGAGAGTTCATAATAACCTTTCTTTGGGGCACTGGGATATAGACTTCTTCTAATGTCTAATAGAAATATTACAGTGGTAGGTATGTAAAATTTTTCATAACAGGGTACAGGATGTTAAGAAAACACCTACTTTCACTCTCCTCCTTTGTTAAAAATTATTTCACAGGCTTAGATTGGCCCATGTGCTCCCCTAAACCCAGTTCATTAGTTCCACATGTCATCCATGAATGTGGCCGGAAGTGGCCAAGACATTCCCTGGGGCTGCCCCAGCATGACTGGCTGAGGGTCCCCAGGCACCTCCTAACCTCATCTCCTTCCCTGCCCCCTTCACCCCCTGTAACCCAGCCATTCATTCCATCTTTCTTTTTTTATTTTTTGTACATGCCACGTGGCATGTGGCCTCTTAGTTCCCCGACCAGAGTTTGAAACCAGTGGAAGCACAGAACTTTCACTGCTGGACCACCAGGGAAGTCCCAATGCCTTCTTTCTTGAACTTTCTTATATTTGCTCTGCTCTCTTCCACCACACGTCTTTTGTATATGCCATCTACTTGCATGTCAATAACTATGAAGGGCCTGAGATTTTATACTACTTGCAAGCTAATGAAATACACAGCCACAGTCTCATGGATTCCAACAGAAGACACAGAACCATAAGGCAGAAACAAAGGGCTTTTCATGTCACAACAAGCAGCATGAACTTCATGTTTGCATCATTTCTTGTGATGAGGCAGCTATTTTGAGTTGCTGCCTAAGCATTTTACAGTATGACAACTCTACTTACACCCAGAACCTGGCAATTTAGATAAGAACCTGAGTTTAGGATTCCAGCCACAAGGTCCTGCTTTGCATTTCCCCGGGCACCTTTTAAAATAAAATTTTAAAGTTGAGCCCTCAAAAAGTAAAGGATGAGTAAGTGTGTTAAGTTGAGAATGTGCAGATTATGACCTGCGGCCTGGAGGCAGGAGCCATGCACACAGGGTGGGCAGGAGGCTCCTTCACTATCAGCTTCGACTTTGGGGAAATGAAAACCCTGGAGCTGTTTTGATTGAAGGCACAGTTTCAATACACAAAGGAAGTGAAGTGGCAGGATTACTTACAGACTCCAGAAACAGAGGAGGGAGGCATGCGGTGAGCTGGGTGGAAGCAGTGCTCTGTCCTAGCTCACAAGCCAGCAGGAGACAGAGAGCAAGGACTTTTACTTACAAGGTGGTTGAGGAGCACCACCTCCCTCCTCTGTTTCTGGAGTCTGTAAGTAATCCTGCCACTTCACTTCCTTTGTGTATTGAAACTGTGCCTTCAATCAAAACAGCCCCAGGGTTTTCATTTCCCCAAAGTCGAAGCTGATAGTGAAGGAGCCTCCTGCCCAC
>SJYV01007687.1:219594-274004 GCA_006410875.1 Neotragus pygmaeus
ACTGTTTTCCACAGTGGCTGTACTAGTTTACATTCCCACCAACAGTGTAAGAGGGTTCCCCTTTCTCCACACCCCCTCCAGCATTTATTGCTTGCAGACTTTTGGATCGCAGCCATTCTGACTGGTGTGAAATGGTACCTCATTGTGGTTTTGATTTGCATTTCTCTGATGATGAGTGATGTTGAGCATCTTTTCATGTGTTTGTTAGCCATCCGTATGTCTTCTTTGGAGAAATGTCTATTGAGTTCTTTGATTCACCTTTTTAATGAATGCTGTCACCATATTCCCAGGCATCCAGGTTTGAAATTTCAAAACTACTCATTCCTTTCCCAAACAGTTCTTAACCTGAGCTTCTAGAGGGTGGAAATATTGTTCAATGATCTCACTCAGTGTATCCTATAAAGCATCTTGCATGGAATAAGTGCTGAAGAAGTAAAGGTAGAATATCTTCTTCCTGGCCCCAGGCATCCACTGGAGATAAAACAGAGTTAAATGCAATATAGTTCTCCAGTGAGGATTGTTAACTGCAGTACATTTTACTTGGGTCAATGGATGTGTCAATTATTTGAAAATATTATTAAAAAATGTTTGTATTTGGATATATACTGCCATGTTTTAGGAAAGGGCACAGGCTTCAAGTTAAAAAAGCACTCCTCCTTGGAATTATCCAGTGTGGAGACCATTATCTTTGAGAGCAATTTCAGTGAATAGTAGAAGAAAAATCAGATTTAAGACTGTTAAATGAGTGGGAACTGAGAAAATGGGAATAGAGAGAAGTAGCCTCAAAAGATAAGGGAAAAATTAAGGTGGCTATAAATCAAATGAATGTTATGTTTCAGGAAGAGAGAGAATGGAATTGGAGGGAGACTATAGGAGCTATATTCACTAGACATTTACTATATTCTGATCACTGAATCATGTACCTTACATAAATCAGGTGTTAGTTTTTGATCAAGTCAGATCTTGAAAATGATGAAATTGGGGGAGAGGACTAAGGAAACAAATGGAACAGAGGAGTTGGCCTTGTGTAGCATGAGGGATTCCTCACTCTGAGACTTGAAAGAGAGAAGAAAATAGAGGTTATAAATGAAGATGAGGGGAAACAGAAACTAAGTTGATTCATATAGATGATCTCAATTTTCACTATGGAATATCGGACCTTGAACATTAGTGAAAGGTAAATTTGAATGTCAAAAAAGATCAATAACCTCAGATACGCAGATGACACTACCATTTTATGGCCGAAAGTGAAAAAGAACTAAAGAGCCTCTTGATGAAAGTGAAAGAGGAGTGTGAAAAGTTGGCTTAAAGCTCAACATTCAAAAAACGAAGATCATAGCATCTGGTCCCATCACTTCATGGCAAATAGATGGAGAAACAGTGGAAACAGTGAGAGACTATTTACTCGGGTTCCAAAATCACTGCAGATGATGACTTCAGCCATGAAATTAAAAGACACTTGCTCCTTGGAAGAAAAGCTATGACTAACTTAGATAGCATATTAAAAAGCAGAGACATTACTTTGCCAAAAAATAGTCCATCTAGTCAAAGCTATGGTTTTTCCAGTAGTCATGTATGGATGTGAGAGTTGAACTATAAAGAAAGTTGAGTNCACTTTTCAGGGATGCACCCCTGTTCCTGAGCTGGGGTTAAGAGAACCAGGCCCCAAAGACTGGAGATCCTCTACTGTCTGCCTAAGACCAGTCTTAGGAGCTCTGATTTCCAATAAAGATTTGCCCTTTCCCCACTAATGTGCAAACCTGAGTCCCTAGAAGAAAAAGTCCCCGCACTTTCTTCATCTTCTCAGGGAGACCGAACTCCTGCCCTATAGACGTGACCTGGCTCACAATCCAGCCCACAGGAATGTACCAGTCATCCAATGCCATATCAGTTTCACGTGTACACTGGTCAAAGCACTAAACTCTTCACTGGAGCCTAGGATTCTGTCATACCATTTATCCATTCTGAGGGGAATGGGGACACTTTTTAATGGGTTCCAAATACTTGACACTTATTATGCCAGTCACCACTTTGGCAGTTCCTGGAATGGAGGTATTGTTCTTATCCTTATTTTGCAAATGAGCAAACTGAGACATGGAGAGGATAAGTAATTTCCCCAAAGTCACACAGATTTTAATGTGGCAGAACAAGGATTTGGACCAGACTGTGGCCTTTCAACTACTGAGAGCTGGGGTGGTTTAAGAAAGCCTGCTGTCTTGGGAGAAGAGCAGGAAGAGAAGGTTAGAATGACCGTGTGGTAAGAAGACTCATGGTGCACAGTCAAACACGAGAACAGAATGGTGGAAGTCAGGGCTGTCCTAGATAACTGGTGGGATCTTGCCAAGAAAGGCAGTCAGGAGCTAACTATAGAGCACGACCACGTCTCCGGAAACTGCATCGGGCTCTGAACTCAGCCACTTCTCCCTGCTGGTGATTTTCCATTCTCCCCACCGTCCCCCTGCAGCGACTAGCTTTTAAACCTGAAACGACTAGCTTTTAAACCTGAAACTGAAGGTGACGGCCAGGAAGCAGACAGCAAAAGAGTCTTTGTCCAATTTTGCAGCTAATTTTGGAAGAGAAAGAAATCCTACAATATGGTGCTTGTGTGGGTGGTTTTGAGAAACTGTAAAAATGTGGGGAGAGTGCTGAATCCCTGGTGATATGGAAGGAGGAAGAAAAGAACTCACAGGAGATGGGACCCACAGCTGCACCTACCATCCTTTCAGGAGGTAGTTACTAAGCCCTCTTAGGTGCCAAGTCCTGGGCTAAGTGGTGTGAGTAGGAGTGGTGAGTGCGTGGAGGGACTTACTTTACCTTGCATGGCCAGGGAGGTCTCTCTGGAGAGGTGAGCTTAAGCTTAAATCTGAGGGGTAGGAAGTTAGCCATGCCAAGAAATGGGAAAGTGAGCTATAATACCATATGCAGAGTCCCAGGGGTGAGAAACAGCTTTGATTTTTTTTTTTTTAAGTAAGA
This sequence comes from Neotragus pygmaeus, assembly GCA_006410875.1. Classification (NCBI taxonomy): domain Eukaryota; kingdom Metazoa; phylum Chordata; class Mammalia; order Artiodactyla; family Bovidae; genus Neotragus; species Neotragus pygmaeus. The sequence continues at coordinate 222,568 of SJYV01007687.1, forward strand.
GAAAGAGACAGTCACTGTGGCTATGGCCAACTGAGCCAAGGGAGAGGCCCAATGGAGAGAGAGAGGGAGCTCTGGGTCAGGGGGACCTTGTAACCCATGGGGGGAGCTTACTCTGTGTGCAATCAGATGACACCGAATGTTTAAGCAAGGAGGTATGTGGTAGGATTTGTGTTTTTAAAAGCCACTCTCATTGCTCTATACAGAATGGATAACAGAGTAGAAAGAGGTAAGAACATAAATAGCTATTAAAGAGTTCAAGCAAGAGACGTCAAAACCTGCACCAGGCTGGTAGAGATGGAAATGGAGATAAGCGGGAAGACTCTAGACATTTATTGGAGGGGAATTAACAAACTTAGTGATGAGTTGGATGTAAATGGATGATGGAAAAGAAGGAATCAGGAACCACCTTGGACTTCTAGCATCTTGGAGAGGATTGTGGTAGTTTTCTAAAGTGAGGAATACTTGAGGTGAGGATAGGTTTTAGGGTAAAGAGTTCTGTTTCAGACATGGTAAAGATGAGCTGTTTACACTTCCTCTGAGTGGAAATAACCAGAAGGCTTATGGATATATATGTCTGGAGCTCAGAGGGGAGCCTTGGACTAGAGAGATAGAAGTATGGGAGTCGTTAGCATAAACATGCTATTTAAAGTCATGAGAATGGATGAGATCTTCCGGGGATGGAAGGGCAGCAAGCCCCTGTCCAAGCCTGGTGATGGTTAGAGATCAGGTAGAGATGGTAGCGCCCAGAAGCTGCAGCTGGAGCCGCTTCTTTCAGCCAAACACTTTATCCAGCCTACAGGCTTGGCTGCACAGATGCTAGAGACACCAGAGGAGGAGGACACGGCCCCTCCCCTCAGGAGCTCACAGCGTGTGGGCATGTATATGAACCTGTAATTATGTACAATGTGGTAAAGTAGTTATAGAGATGGACCCAGGAGAAGGAGCTGAAAATGTCTGCTGGTCTCTGAAACTGGGAGTAAGGCTGAGTCTATGGGAGGGGCCATGAGCCTCTGGAAGATGAAGAGAAAGGATGCAGAGGCTTGGAATTATTCCTGATCTGGTGGATCTCCCACGAGACTCCCCAAGTCTCCTTGAACTTCACCTTCACCTTCACCTTCACCTCTCCCCAGCCCTCCACACCCTAGTCATCTTGCACCAGAATACCCACTGTCCATGCCAACTCCATACAGATCACTCTTAGTTTCCACCCGTCTCCAGTCCCAGGTCTCCACCCCTTCCCAGACAGGCTAGTGCCCTTACAAAGAAAACTGCTTTCAAAACCAGGATTGACTACAGAGCAAAATTACTCTGGCACCTTGCCCTCTCTCAAGGCAGGATGTTGTCTCAAAAACTGTTGCTTAATTTCTTACTGTTGAGAAATCGTGTGTGTTGACCAGCTTGTTTTTCACACTGCTTGAAGAAGAGAAATGTGTCTCACTGAACTGCTCAGAGAGAAGCCGTTTAAGCCCCCACATGAGTGCAGGTGAAGACCCTCCTCTGCCCACCCTCTCCTCACCCATCTACTGATGGGGGAGGGAGCCTGGCTGCACTTGCTCGCTTTGCTTCTAGGTCAGGGCGCCCTGTGGCTCACTCTCCCTTGGCTAGGTCCAGTCCATGAACTTGCACAATCTGGCCCCAACCTCTACTTCCATCACTGTCTTCTGTGTGCCTCCTTTGTGTGTACCATGTCCAGTCAGTCTGGCCGTGCCCTAGGGATCCTGGAACTCAGCCCTTGCTTGGGTAATGCTCTGCCTCTGAGATTGAGGAGGCTCTGAATCCACATCCAAGGCTCAGTCCCAGTGCTGGCACCTCTGTTAAAGCCCTCACCCATCACCCAACCAAAGAAAATTGCTCTTTCCTTCGAACATGTTAGGTTTGTTCCTCTTTCATTCTTTATGGCATTTTAATCTTGAAGTATAATGCTTCAGGCATGCGTGTTGCCCCTTCTAGACTCTATACACTCCAGGAGATCAAGCCTTGTGTCTGGGGTCCAAATCTCATTTATCTCCATCCACAGTCTCAGCTGAGATCCTGTAAAGTTTGTGGAATGGATGAGTTTTGATTAAAGTTGTAGGGGGAAACTTGGGATGATGTGGGAAATGCAGCCTAGGACTTCATTTTATTGGTTCTCTGGGAAAAATTCATCTCTCTGCTAAAAGCAGTATAAAAAGGGATAATATCCATTCATTCATTCACCCATCCATTCATTCAACAAACAACTATTGAGCATCTTCCATGTGCCAGAAATAATGTTAGATGCTGGAAAATAAGCCTGGTAAGTTCTTACTCAGGTAGAGATTCTGTTCTAACCCAGGGAAACAGATGATAAGCAAGGGAAACATCACTTAGTGGTAAGTGCCATGATAAAAAAATAAGTCAGAATGATGTGATAGTGTGACTGGGAAATGAGTGCCAGGGGTCTCTGAAGAAGTGGGTCTTAAGGAAAGACCTGAAGGATGAGCACGAGTGGCCACAGAAAGGCTGAGCAAGAGCAGTCCGTGAAGGAGGGGACACAAAGCTGAGACTGGGGAAGGCGGGAAGAGAGACGGAGCGAGTTTAAAGGCTATGAGGGCTGGAGGGAGGGGAGAGTGACTGGGTCATGGGAAACAAGTGTTCAATAGGGAGCTGATAGTGAGATAGCCCATAAAAGACGGCATAGTATATAGAGCTTTAAAACAAAGGATGAATTTGAGTCCTGATTCTAATTATTAGTGGTGTGTGAACTTGGACAAATTTTCTGGGTCTTAATTTCTTCATTTGCAAAAGATTTCATTTTTAGAGTTTTTGTGCAATTAAGTGATGTGATAGAAATAAGCATCTACCATATCAACTCTTTACAAATGGTAGATTATAATCTGGGCAGTGGCCTAGAAAGAAGCTTAATAAGGTTAGGGATAGCCTGGAGCATGAGCTCAGAGGGTGGTGTGCTAGCAATTGCCCTAATAAGTCTTCCCTGCTCTCTCCTAATTCCATCTCCCTCTTCCTCCCTGGCTTTTCTCACTCCTTCACCTTTTTTCTTACCCTTTATTTTTCTTTCTTTTCTTCTATCACAAATTTCTTATTTGTGCTTTCCTTCACATTATTTCAAGTCATATCATCTGAACTAACCAAATTTTGGATTAAAGACATATTTTAAAATATTGATTATTTAGTATAGCTTTGCTTACCTTTTAAAATTAGGTGTGTTTAATGCTTATATATCTCTCTAAGTTAAAACAGAGCAGCAGCAACATCCACACCTAACTTAAGCAATTTTATATGATTATATGACCCACGGATGTTTTGTTTTTTCCACTGAGGTCACTGTCTCTTAATAGAAAATGGTCCAACCTACTGGATTAAAGGATTGGAGACAGATTGTTTCAAGGCATTTGAGGACTGGTGTGCTGAGAGATCTCTCCACCACTGGGGAGTGGAGGTCTGGATGTCCCCCAGAGGCCAGTGACCTCAGAATCACTCCAAGGATGCTCTGGAACACAGCCAGAACATTATGCTCAGCTGTTGGCTGGCTTTGGCTCTGAGGCTGCCCCTGCAGATGTGGAACAGGGCAGAGGCAAGAGCAAGGAAGGCCTGGTTGAAGTCTGCTAGTGGAGATGGAGACCCTGAGAAATATGTTAAGACAGATTCTGGCATGAAGGATTTTGGAAAATCCCCATCCTAGTGTTGCAGCTTCTTTGGTTGGCCAAGGAATCACAAATTTTCTACACGTGTGTGTGTGTGTGTGTAGGAGAAATTCACAGAGCATGTTCCCAACATTCAGTTCAAGACTTATATTAAAAATGGCTTTTCAGATGGGAGAACAGGGTGAGGGGAAAATATTTAAGCCAAAAGGAGGTTCTGGCCTCCCCATACTGTTTCCTGGAAAGAGGTGTTCGGTGGTTGGCAGTGGCTGGTTGTGGCCAGTAAGTCTCACCCACCCACTGTCAGCAAGACGCTAATGACTCAGGATCAGAAGTGACTTGCCCAAGGCCACACAGGGCAGCCAAGGTAAAGCCTAGTATACTTTCCTCCTTATCAAGTCACTTTCAGTCTGGATGACAGTGGTGGGAACAAGATGGGGTGACAATCTCTCTGTACTCTGACTTTAGGGGTTCCAGACGTCTGGCTTCAAATCCTGCCCTGGTTCGTGTTACACAGTCTGAGCTCCTTATATTTGAAGTCTGCCTTTCAGTGGGACAAGTGTGAGTGAAGGAGCCTTGGGTTGTACACTGGAAGGGAGCCCAAGAGTTACACATGGACCCAGAGAAGCCAAGAGCGCAGATTGAGGGCTTACTTTAAAAATCAATGGGGTGAAGGTTTCCAGACCTACAGAGGTCCAAATAAGGTCGCATGAGTTATTGCTATAGCTCCAGGCTCTCATATTTAATGCTAGGAAGGATCTTAAGGAAAACAAGACCCAAGGCCTGTGGTCTGGGCTGGTTTAGACTGGTCTGGCTCCTCAGTACCACAGCTGTTTTGTCTCAGAGGAGAGCCAAGGGCAAGTCATAGTGACGATGGAAGTTACGGACACGGTCCCTCTGCCCTTTTCGTCCAGGTGCCTCTCCTTCTGAGGTTGCCCCTTCAGTTTCCTTTCTTAGAGCGTGGTCTCCAGGAAATGAAGGGGCTGAAAGGATGGGAGGATTGGGAGGACATGCTCCGCTAAGCCTGAGCTCCCGGCTGCTTTAAGCTGTCGATTTGCTATTGGCTTGGACAACAGATGGAAACAGCGAAGACACTCTGAAATGGATGATGCTGGGGCCATCCTAAGCTCCCAGAGTTTCACACACCGTATGGTGGGGGCCGAGGAGGAGAGGGGCGTGCCAGGAAAGTCTGTGTGCTTTCTTCTCCCTACTCCCAGTGCTAAAGAAAATGAGGCAAGGCCCAAGAGAATTTGAACAGTCCGTTTCAGAAGCTATGCTTTTCTACTTGCTGCTGCTGCTAAGTCGCTTCAGTCGTGTCTGACTCTGTGCGACCTCATAGACAGCAGCCCACCAGGCTCCCCCATCCCTGGGATTCTCCAGGCAAAAACACTGGAGTGGGTTGCCATTTCCTTCTCCAATGCGTGAAAGTGAAGTTGCTCAGTCATATCCGACTCTTAGCGACCCCATGGACTGCAGCCTACCAGGCTCCTCCATCCATGGGATTTTCCGGGCAAGAGTACTGGAGTTGGGTGTCATTGCTTTCTACTTGCGATGTATTTAAAAAACACTTTTTTTGTCTGAGTTATTTATTGGCTTAATTAATATATGACTGGCTATTTTCACTTTGCACCAAGATCTGAACATGAGGAAATGGGTTTTCTTAACAGCAGAGAAAGGTGGAATGAACTCCAGGAGTGCTTGTTAGAAGGGATTCCACACTGACCTGTGTGGTGGCATCCAGTGAAGATGCTTAGCAAAGGTGTTGTATTAATAGCTGTCTGGGCAGCATGACTCAGCACGGGTGCCCAGGGTCCTTTAGTAGCCCCCAACTACTGTATGCCCTCCACTAGCCTCTTAGAGGCAGCTCTATCTAAAATGCCTTTCCATACCTCTCCATTTGTAGCTCTCATGGCGCTGATCCCTTAGGCACAATCTCTTCCAGTTTTCCCCAAACTCAGCAATAACAGGCCCTAGGGTCAAGGGAACTGCAAGTGTTTCTCAGGTGAGAGTCTTACACTGGAGGGAGAGTGGCATCTGGAGGTTTTTGCCTTGTGGGTGGGGGTTGGGGTCAGGGCAAAAGAAGGAGGCAGAAAAGCATAGAGGAAGCTAGTTCTTTGAGCCTGAACACCCTGGAGATCCCTGGGGGTATCTGAGAACTCTTTAGTGGGAGGAGGTAAGAATGGTGCATCTAGATGAACTGCCTTTCCAAAAGGATTGTAACTGTCCATGGGACCTTCAACAATCTCAGTCCACCCCACTGACTTCTGAGATTATGGGTGTGCAACCTGACCCAGTTCTCTCCAGGGTCACTTGGTAGGGACAGATGGGAAAAAGAGAGAACCAGTAACCTCCCCAACTTTATCTCAAATGAAAGCCAGACCGGGAGCACAAATCTGAGTAAACAAAAACAGGCTCTAGTGCCACAAGGTACAACTCTCAGATTCACTGAGGAGGAAGGGAAGAACTTTGGTCTAGAGAATAATAAAGTTTCAGCCATCAATCTACTGAAGGAAAACTAGAAAATTCAACAGTCCTGTAACCAAAAAGAGACATTTAGTTAGCAGTTACAAATCACCCTCTGTGAAAGTATGGGGCAAGCATTCAAGAAACAGAAGAGTCCTTCAATAAAACTCAGAGAGTGGAAAGATAGAACCTCCCCAACTCATTTTATAACTTTAGCAAAATTCAGTTTAAGCCTAAAAGGCAGCAAGAGATGGCAAGGACATCCTAGAATGTAAGATGCAGGCCCATCTTATTCATAAATAAGTGCAAAAACACAAGATACAATATTAACCATATCCTGCAATATACAAAAACTGTAACCTATCAAGACTCAGATTTGCCCTAGGAATGCAAGATGAGTTTAATAGGGAAAACTGAGGACTGTAATTTACTATGTTAAGAAAATAAAAGCAAAAAGTGTTATAAATTAAAACCATATGATAAAATTCACAGCCCTTCTATTTATTTTCTAGAACATTACAATGTCTCAGCTTTATTCTTTAGATTTTTTTCTTAGAGCTTTGAGATATAATTGATATACAGCATTGCATACAAGTGTACAACATAATGATTTGACTGACACCATGAAACAATTATCACAAAAATTTAGTGAATATCATCTCATATAGGTGCAAAGCTAAAGAAACAGAAAAAATATTTTCCTTGTGATAAACTCAGGATTTATTCTCTAAACTTTCATATATGACATTCAGCTGTGTTAACGTATATTTATCATGTTGTACATTACATCCCCAGTATATTTTTAGATTGTCTTCATCTAATTCCCTCTTCCCCCATCCTTGCCTCACTCAGTTCAGTTCAGTCACTCAGTCATGTCTGACTCCTTGCGACCCCATGGACTGCAGCACACCAGACTTCACCGACCATCACCAATTCCCGGAGCTTGTTCAAACTCATGTCCATCGAGTTGGTGATGCCATCGAACCAACTCATCCTCTGTCATCCCCTTCTCCTCCTGCCTTCAATCATTCCCAGCATCAGGGTCTTTTCCAGTGAATTAGTTCTTCACATCAGGTGGCCAAATTATTGGAGTTTCAGTTTCAGCCTCAGTCCTTCCAATGAATATTCAGGGTTGATTTCCTTTAGGAGTGACTGGCTTGATCTCCTTGAAGTGCAAAGGACTCTCAAGAGTCTTTTCCAACACAACAGTTCAAAAGCATCCATTCTTCAGCACTCAGCTTTCTTTATGATCCAGCTCTCACATCCATACATGATTACTAGAAAAACCATAGCCTTGACTAGACGGACCTTTGTCAGCAAAGTAATGTCTCTGCTTTTTATTATGCTGTCTAGGTTGGTCATTAACTTTTCCTTTAAGGAGCAAGCATTTTTTAATTTCATGGCTGCAGTCACCATCTGTGGTGATTTAGGAGCGCCCCTCTCCAAATATTCTGTCACTGTTTACATTATTTCCCCATCTATTTGCCATGAAGTGATGGGACCAGATGCTATGATCTTAGTTTTCTGAATGTTGAATTTTATGTCAACTTTCTCACTCTCCGTTTTCATTTTCATCAAGAGGCTCTTAGTTCTTCACTTTCTGCCATAAGGGTGGTGTCATCAGCATATCTGAGGTTATTGACATTTCTCCTGGCAATTTTGATTCCAGCTCCCACTTCATCCAGCTGAACATTTCCCATGATACACTCTGCATATAAGTTAAATAAACAGGGTGACAGTATACAGCCTTGATGTACTCTTTTCTCTATTTGGAACCAGTCTGTTGTTCCATGTCTGATTCTAACTATTGCTTCTTGACCTGCATACAGATTTGTCAGGAAGCAGGTAAGATGGTGTGGGATTCCCATCTCTTTAAGAATTTTCCACAGTTTGTTGTGATCCACATAATCAAGGACTTTGTTGTAGTCAATAAAGCAGAAGTAGATGTTTTTCTGGAACTCTCTTGTTTTTTTTGATGATCCAACAGATATTGGCAATTTGATCTCTGGTTCCTCTGTCTTTTCTAAATCCAGCTTGAACATCTGCAAGTTCACAGTTCATGTACTGTTGAACCGTGGCTTGGAGAATTTTGAGCATTACTGTGCTAAAGTGTGAAANATGTTTTTCTGGAACTCTCTTGTTTTTTTTGATGATCCAACAGATATTGGCAATTTGATCTCTGGTTCCTCTGTCTTTTCTAAATCCAGCTTGAACATCTGCAAGTTCACAGTTCATGTACTGTTGAACCGTGGCTTGGAGAATTTTGAGCATTACTGTGCTAAAGTGTGAAATGAGTGCAATTGTGTGGTAGTTTGAACATTCTTTGGCATTGCCTTTCTTTGGGATTGGAATGAAAACTGATCTTTTCCAGTCTGTGGCCTCTGCTGAGTTTTCCACATTTGCTGGCATATTGAGTACAGCACTTTCACAGCATCATCTTCTAGGAGTTGAAATAGCTCAACTGGAATTCCATCACCTCCACTGGCTTTGTTTGTAGTGATGCTTCCTAAGGCATTCAGGATGTCTGGCTCTAGGTGAGTGATCACACCATCGTGATTATCTGGGTTGTGAAGATCTTTTTTGTATAGATTTTCCATATATTCTTGACACCTTTTCTTAATATCTTCAGCTTCTGTTAGGTCCATACCATTTTTGTCCTTTATTGTGACCATCTTTTCATGAAATATTCCCTTGGTATCTCTAATTTTCTTGAAGAAATCTCTAGTCTTCCCCATTTTATTGTTTTCCTCCATTTCCTTGAATTGATCACTTAGGAAGGCTTTCTTATCTCTCCTTGCTATTCTCTGAAACTCTGCATTCAAATGGGTATATCTTTCCTTTTCTCCTTTGCCTTTAGCTTCTCTTCTTTTCTCAGATATTTTAAGGCCTCCTCCGACAACCATTTTGCCTTTTTGCATTTTTTTCCTTGGGGACAGTCTTGATCACTTCCTCCTCTATAAAGTCATGAATTTCTGTCCATAGTTCTTCAGGCACTCTGCCTATCAGATCTAATCCCTTGAATCTATTTCTCACTTCTACTGTATAATCATAAGGGATTTGATTTAGACTCAGTGGTATAGTGGTTTTCCCTACTTTCTTCAATATATATCTGAATTTTACAATAAGGAGTTCATGATCTGAGACATAGTCAGCTCCTAGTCTTATTTTTGTTGCCTGTATGGAGCTTCTCCACCTTCAGCTGCAAAGAATGTAATCAGTCTGATTTCAGTATTGACCATCTGGTGATGTCCATATGTAGAGTCATCTCTTGTGTTATTGGAAGTGGGTATTTGCTATGATCAGTGGGGTCTCTCGGCAAAATTCTGTTAGCCTTTGCCTTCCTTCATTATGTACTCCAAGGCCAAATTTGCCTGTTACTCCAGGTATCTCTTGATCTCCTACTGTTGCATTCCAGTCCCCTATAATGAAAAGGACATCTTTTTTGGGTGTTAGTTCTAGAAGGTTTTGTAGGTCTTCATAGAACCATTCAACTTCAGCTTCTTTGGCATTAGTGGTTGGGGCATAGACTTGGATTATTGTGATATCACCTTGAAAATGAACAGAGATCATTGTATCATTTTTGAGACTGCACCCAAGTACTGCATTTTGGGGGGCTCTTTTGTTGACTATGAGGGCTACTCCATTTCTTCTAAGGGATTCTTGCCCACAGTAGTAGATATAATGGTCAGCTGAATTAAATTTGCCCATTCCAGTCGACGTTAGCTCAGTGATTCCTAAAATGTTGGTGTTCACTCTTGCCATCTCTTGTTTGGCCACTTCCAATTCACCTTGATTCAGAGACCTAACACTCCAGGTTCCTATACAATATTGTTCTTTACAGCATTGGCCTTTACTTCCATCACCAGTCACATTCACAAAGTTATTTTCGCTTTGGTTCCATCTCTTCATTCTTTTGGGAGTTATATCTCCACTCTTCTCCAGTAGTATATTGGGCACCTACCAGCCCAGGAAGTTCATCTTTCTGTGTCCTATCTTTTTGCCTTTTTGTGGGGTTCTCTAGGCAAGAATAATGCAGTAGTTTGCCATTCCCTTCTTCAGTGGACGATGTGTTGTCAGAACTCTCCACCTTGACCTATCTGTCTTGGGTGACCCTACACAGCATGGCTCATAGTTTCTTTGAGTTAGACAAGGCTGTGGTCCATGTAATCAGTTTGATTAGTTTTCTGTAATTGTGGTTTTCATTCTGTCTGCCTTCTGATCAGGATAAGAGGCTTATGGAAGCTTCCTGATGGGAGAGACTGACTGTGGGGGAAACTGGGTCTTGTTATGATGGGCAGGGCCATGCTCAGTAAATTTTTAATTCAATTTTCTGTTGATGGGTGGGGCTGTGTTCCCTCCCTATTGTTTGACCTGAGACCAAACCATGGTAGAGGTAATGAAGATAATGGCAACCTCCTTCAGAAGGTCCCCTGCACCCACTACTGCACTCAGTGCCCCTGACCTTGCAGCAGGCCACTGCCGACCCATGTCTCTGCCGGAGACTCTTGGGCACTCACAGGCAAGTCTGGGTCAGTCTCTTGTGAGCTCACTGCTCCTTTCTCCTGGGCCCTGGTGTGCACAAGGTTTTGTTTGTGCTCTCCAAAAGCCTATTTCCCCAGTCCTGTGTAAGTTCTGTAAGCAAATCCCAGCAGCCTCCAATGTCAAATTCTCTGGGAATTTTCAGTCCCTTTGCCAGATCTCCAGGTTGGGAAATCAGCTGTGCATCCTAGAACTTTCTTAACAGTGCAAGAATTTATTTGGGATAATTGTTCTGCAGTTTGTGGGTTTTCTGCTTGGCAGCTCTATGGTGGGGTTAATGGTGACCTCCTTGAAGAGGGCTTGTGCCACATGCTGTGTGATCCAGATCTGCTATACCCAGAGCCCCTGCCCATGTGGCAGGTCACTGCTAACTTGTACCTCTGCAGGAAACTCTCAAACACTCAAAGGCAGGCCTGGCTCAGTCTCTGTGGGGTCCTGGTGAGCACTAGGTTTTGTTTGAGCCCTCTGAGTGTCTCTGGTGGGTATGGGGTTTGATTCTAAACTCGATTTTACCCCTCCTACCATCTTGCTGGGGCTTCTCCTTTGCCTTGGATGTGGAGTATCTTTTGGTGGGATCCAACATTGTCCTGTCGATGGTTGTTCAGCAGCGTGTTGTAACTTTGGAGTTCTTACAGGAGAAGACGAGAGCACATCCTTCTACTCCACCATTTTATCAAGGCCCTGTCCCTGAAAACCACACCACAAATCTGAACTCTTTTTCTGTGAGTTTGTTTGGGAGTTTTTGAAGTAGAATTAGCCGACAACACTAATTTAGTTCCCATTAAGTGACATACTGATTTGATATTTCCATATATTTCAAAATGATCATATAGTAAGTCTAGTTATGATATGTCATCATACAAAGATACAACATTGTTATTGACACTGTAACTTTCATACTGGCGACTCATTTATTTTGCATCACAGCTCTTCTTATGAAAACTCTCGGCAAAGTAGGAATAGAACTTATAAAAGGGATCTACAAGAACCCTACAATAAATAGCATACTTAAGATTGACTGTTGCAAACATCTTCTATCCAGCCAGAGACAAAATAAAAATGCTCACTGTCACTGTTTTTATTCACCACTATACTGGATGTGCAGACAACAAGAAAATTAAACAAAGGTCATAAAGTTCAGAATATACAAAACATTCATGGAAACGATATGATTGTCTACATAGAACTTTCTGCAGAATAATCACTGAAATTAATAAGAAGATTGGAAAAGTTTCTGAGCATAAGATCTATATCCAAACATCACTGACATTATTATACACTAGCAACAATTAACGAAAAACTTTAATTTTTTAAAAGGATAAAATTTATCAAAAATTTAAAACCTAGGAATAAGTATCATAAGAAATGCAGAAGATCTTTATGAAGAAAATTACAAAATTTTATTGAGCTACTTTTAGAAGATAAAACTAAATAAAGGGATATACCATGTCTTTAGTAAACAATAAAAATACCAATTCTCCCCTAAATTANGGTGATGGACAGGGAGGCCTGGCATGCTGTGATTCATGGGGTTGCAAAGAGTCAGACACGACTGAGCAATTGAACTGAATTGAACTGAAACAATATCTTATTTAGGAACATACACACAGTTGGTAAAACTGTAACAAAAAAGAAGGAATGACTAACCAAAGTCTGGCTAGAAGAGTGTATACTAAAGAGGGGCACGTGAGTAGCTTCACAGTTCCTGGTAATGCCGCTTCCTTGCCTCCTGTGATTGATTTCTGGAAGATGCCGAGCATTCGTATTTTAAACACTCCTTGCTCATGCGGCAGATTTCATCATTGGAACAATATGAAGGCAACAGTGCCTCGGTCTCTGTGGCTCCGAGCGAGACGTGGCACACTCAGAGGCAAGCAGTGCTGGGGCGACACTGTGGGCCCACCCAGAGAGCTGGGCCGGCCTGGGTAGGGGTTGAGGACTCACCTGTTCAGCAGGCATGTGAGACCTGGTGGTGAGTGCTCAGAGTGTGCTCAGAGAGAAGCAGAGGAACTCCTCTAGGGCGCTCAGAGTGCTCACTGCTGTTAGGAAGAGTGGTCTGACAGCAATTCGCGGGCTAAGCCACTAAAGCATAAATAACCCCAAATTCCTTTTTATATAAACTGTGTGGCTCAAAGACAAGCAAATTCTAATATTTCAGGCAGCATTTGCACCTGACTTCAAAGGCCTAGTTTATAAAATGAGGGGTGGATGGGTGGGGCAGACTGGTGGATCAGTGGAGACAGTCTTGTTTAAAGCAGTATTTGCTATGGGTCAGGGACTCATTTTATAGGAAGACATATGATGGTAGACATCTGAGGATCCTATATGAGAAGCTGGCATGTCTGAGGTTAGCACTGACCGCTGGAGTACCTGGCAACTAAACTGGAGTGGGAAGATAGATGTGAGAGCAGGAGGAGAGACTAGGGCCTGATGGAAGGTCTTAGCACTTGACAGAGACTTTATTTTTTAGACAGGAAGAAGTTGTTGGTAGTTCTTGGGCATGGGAGATGAAATGATTAGATTCCTAATTTAGAAAGATCAAGCTAGTCACAGTGAGGAGGTTGGACTGGCTGAGAGAGGTACAAGAAGCAGAGATCCCAGTGAGAAGACTGATGGGAGGCATTGCTGATCACGTTGATCCAGCTAACATGTACTTAACGCTCACCCACCCTGACAGCAGGACAGACTAGGACACTGAGCTCCCATTTTTTCACCTAAACTCACTTGACTAGTAGGTGGTGGGACAGAAAGTCAGCTCTGCTCCTGCCTGGTGCTCCCCCTACCGTAAGGACACTTCCATTCTACACCCCATTCTGAGCAGGTAGTTACGTCTCAGTTGAGACCTCAGTGGAAGGAACACAGGCAAAAGCAGACCTGTGCTCTGGACTGAAGAAGAGCAGATTTCAGAAGGCCTGCACACAGGCAGGGGATAGAGGGGAAGTCACTGCTCAAGGGATCTGGTGCTGCTTGCACCCATGCAAAGAGTCAGCTCATCCCTCTGCTTACCTGTCTCCATCCTTAACTGCCTCCCTGAGTCCTGCCCCCAAAACAGCCTTGGGTGAGGGCACGACAAAATGGATCATTAGGTTAAGTGGATTATGCAGATTTTATTCAAATAGAATGACCAAGATTCAGCCCAAAGCTTCAAGAATTAGCTTCAAGGATTAGTATCCTGTACAAAAGTGTATGCTTAGGCATTCAGTTGGACATGACTGAACAACTGATTGGTGCCCAATTTGCTAAAGGGGAAGAATGGAGAAATAACTCCAGAAGGAATGAAGAGACAGAGCCAAAGCGAAAACAATACCCAGGTGTAGATGTGCCTGGCAACGGAAGTAAAGTATGATGTTATAAAGAACAATATTGCATAGGAATCTGGAATGTCAGGTAATTGGTCCACATATCAAGGTAAATTGGAAGTGGTTAAACAGGAGATGGCAAGAGTGAACATCAACATTTTAGAAATCAGTGAACTAAAAAGTACTAGAATGAGTGAATTTTATTCAGATGGCCATTATATCTACCTCTGTGGTCAAGAATCCCTTAGATAAAATGGAGTAGCCATCATAGTCAACCAGAGTCAAAAATGCAGTACTTGGATACAATCTCAAAAATGATAGCATGATCTCTGTTCATTTTCAAGGCAAACCATTCAATATCACAGTAATCCAAGTCTATGCCCCAAATACTAATGCCAAATAAGCTGAAGTTGAATGGTTCCATGAAGACCTACAAGACTTTCTAGGACTAACACCCAAAAAAGATGTCCTTTCCATCACAGGGGACTGGAATGCAAAAGTAGGAAGTCAAACGATATCTAGAGTAACAGGCAAATTTGGCCTTGGAATACAAACTAAAGTAGGGCAAAGGCTAACAGAGTTTTGCCAAGAGAATGTGCTGGTGATAGCAAACACCCTCTTCCAGCAACACAAAAGAGGACTCTATGCATGGACGTCACCAGATGGCCAACACCGAAATCAGATGGATTATATTCTTCGTAGCTGAAGATGGAGAAGCTCTATACAGGCAGCAAAAACAATACCAGGAGCTGACTGTGGCTCAGATCATGAACACCTTATTGCCAAATTCAGACTTAAATTGAAGAAAGTAGGGAAAACCACTAGACCATTCAGGTATGACCTAAATCAAAACCCTTATGATTATACAGTAGAAGTGAGAAATAGATTCAAGGGATTAGATCTGATAGAGTACTGAAGAACTATGGACAGAGATTCATGACATTGTACAGGAGGCAGTGATCAAGACCATCCCCAAGTGAAAAAAAAAAGCAAAATGATTGTCTGAAGAGGCTTTACAAATAGCTGAGAAAAGAAGAGAAGCTAAAGGCAAAGGAGAAAAAGAAAGATATACCCATCTGAACGCAGAGTTTCAAAGAATAGCAAGGAGAGATAAGAAAGCCTTCTTCACTGATCAATGCAAAAAAAAGAGGAANACCTGACGTACTTCCTGAGAAACCTGTATACGGGTCAAGAAGCAACTGTTAAAACCAGACATGGAAAAATAGACTGGTTCCAAATTGGGAAACTAGTACGCCAAGGCTGTATATTGTCACCCTGCTTATTTAACTTATATGCATCATGAGAAATGCTAGCCTGGATGAAGCACAAGCTGGATTCAAGATTTCAGGGAGAAATATCAATAACCTCAGATACGCTGATGATACTACACTTATGGCAGGAAGCAAAGAACAAAAGAGTCTCTTGATGAAGAAAGAGGAGAATGAAAAGTGTGGCTTAAAACTCAACATTCAGAAAACTAAGATCATAGCATTCAGTCCCATCACTTCTTGGCAAATAGATGGGAAAACAATGGAAACAGTGACAGACTTTATTTGGGGGGGGACTCCAAAATCACTGAAGATGGTGACTGCAACCATAAAATTAAGACACTTGCTCCTCAGAAGAAAAGTTAATGACCAACTTAGATAGTACATAAAAAAGCAGAGACATTACTTTGCCAACAATATCCATCTAGTCAAGCTATCGTTTTTCCAGATGTGAGAGTTGGACTACAAAGAAAGCTGAGCACCAAAGAACTGATGCTTTTGAACTGTGGAGTTGGAGAAGACTCTTGAGAGTTTCTTGGATTGCAAGGAGATCCAATCAGTCAATCCTAAAGAAAATCAGTCCTGAATATTCATTGGAAGGGCTGATGCTGAAGCTGAAACTCTAACACTTTGGCCACCTGATGCAAAGAACTAATTCACTGGAAAAGACCCTGATGCTGGGAAAGATTAAAGGCCGAAGGAGAGAGGGCAACAGAGGATGAGATGGTTGGCTGGCATCACCAACTCGATGGATATGAGTTTGAGAAAGCTCTGGGAGTTGATGTTGGACAGGGAAGCCTGGCGTGCTGCAGTCCATGGGGTCACAAAGAGTCGGACACAAATGGACAGCTAAACTGATCTGCGTGGAGCGACTAAGCACACACATTTGTCCAGCATGCTGTGTTGTGTGTGCATGACCTTCTGTTCCATAACGGCCAATTTAAGCCTTTGTTCTGGTCCCAGAACTGGGTTACAATAAGTCTTCAGTTTCAATACCTGTGAAATGAGGGTAATAATTGACCCAGACTCCTCTGGCAACTAGGACTTCCCAGGGGCTCAGCAGTGAAAAATCTGCCTGCAAAGCAGGAGACTCAGGAGACAAGATTCTGATCCCCGAGTTGGGAAGATCCCCTGAAGGAAGGAATGACAACGCACTCCAGTATTCTTGCGGAAAAATCCTACAAACAAGAAGCCCGGAGGGCTACAATCCAAAGGGTACAAAGAGTCAGACAAGACTGAGCACACACATCTGGCAAAAAAGCTTAGTAGCAGGGCGCCTGGATTCTCATTCTAAAGCAGAGAGCTGCTGCTGCTGCGGCTGCTGCTGCTGCTGCTGCGTCGCTTCCGTCGTGTCCAACTCTGTGCGACCCCATAGACGGCAGCCCACCAGGCTCCCCCGTTCCTGGGATTCTCCAGGCAAGGACATTGGAGTGAGTTGCCATTTCCTTCTCCAATGCTTGAAAGTGAAGTCGCTCAGTCGTGTCCGGCTCTTAGTGACCCCATGGACTGCAGCCTACCAGGCTCCTCCGTTCAGATTTTCCAGGCAAGAGTACTGGAGTGGAGCGCCAGTGCCTTCGTGAGCAGGGCTTTTAAGGCAGGGAAAAGCTATTCTCTGCTGCCATCTAGTGTGCATCTTTGGAATAACACTTGAGTGGAAGTTACCAGGAAAAGCTCTCTCCATAGGCTTCTGAGCCAGGTCAGATCCAGGGCCATGCCCCAGATGCAGTCATCTGTACCCTGGATGCTGCCCACTGGAAAGTGAAGTTTTCAAGGAGAGACCTAGAGCAGAACCTGGCATACCCTGAATGGACCACCGTCTCACTGGGCTCTGACCTGGGCATAGCTTTTATCACCTCCCACTCTTGGTTCTTTGCCTTCCTCGGGGTAGGTTTTGAACTAACAGATAGCCTTTGTAAATTATCACATCTGAGGACAGTGAGGTGCAAGCCAAAGATTTATTTTTAAAATAAGGCAGCCCAGGAAGAGCAGAACAGGGCTGCTGACAGAGGCTGCCCAAGGCTGAGAACAGAAAGCTTGGATACGGAAAGATGCAGGAAGCCCAACTGTAGCCACCAGGGAGCGCTAGGGAGGTGGGCTGTGGAATGGTCCTGGGCCCTTACCCAGGTGCTGGGGCTGAATGGGCCTTGGAACTTCAACTCCAGGTGCAGAGTTTGCAAGAGGAGCTGAACACCAGGCTCCTCCGGCTGCTTTGCTGGAACAACCACCCGCCTGTACAGCTGTAGTAACTGGACCGGTCCAGAGGGTTGAGGTGAAGCCCATCAGCTTTGCCCTGGCATGAAGCGTCTTGTCCAAGGCTGGAACCGTGCTCAGGTTCAGAGGGCTGGAGTGGTGCAGGAACATCAGGTTCTGGGGCGGTCTAAAGGCATATATGGAAGACCTGGGGAAACAGCAATGATTCAAACAAGACTCCTCCGAAAGATTTCAAACCCATAAGCCAACACACAGGCAGCATAGTCAGTAGACCATAGTCAGGCAGCAGTTCAACACACCATAGCCTGGGGGCAGGGAAAGTCAGACCCCTCAGACAGAGAACAGCCGCTCCCACAGCCGGAGCGCAGCTCTACAGGAAACACCAGGGCTGCACGTGCCACAAGGAGTCAACCGCCATCATATGCAGACCCACCCAATCAACGGCCATCATACGCAGACCCAGCCGAGTAACGGTGAGGGCCAGTGGGGACCACACTGAAGGCCGAGCACAGGCTTCCTCCTTGAGGAGAGGGGCTGAGGACCCTCTACAGGAAAGCGCTGGTCACCAACACCCTCGGCCAGCACTGGCACAATCATAAGGAGGAAGAAGAAAATGTGAAAAGAGAACGATTGCAACAGCTTCCTCAGCTCCTGGGGGAAGAATTTGGGAAATCACAGTACTGGGGCAGTTATTCCCTCAGAAGAAGCCAGAACCTAAGGTTCAGGGAGGTGGGGCGGGGAGGGGGGTTGTTCATACTTTTATTTTGCCTCTGGTTCCTGGCCCCTTACTTACTCAACTCCAACCACAATGTCTCGATGAGGGAATACCAGCTCCGGTTACAGAAGCTAGCAAAATCATCCGTGCCCAGTATCCAAACAGTGGCCCCTGCAGTGCTCTCTGCTTCAGAAAGCTGAGCTGTGTGAGGGTGAGACCGTGGTGGAGGAGCCCAGGGAAGCCTGGGCAGGGCCCAGAGCCAGCTTCCTCATCTACACAGGGTTCTTTTCTCCACACCCCGACAGGACCACAAGTCCTGATTCCTGCTAGGAATGATTCGTTCTGGAATCTTATGTGCTAATATAAGCGCAGTGGGGGTGGGCATGAGGGTAAGGGTGTGAGGAATACATGGGTTTGTGGCCTTCCTTAGACTGGAAGCCTTAACATCTTGGCCTTTTCTGTTTGGGGTGCTGTCTGCTTATTGTGAGGAGTTCAGTTACCACAGGGAATGACTAAGCTTCCCCAAAGACCTGAATCCATTTCATCTTTATGTATTTTTCCATCCCAAGGGCCTTCTTTCCCCTACCAGTTCTCTGGGGCTTTAGGGGATGGCTGTGTGTCCCTTCCAAATAGGCTTTCCTGGCCCCAGCCCCGTTAGGGGGCCAAGGCTTACCTCTAATGTGGTGCTGGGGTTAGAAGGTAGGGGTACTCTGGCCCCAGTCTCCCTCCCTTTTGACACCAGTCCTCACTCGGCTCCAGCTTGCTCTCAGAGGCCATCTTCCCCTTTCCCCTCCATGTCCTTCCCCTGTGCTTTCCTCTCCAGAAGGCCCAGCTTCCCTGCATTAAGACTTCCACAAAAGCTCTTCCACAACAATCCATCCTCTCGTTTTCCCCAGCCAGGATCATGCTGCCTCCTCAGTTCCCCCAAGGCATTTTGTCTACACCTCTGGAAGAACCTGCCACTGTCTGCCCTTCATAACTGAGACGAGACAGGAAAATGAATGAATGCAGGTCCCTCTACAGGAACCGACGACCCACTGAGGAGTAAGACCTGCAGACAAGTACATTACTCACGCTTTGAGCCACCAACTTTGGGCAGCAGTGGAGAGGGTGTCATGTAAGTAAATCAAAGGGTCTACAATTTGAACATTCACCAAATATTGTCAGTGGATTAAATAAAATGACATGCCTTAAGGAGTTTCAAAAGGGAGGGGTTGCGTGTATACCTACGGCTGATTCAGACTTCCCTGGTGCCTCAGATGGTAAAGCGTCTGTCTACAATGTGGGAGACCTGAGTTCATTCCCAGGGTCGGGAAGATTCCCTGGAGAAGGAAATAGCAACCCATTCCAGTACTCTTGCCTAGAAAATCCCATGGACAGAGGAGCCTGGTGTCCATGGGGTCGCAAAGAGTCGGACACAACTCGGTGGCTTCACTTCACTTTCGGCTGATTCATGTTGAGCTTTGAGAGAAAACACCAAAATTCTGTAAAGCAATTATCTTTCAATAAAAAATAAATTAATTTTAAAAATGATATGCCTTACTGTATATATTTTTCCTCTTCTATGACTGCATAACATGTATTTAATAAAATAGGAATATTTTCAGAGTGACACTCAGTGTAGAGCNAACTCGGTGGCTTCACTTCACTTTCGGCTGATTCATGTTGAGCTTTGAGAGAAAACACCAAAATTCTGTAAAGCAATTATCTTTCAATAAAAAATAAATTAATTTTAAAAATGATATGCCTTACTGTATATATTTTTCCTCTTCTATGACTGCATAACATGTATTTAATAAAATAGGAATATTTTCAGAGTGACACTCAGTGTAGAGCAGTTTCTGCCATTGTGTCTTTTCTTACCAAGTGATTAGTGTACAAAATGTTATCACACGGAGCTCTGTGAGATGCTGGGATATTTCTTCCTAAAGAGATATCTCTTCTTGAAGAAATAAAAGGATATTTCTTATTGTAGATATTCTTACTGCTGTCGTTGTTTTTGACAGGCCTTGGGCACAAAACCACCCTCTCCCAGAAGGGCTGAGTCTCACCTTAGTTTTGAAGCTCTCCACATCATCAAAACCTACCCACTATGCCTTGAAAGACATAGGGCACCTTCTGGTCCTTGATTCTGTGCTCAGCAACACTTTTCCAGGAGCAGACCTGTAGGAGAAGGCAGAGCTGGAAAGGCGATGAGAGGCACCACATGCATCGTCTCCCTGTCATGAGGAGACTCAGTTCAGTTCAGTCGCTTAGTCGTGTCTGTCTCTTTGCGACCCCATGAATAGCAGCACTCCAGGCCTACCTGTCCATCACCAACTCCCAGAGTTTACTCAAACTCATGTCCATTGAGTCGGTGGTGCCATCCAGCCATCTCATCCTCTATCGTCCCCTTCTCCTCCTGCCCCCAATCCCTCCCAGCATCAGAGTCTTTTCCAATGAATCAACTCTTCGCTTGANTGCGCCATCGCAGCCTGGCGCTCTTGGTCCCATGAAGAGACTAGAGACCAAAAATTCATGTCTGAAAAGTCTGGAGAACTGAGGAAGTTCTAGACTGGGTGGATTTAGTGAGGCACTTGGGCTTAAGGATAAAACCAAAATGACATACATGGGATGGAATTTATCAGACCAGAATTCACTATGCCTGGCATCCTCATTCAGAAGTTATGGGAGAAGGAGCCTCTGCTCTGCACAGTACTCAGGGTGGTTGTGGGTTTTCTTACTTCATAGTAAGCTAGCAGTCTTTGGTTCCCCTCCCTCTTTGGTGAAGGGGCCAGGAATTCCATGCCCCGTGGCTTCAGCCCCCACTGTGGTGTCCAATGAGGAGGCCAGGGTAAAGGATCATCCATAGGTGGGCATAGACACCATTGTGTGGCAGAGTCCTGGTGGTAGAGGAGGAGCATCAGGGTTAATTTTCTTTGCCTTCAGACTGGGTCTTTTCATCCAAGGCTGGTGGCTCCAGAGGAGTTTCATGAACTTTTACTAGGGCTCCAACCCTGCCCCCACTTCTTTAGATCCTATCTTAGATCCTCAACCCAGTGAGAGAAGCTACATGGACCTGTAGCCAAGAGCTTGGGCTCTGGAGTCTGATAGTCATTGACCGAGTAAATATTTACTAAAGGCTTGTTGTGTGCCGGGTGCTGTCCTAGATGCTTGGGATAACTCAATGAGCAAAGATCCCTGCCTTACTCAACAACTTATTTGATTGCTAAGCCTCAGGCTTCCTATCTATAAAATGGAAGTAATAAAAGTATTTGTCTCTAAGAGCATTGTGAAAATTAAAAGATATAATGCATGTATAAGATCTAAGACAATGCAATAAAGGGGAGCTGTGATTATGATCATTACAATCACTACTGTTTCACCTTCAGTACAAGAGCAGAGAATTTTCTTTATCTCTGTATCCCCAGTGCCTAGAACAACACTTGACACTGAGAGGCACAAATATAGAGAACACTCATTTGTGTATTTTTCACCACCTCTGCACAAGACCTTCTCCCATCAGGTACTGCTTGACATAATACCCCCAGGCCTACAACGTGAGGAGGTACACTATATAGCCCTGTAAAATAAACAAATAATGAAGACTCTTCCTTGCCAGGATGACAGGATCATTTTCTCCAAGAAGCCATTCTGTTTTAGTCCAGGTTTTCTAGTTACTCTAGCAACCTCTTAGCACTTAGGTTATTTTCACTGTACTGATTGACATTTTTTCTTTTTGATGGTCTGTAAGATTTACCTCTTTGATCAAACTGGAGCTTTCTGAAAGCAGACATCAGAGCACCCTGCTAAATTCTGTGGCATTCTTAGGCACATTTGGAAAATTCACCCCTCTGATCAGAAGCAGTCTGACAGGACACACAGTATGTGAGTAGAAGGCCTCTTTGTGGGAGGAGAAAGGCCTCCATCCCCCATATTGATCCAGAGCACACAGTTTGGAGGGCACCATGCCAGCGGGGGTTCTACTCCCTCACCTCTCAACTGAAGGGTTTTGTGTGTCTCCCCACCTGCCTGTGTTGGCTTTCCCTGGGACCCATACAGTTTTCCAGATGGGAGTGGAGGGTTGGGCTGTGTGAGATCAGGACACCTGGCCCCAGTGCCTGAAGAAGCATACTTTATTCGTGAAAGAGTCACAAGAATCCTACACCTTCCACCTAGCAGACACACAAAGATGTAGGCGCCTCAGAATTAACAAATATTTTAATTTAGGACATTTTGTAGTTCTTGTTTACGTTAACAAGGAGAAATGATATGGCCAGTCTTGACTTTTAAAACATAGAATGGGCTTATAAAACCATCTAGCCTACTCAGTGAGGAAGAGTTGGTTAGGAAACCCCCACTCACCTCAGTCTGCATTCAGGTCTGCCCTTTCCAGGGACTGGGGTGGGGTAGGGGTGGCTCTTCCCTGAGTGATGTCCCCTGAGATGCTATCAACTTGGGAAAGCTCTTGCCTCTGAAAGCACTTTCCAGAATGTCAGTTAGTGACAAGGAGCAAGTTATCCATTATTTTGAAGGAAATGGGATTGAGGGTGTATGAAGGGAGCAGGAACCATTTGGACTGGTAACTTGAGCTCAAAGACAGCCTCCCAAATAGTCACTGGTTTACATGATACCATTAGATTGGTTTATTGTGTCTAATATAAGCCAAGATGCTACATATTCTGTCACATCAAGAAGAATAAAATATCTAGGAATAAACTTACCTAAGGAGACAAAAGACCTGTACTCAGAAAGCATGAAAGCTGGCTCCTGCATGGAACACTAAAAACCAACTTTTATTATCGATAAGAAGTGCCTATCTTAACACTGAATGTTAGTGAAGACTTTAAAGGAAAACATGACAGTCTGGTTGAAAAGATAAAAGACTTTTTGAGCACTTTGTGATCTTGCTAAAGGCTACATGCAGCCAAATGCCTCCACCTTCTTCAGCTTTGTATCTCCATAGGTCTATTTTCATATGACTCTCTTCTAAATCCAAGTTTTTAACTATTTTTGTTCCAAAAATAATTTTTAAATGAATTCTATACAAAAGTTTATAACTAGCTTTTTTTTCTCTCTCTCTCTCTCCAAGGACATTTAAGTATCCCTTACAAGAAGGAATCTGGGGGTAGGTAGTTCCAAAATCATTATAGTAATTAAGCTACATCATAAAAGATCCAGCCTCCTTCTGTCTTTCCTCTATTATCCTCCTCAGATGGTTGACTCTTTCTTTTTTCCTGGTGCTTCTCATCTCACTAACCAGTTTCTTAGCTGGAAACTTTAATGTTACATAGCAAATGGTAATATGTCCTCTGTAAGTAAAATTAGTGTATCTATTAAAAATTGAAACGTGGAATTTAAGGAATCCCTTGTGGATCAGCTGGTAAAGAAACCACCTGCAATGTGGGAAAGCTGGGTCCGATCCCTGGGTTGAGAAGATCCCCTGGAGAAGGGAACAGCTATCCACTCCAGTACGCTGGCCTGGAGAAGTCCATGGACTATATAGTTCATGGAGTTGCAAAGAGTCAAATGTAATTGAATGAATTTCACTCACTGAAAACTATAAGATGCTGATGAAAGAAATCAAAGAAGACATAAACAGATAAAAAGATATACCATGTTCATGGATTGGAAGAATTAATATTGTCAAAATAACTATACTACTCAAAGCAAACTACAGATTCAATGCGATTCCTATCAAATTACCAACATCATTTTTCACAGAACTAGAACCAAAAAAAATCTCAAAATTTGTAAGGAGAAACAAAAAACCCCAAATACCCAAAGCGATCTTGAGAAGGAAAAATGGAGCTGGAGGAATCAAGCTCCTGACTTCAGACTATACTACAAAGCAACAGTCATCAAAATAATACAGTGATGGGGCAGAAATAGAAATATAGATCAATGGAACAGGATAGAAAACCCAGAAATAAAACTATGCATTTATGATCAATTAATCTATGACAATGGAGGCAAGATTATAATATTGGAAAGATCCCTTCAACAAAGGTACTGGGAAAACTGGACAGCCATGTGTAAAAAAAAATGAAATTAGATCTTTCTTTAACTCATAAATAAGCTCAAAATGGATTAAAGACCTAAATGTGAGACGAAACACTAAAGATCTCCTAGAGGAAAACATAAGCAGAACACTATCTGACATAAATCACACCAACATCTTTTTCAGTCCATCTCCTAGAACAATGGGAAAAAAATAAACAAATGGGACCTACTTAAAAGTTTTTCTTTTGAAAACTTCTTAATCAAGTTTTCAAAAGAAAGCAATGAACAAAATGAAAAGACAGCCCATTGATTTGGAGAAAACATTTGCAAATGATTTGATGGGTAAGGGATTAGTCTCCAAAATTTACAAAGAGCTTATAAGGTTTAACAGCATCAAAGCAAACAATCCACTCAAAAAATGTGTAGAAGACCTAAACAGATATTTCTTAAAAAATAAAAAAAAATACAGATGATCAATAGACACATGAAAAGATGTTCAACATCACTAATTANAATTTACAAAGAGCTTATAAGGCTTAACAGCATCAAAGCAAACAATCCACTCAAAAAATGTGTAGAAGACCTAAACAGATATTTCTTAAAAAATAAAAAAAAATACAGATGATCAATAGACACATGAAAAGATGTTCAACATCACTAATTATTAGAGAAATGAAAATCAAAAATACAATGAGATATCACCTCACATCAGCCAGAATGGTTATCTTCAAAAAAATCCACAAAAAGTGCTGGAGAGGATGTGGAGAGAAGGGAACCCTCATACACTGTTGGTGGGAATGTAAATTGATACAGCTACTATAGACAACAATATGGTGGTCCTTGAATAACTAAAATTATAGCTACCATTAGATAAGGTGTTATGTCCAACTCTTTGCAACCCCAAGCATTGTAGCCTACCAGTCTATGAAATTCTCCAGACAAAAATACTGGAGGGGGTAGCCATTCACTTCTCCAGAGAGCTACCATTTGACCCTGCAATCCCACCCCTGGGCATATATCCAGAGAAAAACATGATTTGAAAAGACACATGCATCCCAATGTTCATTGCAGCACTGTTTACAGCAGCCAAGACATGGATGCAATCTAAATGTCCATCAACAGATGAATGGCTAAAGAAGATATGGTGTGTGTGTGTGTGTGTGTGTGTGCAATATTACTCAGCCATTAAACAGAATGAAATGATGCCATTGGCACCCACATGGATGGACATAGAAAGCTCATATTGAGTGTAGTACGTCAGACAGAGAAGAGGAAATATCTTATGACATCCCTTATGTGTAGAATCTAAAAAGAAATGATACAGTGAATGTATTACAAAACAGAAAGAGACTCGGAAAATGAGACAGGATTGCTGGGGGAAAGGATAGTTAGTGAGTTTGGGATGAACATGTACACACTGTTATATTTTAAATGGATAACCAACAAGGACCTACTGTATAGCATATGGAACTCTGCTCAATGTTATGTGGCATTGGATAGGAAGGGAGGTTTGGGGGAGAATGGATGGAAACATGTATATGTTATGGCTGAGTCCCTGTACTGTTCACCTGAAACTATCACAATATTGTTAATCAGCTATTGCTGTTCAGTCACTCAGTCATGTCTGACTGATGGCAACCCGATGAACTGCAGCACAACAGACTTCCTTATTCTTTACTATTTCTGGGAGTTTGCTCAATCTCATGTCCATTGAATTGGTGATGCCATCCAACCATCTCATCTTCTATCATCCCCTTCTCCTCCTGCCTTCAGTCTTTCCCAGCATCGGGCCCTTTTCCAATGAGTCAGTTCTTTGCATCAGGTTGTCAAAGTGTTGGAGTTCCAGCTTCAGCATCAGTCCTTCCAGTGAATGTGCAGGGTTGATTTCCTTTAGGATTGACTGTTTTAATTTCCTTGCAGTAGAAGGGACTCTCAAGGGTCTTTTTCAGCACCACAGTTAAAAAGCATCAATTCTTTGGCACTCAGCCATTTTTGTGGTCCAACTCACATCTGTACATGACTACTATAAACATCATTGCTTTGGCTATACAAACCTTTGTTGGTGAAGGGATGTCCTGCCTTTTAATACTCTGTCTAGATTTGTCATAGCTTTCCTTCCAAGGAGCAAGCATCTTTTAATTTCATGGCTGCAGTGATTTTTGGAGTAAAAAATAAATAAAATAAAATCTGTTACTGTTTCCATTGTTTCCCCATCTATTTGCCATGAAGTGATGGGACTGGATGCCATGACCTTATTTTTTGAAAGTTGAGTTTTACGCCTGCTTTTTCACTCTCCTCTTTCACCTTCATCAAGAAGCCCCTTAGTTCTTCTTCACTTTCTGCCATAAGAGTGGTAACATTTGTATATCAGAGGTTATTGATATTTCTCCCGGCAATCTTTATTCCATCTTGAGCTTCATCCAGACCAGCATCCACATGATGTACTCTACATATAAGTTAAATAAGGAAGGTGACAACAAATAGCCTTGATACTCCTTTCCAAATTTTGAACCAGTACATTGTTCCATGTCTGGTTCTGTTACTTCTTAACCTGCAGGCAGGTAAGGTGGTCTGGTATTCCCATCTCTTTAAGAATTGTCCATAGTTTGGTGTGATCCACACAGTCAAAAGCTTTAGCAATGAAGCAGAAGTAGATATTTTTCTGGAATTCCCTTGCTTTCTCTTTGATCCAATGAATGTTAGCAATTTGATCTCTGATTCCTCTGCCTTTTCTAAATTCAACATGTATATCTGAAAGTTCTTTGTTCACAAACTGTTGAAGCTTAGCTTCAAGGATGTGAAATGAGTGCAATTGTATGGTAGTTTGAACATTCTTTGGCATTACCCTTCTTTGTGGTTGGAATGAAAACTGACCTTTTCCAGTCCTCTGACCACTGCTGAGTTTTCCAAAGTTCCAATGGTTTATTGAGTGCAGCACTTTAATAGAATCATCTTTTAAGATTTGAAATAGCTCAGCTGGAATTCCATCACCTCCACTAGCTTTGTTTGCAGTAATGCTTCCTAAGGTCCACTTGACTTCACACTCCAGCATGTCTGAATCTAGGTGAGTGATGATAACCACTGTGGTTATCCCAGTCATTAAAACCTTTTTTGTATAGTTCCTCTGTGTATTTTTGTTGCCTCTTCTTAATATCTTCTGGTTCTGTTAGGTCCATACTGTTTCTATCCTTTATTGTGCCCTTCTTTGCAAGAAATATCCCTTGGTATCTCTAATTTTTCTTGACGAGATCTCTAGCCTTTACCATTCTATTGTTTTCCTCTATTTCTTTGCACTCTTCACTTAAAGCCTTCTTATCTCTCCTTGCTATTATTTGGAACTCTGCAGTCAGATGTGCATCTTCCTTTTTCTCCTTTGCCTTTAGCTTCTCTTATTTTCTCAGCTATTTGTAAGGTCTCCTTAGACAACCATTTTCCTTTTTGCATTTCTTTTTCTTGGGGATGGTTTTGGTCACTGCCTCCTATACAGTGTTAAGAACTTCTGTCCATAGTTCTTCAGGCACTCTGTCAGATCTAACCCCTTGACTCTATTTGTCACTTCCACTGTATAAGCATAAGAGATTTGATTGAGGTCATACCTGAATGGCTTAGTGTTTTCCCCTACTTTCTTCAACTTAACTCTGAATTTTGCAATAAGGAGCTGATGATCTGAACCACAGTCAGCTTCACATCTTGTTTCTGTTGACTGCCTAGAGCTTCTTTACCTTTGGCTGCAAAGAACACAATCATCTAATTTTGATATTGACCATCTGGTGATGTCCATGTGTAGAGTTCTCTCTTGTGTTGTTGGAAGAGGGTGTTTGCTATGACCAGTATGTTCTCTTGGCAAAACTCTGTTAGCCTTTGCCTTGCTTCGTTATGTACTCCAAAGCCAAACTTGACTGTTACTCCAGGTATCTCTTGACTTCCTACTTTTGCATTCCAGTCCCCTACTATGAAAAGGACATCTTTTGGAGGTGTCGGTTCTAGAAGGTCTTGTAAGTCTTCATAGAACTGTGGTATTAGTGTTGGGGTATAGGATTGAATTACAGATGTTCAATTCCAGATATTCAAGCTGGATTTAGAAAAGGCAGAGGAACCAGAGATCAACTTGCCAACATCCATTGGATCATTGAAAAGGCAAGAAAGTTCCAGAAAAACATCCACTTCTGCTTTATTGACTATGCCAAAGCCTTTGACTGTGTGGATCGCAACAAACTGTGGATAACTCTTAAAGAGATGGGAATACCAGACCACCTGACCTGCCTCTTCAGAAATCTGTATGCAGGTCAGGAAGCAACAGTTAGAACTGGACATGGAACAACAGACTGTTCCAAATTGGGAAAAGAGTAAGCCAAGGCTGTATATTGTCACCCTGCTTATTTAATTTATATGCAGAGTACATTATGGGAAACGCTGGGCTGACTAAAGCACAAGCTGGAATGAAGATTGCCAGGAGAAATATCAATAACCTCAGATATGCAGCTGACACCACCCTTATGGCAGAAAGCAAAGGAGAACTAAAGGGCTTCTTGATGAAAGTGAAAGAGGAAAGTGAAAAAGCTGGCTTAAAACTCAACATTCAAAAACTAAGATCATGGCATCCAGTCCCACCACTTCATGGCAAATAGATGGGGAAACAGTGTCAGACTTTATTTTGAGGGGCTTCAAAATCATTGCAGATGATGATTTCAGCCATGAAATTAAAAGATGCTTACTCCTTGGAAGGAAAGTTATGACCAATCTAGACAGCATATTAAAAAGCAGAGATGTTACTTTGCCAGCAAAGGTCTGTCTAGTCAAAGGTATAGTTTTTCCAATAGTCATGTATGGATGTGAGAATTGGACTATAAAGAAAGCTGAGCATTGAAGAATTAATGCTTTTGAACTGAATTAATGCTTTTTGGTGTTGGAGAGACCCTTGAGAGTCCCTTGGACTGCAAGGAGAGCCAACCAGTCAATCCTTATGGAAATCCATCCTGAAAATTCATTGGAAGAACTGATACTGAAGCTCCAATAATCTGGCCACCTGATGCGAAGAACTGACTTATTTGAAAAAACCCTGATGCTGGGAAAGATTGAAGGCAGGAGGAGAAGGGGACAACAGAGGATGAGATGATTGCATGGCATCACCAATGTGATGGACATGAGTTTGAGTAAGCTCTGGGAGTTGGTGATGGATGGGGATGCATGGCATGCTGCAGTCCATTGGGGTCACAAAGAGTAGACATGACCGAGTGACTGAACCGAACTGAACTCACTGTGATATTGAATGGTTTGCCTCGGAAATGAACTAAGATCATTCTGTCATTTTTGAGATTGCACCCAAGTACCGCATTTCTGACTCCTTTGTTGACTATGAGGGCTATTCAATTTCTTCTAAGGGATTCTTGTCTACAGTAGTAGATATATTCATTATCTGAATTAAATTTGCCCATTCCCATCCATTTTAGTTCACTGATTCCTAAAATATTGATGTTCACTCTTGTTCCTGCTTGACCACATCCAATTTACCTTGATTCATGGACCTAGCATTCCAGGTCTATGTAATATTGGTATTTACAGCATTTGACTTTGGTTTCACCACTGGACATATCCACAACTGAGAGTCATTTCCTCTTTGGCTCAGCCTCTTCACTGCTTCTGCAGCTATTTCTCTGCTCCCCTCCAGTAGCATCTTTGACACCTACTGACCTGGGCAGTTCATCTTTTAGTGTCTTATCTCTTTGCCTTTTTATACTGTTCATGGGGTTCTCAAGGAAAGAATTCTGAAGCAGTTTGCCATTCCCTTCTCCTGTAGATTACAGCTTGTCAAAACTCTCTACCATGACTCATCTGTCTTGGGTGAGCCTACATGGCATGGCTCATGGTTTCATAAAGTTACACAAAGCTATGATCCATGTGACCATTTTGGTTAGTTTTCTGTGATTTGGTTTTCATTTTATGTCCCCTCTGATGGATGAGGATAAGAAGCTTATGCAAGCTCCCTGACGGAAAGGGCTAGTTGTGAGAAAACTGGGTCTTGCTCTGGCAGGCAAGGCCATGCCCAGTAAATCTTTAATCCAATTTTCTGCTGATGAGTGAGGTTATGTTCCCTTGCTGTAGTTTGGCCTAAGGTCAAACTATGGTAGGGGTCATTGTGACCTTCTCCAAAAGGACTTATGCCATTCACCCTGCCTCCCAAGACTGTTGCTGTCTGTGTCCCTGACCCTGCAGCAGCCCGCTGTTGACCCACGCCTCCACCAGAGACTCCCAAACACTTGCAGGCAAGCCTGCCTCAGTCTCTTTTGGGGTTACTGCTCCTTTATCCCGTGTCCTGGTGCACACAAGGTTTTGTTTGTGCCCCTCCAAGTCTTGTTTCCCCAGTCCTGTGGAAGTTTCTCCTTGGCAGTACATGCAACAGGAAAATAAAGCAAACAAACAAGCATGAAACAAACAAATCCTCTCTTCTCCATGCTTTGCTTGGTATCCTGCTTTTCCCTTCTGTTAGGTTCCTTGAGGCTGAAAAGGGGCCACTGGAAAGGGCCTGTGCAAGGGGTCTTCNCATGCAACAGGAAAATAAAGCAAACAAACAAGCATGAAACAAACAAATCCTCTCTTCTCCATGCTTTGCTTGGTATCCTGCTTTTCCCTTCTGTTAGGTTCCTTGAGGCTGAAAAGGGGCCACTGGAAAGGGCCTGTGCAAGGGGTCTTCTATCACTTCACACCTTGAGTTTGTCCATGGCCCCACACTCTCCCTGCCTCTTACAGAGGGAGCTGTCATGCCTGTAGTCTTCTCCCAAGAGCCATGGAAGTCAAGGCCATCAGGCTGCAGAAATCCAGGTTCCTGCATGAGGCATGGGAGGAGCGAGTGAGGGGCTAGTGAGTAGGGTGGAGCTCTCCCCCTTGCTGGCTCCTTCCTTCCCCGCACAGTGTGTGGCCTGGGGAGAGACCAGCCGCAAGCTGGGTGGTGGGGGCGGGCTCTCTGGCTCTGGGAGACAGGAGACACAGGAGGCACTCCCCAGTCACTGCATTATCCAGGCCATTCTTATTCTTGGCAGCTCACATCTTTAGCATGCTCCACCATCTGTCCCCTCAGCACCCTCAGGACAGAGTCCATTCAGGATGCCTTGTGCTATTTTGAAGGGAAATCTAGTTCAGCATTTCTCAAACTTTAGTTGTACAAACAGATTACCTGAGAATCTCATTAAGGTATAGGTTCTGATTCTATAGGTCTGGGGTGGGAAGGAGATAGACAACTCATTCTCCTAAAGATGCTAAGGGCTTCCCTCCTTCCCCTCCCAGGAGTATTTCAAGACTGAATTCTTAAAGAAAGGTCCAGGGCTCCAAAGAGAGGGACTCCAGAGAGGTGAAGTAGCAGATATGGTAAACAAATCCTTTCTGGGTCTGCTGGTGGTACAGGCGAGTTCCAGCTCTGAGGGAGGCTTAGCTTGCCCTTGGTCTCTCTCCCCTGCAGAAATCAGAGTCCATGCCATCTGACTGAGACTCATAGAGCAATTTTGTCCACCTCGTATCCAGCTTCTTTGTAGTGTCATCCTGCTGGGATGGCTGAGCTCAGCAGGAGGCATGCCTTCCTTGAGGTCTGGGCTTCCTGCTGAAAGGCATTGACCAGGTCCTGCAAGAGTAGCTCAGAATGAACACACAGGCAGGGACCATGTAGCACAGTGAGCCCCAAGCAAATTTTCCCATGCAGGAGTCTGAAAACTGACCACAGGTCGATACTTTGTAGATAAGTGAAGCGGCTGAGCCTGGGGCAGAGCAGTACCTATGTGTCCCCCTGACCAACTAGATCTCTCCTGCCTCACCCAATCATACCTGCACCAGGGCTGTGAAGTGCTGCTTATCTGAAGGAGGGCTCCCTCAGCTTCCTGGGTACTCCCAGTCAAGATCAAGGTCATCAAAGTCATATTTGTGCAGAAACCTGATGGCTGAGTCGACAAAGGTCTGTCAGTTGTTGACTGTAGCTACCATGTCAGTCCTGAATATTCATTGGAAANACCTGTACACTGAACACTATTACAAAGTATGTCTGAAATAAATTAAATCACAAACAAATGAAGTGGTACGCTATGTTCATGAGTCAGAAGACTCAATGTTGTCCACAAATTTATCTAAAGATTTAATGCAACTGCAGGCAAAATCCCAACAGGGTATGTTGTATAAATTTACAGGCTACAAATTCGATGCATGAAGTAGGGCACCCAAAGTTGGTGCTCTGGGCCAATCCAGAGGGATAGGGTGGGGAGAGGAGGGAGGTGGGCGGGGGGTTCAGGATGGTGGGACACATGTACACCCATGGCTGATTCATGTTGAGGTATGGCAAAAAACACCATATTGTAAAGTAATTAGCCTCCAATTAAAATTAATTAATTAAGAAATAAAATTTAAAAATTGACAGGCTGATTAAAGTTCCAAAGGATATACAATGACATNTTCAGGATGGTGGGACACATGTACACCCATGGCTGATTCATGTTGAGGTATGGCAAAAAACACCATATTGTAAAGTAATTAGCCTCCAATTAAAATTAATTAATTAAGAAATAAAATTTAAAAATTGACAGGCTGATTAAAGTTCCAAAGGATATACAATGACATAATATAGCCAAAATAACTTTGAAAGAGAAGAACAAAGCTGGAGAATAAACACTACCTGACTTCAACATTTATTATAAAGATATAGTAATCAAGAAAGTGTGGTATCAGTGACAAGGTAGACAGATTGACAGAACATAACAGAAAAAGGCCCATCATATATGGACACTGATTTAAAAAAAAAACAATTCAAAGGCAATCTGGTAGAGAAATGATTTTTTTTTTTTCTCAACAAATGGTGCTCAAAAAATGCATATCTACATATAAACAACATGTACACCCGTGGCTGATTCATGTCAATGTATGACAAAACCACTACAATATTGTAATTAGCCTCCAATTAAAATAAATTANCTAAAGTGCATCTCGGTTCTGTGGTCCCTGTGTCTGTACGGCCCCTGGCCAGGCCACCGGGAGGGGTGGGCGGGAGGCTCCTGGCGCTCACACTGTGCCAGCAGTGGCCACCGAGCCTCTGTGTCTATCTGTCCATTTAGGAGGATGGCCGTGTGTCCTCAGGAGAAGCTGTCGTCAGGCTGTGGCTGGGAGTCGAAGGGAGGCTCTGAGACGGTGATGCCTTGATGTAGCTTCTCCAGTGAGAACTTCATCTGTGGGGAGAGGTGGGCAGGGTGCGGGGTGAGTGCTGGTAGGGGTGACACACCCCTACCATCCTGCAGCAGAGGAACTGGGCAAGGTCGGCCTGTGCTGAGAGGAGGCTTTTCGCATAAAGTCTCACTTCTCACAGGCAGAGAACGAGATGGTTGGATGGTATCACCGACTCAATGGACCTGAGTTGGAGCAAACTCCAGGAGATAATGAAGGACAGGGAAGCCTGGCCTGCTACAGTCCATGGGTCGCAGAGAGTTGGGCACGACTGAGCGACTGAACAGATAGCAACAAAGGCAGCATGCATGGAAGGGGCCCAGATGGCCTGGGTTCAGGCCATTTTATGGGATAGCCTTGGGCAAGCCCCTTAACTGTCCTGGGCCCCCTCAGCCGAGACACTAGTCAGCAATATTCCTACATCATAGGATTACTTTAGGGGACTCCTGGGTATATGCCTAGGAGCTGGCACACAGAGCTGGGTGCATCTTAGCTAGTCTTACTCCCTGCCATGCAACCTCGGGAATGTCTCTGCCTCAATGTTCCTGTCTGTGACATGGCAGGGGGTGGGAGGGGTGGAGTGGTAATAAGAGCATCCCCCTCAAAGGCTGGCCATGAGAAACAAATCAGTTGGTCATTTTAGCTCTTAGAACCGGCTGGCTCAATCAATGTCTGCTGTTAGAGTTCATTTGTGTAGTCAATTCCATGCCCTTGGCAGAGAAACATAATCAGAACTGAATTCAGGATGGGAAGGCCCTGACCTCATATCTCTGAGCGATGGCACACCAGCCTCGATGATCCCTAATCCCTGTCCTACACAGCCCTTCTCCTTCCTCCTAGCATGATTTCAGGGTGCAATGAGGCCCCCAAAGGTGAACCTCAGCTTTACGGTTCAGAGTGACCAGAAAGGACTTTTAGCATCACCCAGCAACATGGGCTATGATGCCCTTGGGCACCCAGTCAAGGCCAGATGACCCAGCGCCTGGCACCTGTGCTGACCCACCACATTTACTGAGCACCTGCTTGGCAGGATCCCACTAATCACAGCAAACACAGGCGAGGTGTTTACGTGAGCTGGGTGCTACTCACAGGATAACTCCTTTCTAGTTAATACTATTTTCTGGCCACACTCCACAGCATGTGGGGCCTTAGTTCCCTGACCAGGGATCGAACCCACAGCCCCTGCAGTGGAAGCTTGGAGTCTTAACCATTGGACCGCCAGGGAAGTCCTGGATGCTAACTCCTTCAATCCTCCTGGCAGCCTTTGAAGTAACATGGATTATCATCCCATTCACAGAGGAGGAAGCCAAGACCCCAGCAGTGAAGTCACTGGCACAAGGTCACAGGTCAGAATTTGAACCTGGCTATCTGAACAGACACTGCCAGCAAACTACACTGGGTGTCTGGGGCAACCCCTCCTGGAAATGAGATCCTTAACTTTTGGAGAACCTCTTTCCCACCCTCACATGACCCCTTAGTCACCTTACAGGCAGGAAGGGGTTTAGGGACCAAGCTTCGTCTACCCCTGGCTTCTGTGACTGGCTGGGGGATGGGCATGTGACCCAGTAGCCAGTGAGAATGAGCTCCTTCCTTTGGCTGCTACCTTGGAGCTGCAGGTACCATCTCGGTCAACCTGGGATGCCCCTGAAACAAAGCCAGTCCTGGGGGTGGGCAGAGTCAACAGAAGGTGAGAGAGACTGATTCTTATTAGTCTTGGGTGGCTGGATCCAGCCATGCCTGAAGTCAAGACATCTTGGACTTCTTCCCCAGGATGAGAAGCAATAAATTCTATCTTCCATCTCACTGACTTCTCTAGCAGCCCTGGGAGGTGAGGACTATGAATGGCTTCCTCATTTAACACAGGCGGAAAGCGAGGCCCGGATGCATTATGCAGCATCTCGGGACAGGACTGCAGGCCCCTGCAGCCCACGCCGCACCTCATCCAGGAGCTCCACGGAAGCCCGCAGAATCCGCCTCCACTTGTGCACCTCGACGCTGTGGAACTGCTTCTGCAGGGCCAGGATCTCCGCCCATTCCGTGGCCGTCTGGGGGAACTTACTGTGGGGAAGACAGGGCCTGAGTGGGGTCTTGGCCTCCCGACACCTGCCCAAGCTCCCAACCCGCTGGGGCTACCCACTCACCCCTTGGCCAGGGCCAGACTGTGCCAGGACTCAAAAGTGTGAGCTGTCCTCTCCAGGGACCAGAGGCGGTAAAAGAGGAGGACGTTGAGGGCAATGAGGACGATGAGGCTGGGGAGATGAGGTCAGAGGTCAGGGGTCAGGATACCAACGCTCCCACAAGTGGGGGGGCACCCACTTGACCATACCTTGAAGGGGCACCATGACTAGCCCTCTTTCCAGAGGGGGAAACCAAGACTCAGACAGAGTGAGTCACATGCTTGGGGTCACACAAGCCAAAGCCAGGGTTCAAACCCAGCTGGCCTGATGCCCGAGACCTTAGCTGCTGCTCCGGTCACCTTGCTGGGGGAGCCGGGGGCATGGAGTAAGGAGAAGGGGTTGCAGCTAGGGGGCAAGACACAGGGGAAGGCAGGGCAGGACGCAGGACCCTACCTCACACAGATCCTGAGAAGGCAGAGAGAGGGGGAGACAAAGAGATGAGAGCTGCCCAGCCTGTCCTGGCCACACCTTGACCCCCAACCCCAGCGGCCCCAAGCTGAGCACGCTACACAGCCCCTCATGGACCGCTGTTACTGGCCAACCGAGGCCCAGAGGCTGAGCATGATGCCGAGCTCTCACTGCCCATGGTCGGCAGGAGCATGGATCTCATTTCCATCTCCTCAGAGCGCCCTGTTCCCAGCCCAGGACTCTACATGTGGGACCCCCCTACCAGGCCAGGATACCCCCAGGCAAGGCCTGTGTGCAGGTGGGTCCCCCAGCAGGCCTCTGTGAAGGTGGGTCCTCCAGCCTAAACCCACTGTGGGTGGGGGTGATCTCAGCTCAGAGTCCTCTGCTTTCGCAGGATGCCTTCCCCAGTGACCCACTGGCTGGCCTGGAGGAAGCCTTCCCCGGCCTCCCAAGGCTTCCCTGTCGGCCTCGCCCATTCCCTCCATCACAGCCTCATCCCTCTGGTCTGGTGCCAGACCTGTCTCGCCCCAGGACTGCTGGTCACTACTGTGCCCCTCGTGTGACACAGCTCAGGGCTGAGCAGAGAAAACCTGAAACCTCCATGCGTAAACCTCTCCTGGCTCACCTAACTCTGCCTCTCCTGGGAGCCTGCTCCTCCAGCTCCCCGGGTGAGGCCACACCCCCTCTGACCACTACCCCAGAGCCCCAGGGTTTCCATCTCCCTGCGGGGACTACCTCTCCATGACAAACTGAGTGATACAAACTGAGGAGCCCTCCTGGGCACATCCCAAACATCGCCTCAACCCTTGCTGTGGGGTGAGCCCACACTCTCACGGAAGCAGAGGCCCAGACAGGCCAAACACTGGCCCAGGGATGCACAGCCAGAGTGCAGATCCAGGCCTGTCTGATCCCCCCAAGCCCGGCCCCCTTACTCACACAATGCTGATGAGAACCAGGGCGCTGGGGGTGCCCGCTCCGGGGCCCTGGTCCACAGACGGTTCCGAGAAGCGGGAGCTGAGGGAGCCTGTGGGGGAGCAACTCCGAGTCAGATGGACTCGTCGCTACTCACCCCAGCCCGGCCCCCAGCTCCTCCCCGGCCCCCCGCCAGGCCTGCAGAACCCACCCGAGGTGTGCATGCCAGTCCGGGCACAGGGGTCAGGGTCTGGGTGCGGGGTCCCATCACCGTGAGCCCTCCAGCTCAGAGGCCGCTTCCGCCGGCGCAGGCCGGACAGCAAGCCCCGCGCGTCCTTCCCGCCTTCCTCCAGGGACAGCTTCTCGGCCTTGGCGAGCTCTCGCTCTGTGGACACAGGAGAGGGCTCTGCACGGCCGCCCCGGCCAAGCCCTGACCCCAGCTGCGGCCCGCCCGGGCCCCTGCCCCCTACCCAGGTGGTGGAAGTAATCTTCAATGCCGCTCCATGAGTTCTTCTCAATGAGGGACTTCACGAGGCTCCAGGGCTGCTTCCGGTAGCGGATCTCGGAGGACACCCTGGGGAACAGGGCCGGGGGAGGCGGTCAGGGGCTGACCGCAGCCTTCTGTCCCATTCCCCAGGGGGTGCGTGCCCTCTTCTAATTCAGAGAGGGCCCCGTGTCACCCACACACAAAACAGACACCCCCCACCACCCCCCGCAAGGGTTCCCTGTGATCCCCACACAACACCCCACTCAGCCCGCAGCCCCTTCTCTGCCCACACCCGGGACCGTGGCAGGTCTCTCACCTTCAGTGCTGCCCCAGCACTGCCCACCCAGACTGCCATCCTAGCCCGCACCTCACCCTTGAACCCCTTCCACCCTGCGCTGTGTCCACCCCCACGCGGGGTCTGAGAGACACCTCAGCTTGTCCCGAGCTGAGCTCCCGGTCTTCCCCCAAGCCCTCCCCGCCCTCCCCTCCTGGTCAGTGGCGACTCCGCCCTTCTGTTGGCTCAGGTCAACCACCTTGGGGTGTTCCTGACTTCTGCTCGTCTGCCAGGGTGGCCACCAGCATTCTGCGGCTGACTCGAGACAGGGAGAATGCGGCAGGGGCCCTGCGACCACCCGGGGGCCAGGGGGCGGGGCCAGGGCGCGGCTCACCGGAGGCGGGCCTTGTTCCGGGCAAGGCCCAGGATGCAGTAGCGGTGGGCAGTGTAGAAGTAGTCTTGGTAAGGGATGCCCTGCGTCAGCACCTCGGAGTCCACCACACACCCTCCGGCCTGGGGGCCGCGCCGGAACAGCGTCTGCAGGGTCAAGGGGGGAGCCAGGAGTCAGCACCATCCTCCCTACCCCGACCCTCTGCCCCCCACCCGCCGGCCACCCTGCCCGGCTCACCTGTGTCTCCACCACAGAGGCGCTCTTGGGCCCCAGCGGGTTGTTGATGGGAATGGTGTAGGTCAGCACTCGGCGCTGGTGGCACTTGCTGTCCCCGCTCCAGGGGCTCAAGGTCACGTCTGGCAGGTGGAGGGGCAGAGTGAAGACACCATTCTCCCGTCCTCTGCCCTCGGGCAGTAGGAGACCCAGCCTTTTGCGGAAGGTTCCAGTTCTCTGGAGACTGGCTCCTAAACCCGCACCTCCTCCCTGCCCCCAACCCCGGTGTCTGCCCATCTTCCTTCTAGATGCTGATGACCCCTGGAGCTAGGGCCTCTCTCCTGCCCATACTTCTCGGCCCTCCTGGGCTACTGCATCCACTCTGCAGCCCTAGTCTCCATGCTACCAGTCCTGGTTTCTCCCCTGAGCCTGAGACCTAGGGTCCTTCGATCTCTTGAAAACCCCCCCCGGAAGTCCTCAGGACCCCGCACAGCCACTGGCCTCCCCAACCCCTGAAACATGGCCCTCTTCGCTGGGCCCCACCGTCCTGCAGGCTCCCTGCAGAGCCTTGGGCCTCATCCTGGACACTGCCTCTTCACTGCCTGCCTGAGCACTGTCCTCGCTCATCCCGTCCTTGCTGTTCCAGGGCACCTCTCCAGCCTCCCCTGGAGGTTCTGGGCTTCCATCTCCAGCTCTGGTCCAGGGGGAACTTCTAACAGCCAAGGCTGACCCTTTCCCTCCCTACAACACTTTATGACTCCCCAGTACTGCTGGACAGAGTCTGACCTTCCCAGTCTGATGTGCCACTCTCTCCAGAATATAAGCATAGTTTGGGGGGATTCGAGAGCTCCTCATCTAAGGCAGTCTTACCCATTCTGCAGAGGATGCTGCATGGTTCTTTTTCATCAATCAAGAAAAGCCACAGGCCTCTCCCCTGCTCGAACCTCTTTCGTAGCCTCCCGAGCTCCCTGCTGGTCTCCTAGTCAGCCCTTCCGCCTCCCCTGGTGCTGTGGCGTTCCCCCTCCATACCCGGCCTTGGAGGCCCAACCCCAGGGGCCTTCTCCCAGTGCCTGCCTCCAGCTCCAGGACCTCTGCAGGCACCCTGCTGGCCTCACTGGACTTCCTCTCTCCCACCCCGTCCTATTTCCCTAGGAAAGTTCCTCCCTCGGGCCTTAGTTTCAATTCACATCCTTCCAGCATCCTTTCCTGATACCCCCGAGATCACAGCCAGCCCTCTGATACACACGCTTATCTGTGTCAGTATCTCTTCACTGCTGTCCCCACTGGACTCGAGTTCATCTGTCCTGGGCTCTGCACTGGCCTGACAGAGCAGTCTTTAATTCATATTTATNATGGCAACCCACTCCAGTGTTCTTGCCTGGAGAATCCCAGGCATGGGGGAGCCTGTTGGGCTGCCGTCTATGGGGTCACACAGAGTCAGACACGACTGAAGTGACTTAGCAGCAGCAGTCTTGCTTTAAAGAGGTTTGCATTTACTATTATCCTCATGGGGTTGCAAGGAGTAGTACACGACTGAGCACCTTCCAGTTTCACTTGCAGGCCACCTGTTTATTAATATTACTGACAGAAAGTGAAAGTGTTAGTCACTCGGTCATGTCCAACTCTTTGCAACTCCATGAACTGTAGCCCTCCAGGCTCCTCTGTCCATGGGATTCTCTAGGCAAGAATACTGGAGTGGGTTGTCTTTCCTTCTTCAGGGGATCTTCTTGACCCAGGGATCTAACCCGGGTCTCCTGCATTACAGGCAGATTCTTTACTGTCTGAGCTACTAGGGAAGCCCAAGGTTCTAATAAAAAGTGTATTTTCTCTAAGAAACGGCAGCTTGTTTCTGGCACGCTCACAGCCTGTGGAAGGACTCTGTGGGTAGGGCTTCTCCTTCCAGGTAGGAGGTTGTCTAGCAGTGATGGTTCCCACCAAAGGCACCACTGTGTTAATCTGGCCAGAACACCAGGAAATAAGGAACTCTGCAACTGCCAGAAATATACACTGGGCTGATCTTCTCTTTAGCCTTGGCTTAGAGGTCCCAATCTGAAAATGATGGTTTGGTCTCTGAGAGCTCGTTTAGCCTCAAGACTGTGATTGTGTGCATTGTACGGGCCAATATTTTATGCCAGAGACTTGGCAGAGTGAGTTTGGACTGGAGCATGTCTGTGGCCATGGTCTAGACCCTAGAATTTCATTTTGCACAAACAGGTTCTCTCAGCAACCCCTTCCAGTCCCCGTGTGAGCAAAGAGAGGACTGGATGGGGGGTGGGGGGCAGTTGTGAGTGGATATAGGAGGGTGTGTGGGACCCCAGAGCATGGCGCACTCCCAGGAGGGGAGGCAGAACCCTCGGGCTGTCACTGGCCCTAATCAGTGGTACCTAGGGGTGAAGTTTGCTGATAGGGGCTGGAGGTGTTGCCTGACCGATATAGAAGGAGGATTAATGACTTTCCCAAAGCAAAAGAAGGAAGGAAGGGATTAACCCATAGAACACATACCTGGGACACATACCTAGGAAGGAACCAGGAGGGTTTTTTTTTTTTTTGTATCATCTTGCCATAGCATATGGAATATTGTGCCTGTATTTTTGTACTATATAGGCAACAAAGTCTGGTTAACAACAGGAACCTTGGAATTTCATTGCAAGGTTGAAATCCCAGCTCTGCAACTTTTTAGCCAAATAATTCAACTCTCTCCTTCATAAAATGGGAATGATGATTTTTCTTATCTCCAGGACTATTATGTGAATGGAGATGTGTATGAAATACACAGAGGAATGCTGGCATAGTAAGCTCTGTTTTAAGTGCTTTACATATATTAACATTAACCCTTCATCCACACAAGATTCTAATATCATAAGTAAGAGTCACACAGCAAATTCCCACTGGCTATCTATGGCACTATATGGGTT
This sequence comes from Neotragus pygmaeus, assembly GCA_006410875.1. Lineage (NCBI taxonomy): Eukaryota > Metazoa > Chordata > Mammalia > Artiodactyla > Bovidae > Neotragus > Neotragus pygmaeus. Next base: position 263,634 of record SJYV01007687.1, read on the forward strand.
TCCATGCCACTCTCTCCATTCATCCCACCCTTTCCTTCCTTCCAACATGTCCGCAAGTCTGTTCTCTCTGTCTGCATCTCCAATGCAGCACGGCAAATAGATTCATCAGTATCATCTGTCTAGATTCCCTATATATGCATTATTATACCATATTTGATTTTCTCTTTCTGACTTTAGGCTCTAGGTTCATCCACCTCATTAGAATTGACTCCAATGCATTCCTTTTATGGCTGAGTCTGAGCGCTGAAGAATTGATGCTTTTGAACTGTGGTGTTGGAGAAGACTCTTGAGAGTCCCTTGGACTGCCAGGAGATCCAACCAGTCCATCCTAAAGAGATCAGTCCTGGGTGTCCATTGGAAGGACTGATTCTGAAACTGAAACTCCAGTACTTTGGCCACCTCATGCGAAGAGCTGACTCATTGGAAAAGACTCTGATCCTGGGAGGGATTGGGGGCAGGAGAAGAAGGGGACGACAGAGGGTGAGATGGCTCGATGGCATCGCTGACTCGATGGACGTGAGTCTGAGTGAACTCCGGGAGTTGGTGATGGACAGGGAGGCCTGGCAAGTTGCGATTGATGGGGTTGCAAAGAGTCGGACACGACTGAGTTACTGAACTGAACTGTTCCATTGTGTATATGTACCACAGCTTCTTTATCCAGTTTTCTGTCAATGAACATCTAGGTTGCTTCCATGTTCTAGCTATTGTAAATAGTGTTGCAATGAACAATTAACATGTGTCTTTTTCAATTTTGGTTTCCTCATGGTATATGCCTAGGAATGGGATTGTTGGGTCATATGGTGGTTTTATTCCTAGTTTTTTAAGGAATTTCCATACTGTCTTCCATAGTGGCTGGATCAATTTACATTTGAACAACAGTGCAAGAGTGTTCTCTTTTCTCCACACCCTCTCCAGCATTTATTGTTTTTAGACTTTGGATGCTGGGCATCTGACCAGTGTGAGGTGATATCTCATTGCAGTTTTGATTTGTGTTTCTCTAACAATGAGTGATGTTGAGCATCTTTTCATGTGTTTGATGTGTTTGTTAGTCATCTGTATGTCTTATTTGGAGAAATGTCTGTTTAGGCCTTTTTCCCACTTTTTGATTGGGTTGTTTGTTTTTATGGTATTGAGTTGTATGGGCTACTTGTATACTTTGGAAATTAATCTTTGCCAGTTGTTTCGTTTGCTATTGTTTTCTCCCATTCTGAGGGCTATCTTTTCACCTTGCTTACAGTTTCCTTTGCTGTGCAAAAGCTTTTAAGTTTAATCAGGTCCCGTTTGTTTACTTTTTTGTCTTTATTTCCATTACTCTAGGAGGTGGGTCATAGAGGATCTTGCTTTGATGTATGTCATCGAGTGTTCTGCCTGTTTTCCTCTAAGAGTTTTATAGTTTCTGGCCTAACATTTATGTCATTAATCCACTCTGAGTTTATCTTTATGTATGGTGTTCAGTTCAGTTCAGTCGCTCAGTCATGTCCGACTCTTTGCGACCCCATGAATCGCAGCACGCCAGGCCTCCCTGTCCATCACCAACTCCCGGAGTTCACTCAGACTCATGTCCATCGAGTCAGTGAGGCCATCCAGCCATCTCATCCTCGGTCGTCCCCTTCTCCTCCTGCCCCCAATCCCTCCCAGCATCAGAGTCAGCTCTTCGCATGAGGTGGCCAAAGTACTGGAGTTTCAGCTTTAGCATCATTCCTTCCAAAGAAATCCCAGGGCTGATCTCCTTCAGGATGGACTGGTTGGATCTCCTTGCAGTCCAAGGGACTCTCAAGAGTCTTCTCCAACACCACAGTTCAAAAGCATCAGTTCTTCGGCGCTCATGTGTATGGTGTTAGGAAGTGTTCTAATTTCATTCTTTTACAGGTAGCTGTCCAGTTTTCCCAGCACCATTTATTGAAGAGGCTGTCTTTGCCCCGTTGTATATTCTTGCCTCCTTTGTCAAAAACAACTACTCAAAGGTGCATGGGTTTATTTCTGGGCTTCCTATCTTGTTCCATCGGTCTGTATTTCTTTTTCTGTGCTGGTATCACACTGTCTCGATGACTGTAGCTTTGTAGTATAGCCTGAAGTCAGGAAGGTTGATTCCTCCAGCTCCATTCTTCTTTCTCAAGACTACTTAGGCTATTAGGGGTCTTTTGTGTTTCCATATGAATTGTGAAATTTTTTGTTCTAGTTTTCTGAAAAATGCCAATGATAATTTGATAGGGATCACATTGAATCNCTGAAGTCAGGAAGGTTGATTCCTCCAGCTCCATTCTTCTTTCTCAAGACTACTTAGGCTATTAGGGGTCTTTTGTGTTTCCATATGAATTGTGAAATTTTTTGTTCTAGTTTTCTGAAAAATGCCAATGATAATTTGATAGGGATCACATTGAATCTGTAGATTGCATTTGGTAGTATAGTCATTTTCATACCATTGATTCTTCCTACCCAGGAACATGGAATATCTCTCCATCTACTTATGCCATTTTTGATTTCTTTCATCAGTGTCTTATAATTTTCTGTGTACAGTTCTTTTTTCTCCTTAGGTAAGTTTACTCCTAGGTATTTAATTCTTTTTGTTGCTATGGTGAATGGGATTGATTCCTAAATTTCTCTTTCTGATTTTTCATTGTTAGTTATAGAAATGCAAGTGATTTCTGTGTATTGATTTTGTATCCTGTGACTGCTAAATTCACTGATTAGCTCTGGTAATTTTCTGACACTGTCTTTAGGGTTTTCTATGTACAGTATCATGTTATCTGCAAACAGTGAGAGCGTTACTTCTTCTTTTCTGGTCTGGATCCCTTTAATTTCTTTTTCTTCTCTGATTCCAGAACTGTGTTGAATAATAGTGATGAAAATGGACACCCTTGTCTTATTCCTGATCTTAGGGGGAATGCTTTCAGTTTTTTACCATTGAGAATAATGTTTGCTGTGGGCTTATCGTATATGGCCTTTACTCTGTTGAGGTAGGATCCTTCTATGCCCATTTTCTGAAGAGTTTTAATCATAAATGGGTGCTGAATTTTGTCAAAGGTTTTTTCTGCATCTATTGAGATTATCATATGGTTTATATCTTTCGGTTTGTTAATATGGTGTATCACATTGATTGATTTGTGTGTATTGAAGAATCCTCACATCACTGGAATAAACCCAACTTGATCATGGTGTATGAGCTTTTCCTTGTGTTGCTGAATTCTGTGTGCTAGAATTTTGTTGAGGATTTTTGCATCTATGTTCATCAGTGATATTGGCCTATAGTTTTCTTTTTTGNATGACCCAGCAATCCCGCTGCTGGGCATACACCCAGAGGAAACCAGAATTGAAAGAGACACGTGTACCCCAGTGTTCATTGCAGAACTGTTTATAATAGCCAGGACATGGAAGCAACCTAGATGTCCATCAGCAGATGAATGGATAAGCAAGCTGTGGTACATATACACAATGAAGTGAGCCAGAGTGAAGTAAGCCAGATACAGTAAGCCAGATATACTTCACTCATATACAGAGTGAAGTAAGCCAGAAAGAAAAACACCAATACAGTATACTAGCTATGGTTTTTCCTGTGGTCATGTATGGATGTGAGAGTTGGACTGTGAAGAAGGCTGAGCACCAAAGAATTGATGCTTTTGAATTATGGTGTTGGAGAAGACGCTTGAGAGTCCCTTGGACTGCAAGGAGATCCAACCAGTCCATTCTGAAGGAGATCAGCCCTGGGATTTCTTTGGAAGGAATGATGCTAGAGCTGAAACTCCAGTACTTTGGCCACCTAATGAGAAGAGTTGACTCATTGGAAAAAACTCTGATGCTGGGAGGGATTGGGAGCAGGAGGAGAAGGGGACGACAGAGGTTGAGATGGCTGGATGGCATCACGGACTCGATGGACATGAGTCTGAGTGAACTCCGGGAGTTGGTGATGAACAGGGAGGCCTGGCGTGCTGCGATTCATGGGGTCGCAGAGAGTTGGACACAACTGAGAGACTGAACTGAACTGAACTGAATGCATATATATGGAATTTACAAAGATCGTAATGATAACCCTGTATGCGAGACAGTCAAAGAGACACAGATGTATAGAACAGTCTTTTGGACTCTGTGGGAGAAGGCTATGGTGGGATGATTTGGGAGAATGGCATTGAAACATGTATAATATCATATATGAAACGAGTCACCAGTCAAGGTTCGATGCATGATACTTGATGTTTGGGGCTGGCGCACTGAGACGACCCAGAGGGATGGTACAGTGAGGGAGGAGGGGGGTGGTTCAGGATGGGGAACACATGTATACCTGTGGCAGATTCATTTTGATGTATGGCAAAACCAATACAATATTGTAAAGTAATTAGTCTCCAATTAAAATAAATAAATTTATATTAAAAAAATAGAGTGGTTGACTCATTGGAAAAGGCCCTGATGCTGGGAGGGATTGGGGGCAGGAGGAGAAGGGGACAGCAGAGAATGAGATGGCTGGATGGCATCACCAACTCGATGGACATGAGTTTGAATGAACTCTGGGAGTTGGTGATGGACAGGGAAGCCTGTCATGCTGTGATTCATGGGGTTGCAAGGAGTCAGACACAACTGAGCAACTGAACTGAACTGAACTGAATAAAGATAACATCATGAACTCTATGGAGGGTTAGTCAAATCTGGAGTTTCGGCTTGCAGCTAGGGAGCAGGAAAGAGGTGGTCACAGTTATTATACATTTTTCTTTTTTTTTAAGCTGGAGACATCACAGAATCACTTTTGCTCACTTGGCAAGTCTGCTTCACATTCTGTCTCAGACCAAGAAGCACAAGGAGCATGAGTATTAAAAACACAAAAGAAGTTAAGCAAACATTTCAGAAGATTTCAGAAAGGTACAGATAAAGTTCAAGAAACATTACCTCCCAGATGATTTATCTATTTCTTGTTTAACATAAGTCTTATTATATTATTTTCTGTTCAAATGTTTTATTGCAGTCACACCAATTTTTTAAAAAGCTTAGCATATGACTTCATAAGAGATTAATCTTAATATAAGATCTTCATAAATAGTGTACTAAAACCTCAGTTCAAAGCAAAGTTTCATAAAGGTAAACAGCTCTGAGTTAAACAGAGTCAGATTACTGTTACATTCACTACACAATGAGGGCAGAATGGTGAGAGGCAACAAAATCATGTGTATGAGAAAATGGAGAGGTTTAGAGGCATAACAGAGGAGGCTCCATTCAAATTACAGGCAAGCTTTCCTTCTAATATTTGAAACAAATACTTGAATATTTGAATACTTCAAATATTTGAAACACATACTTCTATGGGGCAGAATTAAAATGAATGGTTAGAAAGTTACAGAAAAATGCATGTCTTAATAAAATACAAACGCATGATGATTATACATTCACATAATTGTGAATGCAATTGCTTATGGAGTCACATGGGTCTTCATGTTGACCAATGAAAGTTCAGTTCTGTGGAGCTCTGCAGAGAAGAAAACACAATGAATAGCCAGTTCACCTATCACATGGTTCCAAGGTATCCTCACATTCTAAAGCCCTGTGATCAATTAACTTTCATTTAGCATCCAGGTCATCTCATTTGCCCAACATCACATGTAGTCCAAAGACACTTGGATGTGAGTCATTATTTGATATATGAGGCAAGGAATTTATGATTGTCACATGTGACAAAAGATGAGATTAAGTTCAGGGTTGTGAAGTGATTTGCTCCTCCAAACCCATCTAGTGGTAGAAATCACACTAATAGTGACATTTATTAATCAGTTCTCAGGCCATGTTCTATGACCGTTCCATGTGCCATTTTAAGAAAATAATTTCAGCAGTGGGAAAACTGAAGCTCTATCAATAGCCTTGTAGATACCTCTACTATTCTCACTTCATAGATAAGGAGGTCAAAGCTTGGAAAGTAAGTAGTAGATGAAAACCTGGAGAGGCTGGCTCTAGAGCTTACCCGCTTTGTCAGGGCGTTAATCGAATAGACAACACCGTGGGCATGCTCTGTTTCTGAGTGTACACATGTGAACAACACACATTTCCCTTGCCAACCTGCTTTCAACTGAGCTTCTCTAATCAGGGGAGAAATGATGAACTTTATTTCAAATATTGTTTTCACTGGAGATTCTAACAAGAGTGAAAACAATCTTTCTGTGACCCTACTTCCACCCACAGTATCACGTCTTCCAAGTGTGTTAACATGGGGCTTCTTGATCAGGGTCTGTGGGCAGAGTTTTTCTTGGGGGGTGGGGAATGTCATTTCTCAAAACTGTAGAGGAAATGACATCATTAATCTCACTAATGTCTAGCTATAATTTAGCATTTCATTCCCTTTAAATATAGGCAAAAGAAAGACACAATAGTATCAGCAATGCCAATGGTTTCTCCACAATTGCAAGTACAGATTATTTCTATCTTATGAGTTTTGTTAAAAAGACCTCAGCCACATAACTGATATTTTGAAATTATCTGCTCTTATTTGACCCACACCTAGATATTATTTTGAACTCACATATATTGACTATACAAATTTTGAAATCATCATTTTATTTCAATAAAATTTGTTTCTCTTGTAATTCCATGCAGTTTGTCTTACGTGTTCAAAGCCATTATTCTGAGAAGTATCCTGATGCTTTCCCAAACTGACAAAACTGGATTCAATGGAATGAAAACAGCGAGGAGGGAAAACTTGGACTGCAAAATAAATGTCAATCTCTGCAAATTTAGTGGTGTGATCATCTGAAAGTCAGACTTTTTGGCTATGTCTCTCTGAAGTGCATGTTTCACAGAGAGGTTTTGAAATATATATATATACTATATATATAATATAGATTATGAAAATTATAATTTAGAATATATAATTTATAAATTATAATTATACAAATATATTACTATATCATTATTAAATATATTGTTATATGTATTATTATTAAATATATTATAATCATATTGTTATAATTATACAAATTATATATAAATATATATCATACATATTAAATATGATCTACTATTTTAAAATGTCTTATATTTTAAAAATCATGTATTTTATCTTTTGAAAAAGAACAAAAGGAGAATTAAAATAGCATGAACAAGTGAAACTGGCTTTTACATAGCATGTGAGCCTAGTTTCTAAGGAATTTGCTTTGGTGCTTACAGTAAATTTAGTGTGACAGTATGTATAGTCACATAGTGTCATGAACTTGGAGCCACATCAATTGCTTGTTATTTATTTAGTAATTGTTACCATTTGTCTTGTACCTCTGGATGGAACCAAGCTCATAGGTGGATGATGGTAAGCGTACAGAAGCCCAAAGTGTATTATAGGGTGTTTAAGGACAAGGAGTGACCTTCCTTAGTGCCAAACAACTGCTATCAACAGTGAAGATGGGAACCTGTAGCACACTGGGGGGTACATTTGACCCAGTCCTGATAATGGGGTTAGGGATAGATAAAAAACTGGTTCCTCAGTCCAGAGTTTTTCCTACTCGTCATGTTGATAAAATGACAGCAAGTTTCAAGGAAAAGCTACAGGATTGATTTTGTTTGCCCTTGGTGCTGGAGCCCTCTGGAGTTTCAGGAAACAAATGTTCTAGAAACTTCTGACTTAGCTGTTACGTCGCACCCCCTGGCCAAAGCTCACCCACCATTGATGTGAGCTAGGAAGTTATTGCATTTGCTGAGCTCTGAGTGGGCCCAAAGTGGGCTAGAGCTCATCAACCTGGACTAGCCTACCTTTAATTTGAAATGAAGCTTACTGAAGCTGAGGTGTAAGAAATGAAAAGCAAAGAGAAAGTGGCCTTCTTTTCAAGAAGAAAGCCCTTTGACATGTGTTTAGATATTTCCAATCACCCCACTCCTCTCTCAGTGCATTTTTAGTCTTTGCCAATGGGTAGTGCTGAATCAAGTAGCCAACAGTCTCCTGGTGAATTGTGGCCACTGGACAAGGTGCACCCTGCCCTTAGATCTGATGTATGCTCAAATAATTTATTACCAATTCTTTTAACAAAAGATAAAACTCAAATTGGGTTTCCCTGGTGGCTCAGTGGTAAATAATCCACCTGAAATGCAGGAGCCACGGGAAACACAGGTTTGATTCCCTGGATTGGGAAGATCCCCTGGAGGTGGGCATGGCAACCCGCTCCAGTATTCTTGCCTGGAGAATCCCATGGACAGAGGAGCCTGGTAGGCTACAATCCACAGGGTCACAAGGAGTCAGACATGACTGCAGTGACTTAGCAGACATGCATGCAAAGCCCAAATTGTTTGCATCTCAATGTACTGAAACACACTGAAGGTGGATTGATGTTATGTTAGCTCATGTCCTCTTAAGATGCTTTTTAATGATGAGCTCCACCATCTGTTTGGATGAAATGTGGAATCTTCTGTCTCCACCAGCTATTCCCAGACAGTCCTCTGTGGATCTCTTCTCACCACATTCTCTGGAGGGTGGGAGAGAATCATCTCAAAGGAGCCGTTCACTGGGCTAATGCTGAAGATGTCCACCTACTTGGGACTAGGGTTGTACACTGTGTACAGAGCCTTGATGGGGTTTGGTCATCCCATACTTTTCAAAGCACATGTTGGACCTCAAAACACATTTTCCAATAGTGCATCTTCTGGCATCTCGTGGTATGTTCTGCAGAAGACATGATAGGAAGTGTCCTCTATAAGCACCTGTTGTGAGTGTGCAGTTTTGTCCGACTCTTTGCCACCCATGGCTGTGGCCTACCATGCTTCTCTATCCATGGGATTTCCCAGGTAAGAATAGTGGAGTGGGTTGCCATTTCTTCTCCAGGGGATCTTCCTGACCCAGGAATTGAACTCACATCCCTTGACTCTCCTGCATTGGCAGGCAGATTCTCTAGCCACTGCGCCAAATAGGAAACCCCATAAACATCTGGATTTATGTCAGTCTTCCCCTATCATTAGGTGGGAAGCAGGGATGCAAATTTGGGGGAAATTTTTACATTGTAATTGTCATTCTACTATGGATGTGAACTTGGGGAAAGTCTGGGAGAAGGTGAGAGACAGAGAGGCCTGTCTGTGGTATCTAGTCTGCAGTCTATGGGACTGCAGAGTTGGACATGACTTGGCAACTGAACAACAGCAACAACAACAAGGCACCCTACTAGGAAATGTACATGTATTCACAATCCCAACTAATTTAGATAAGGAATTTAGGACAGAAAGCCATATTATTTTTCCCCTCTCTCTTGCGCGCGCCTTCCCTTCATAGCATCAGGACTGGCAATTTCAGTTCAGTCACACAGACGTGTCCAACTCTTTACAACCCCATGAATCACAGTACGCCAGGCCTCCCTGCCCATCACCAACTCCCAGAGTTCTCAAACTCATGTCCATTGGGTCGGCTATGACATCTAGCCATCTCATCCTCTGTCGTCCCCTTCTCCTCCTGCCCCCAATCCCTCCCAGCATCAGAGTCTTTTCCAGTGAGTCATGAGATGGTCAAAGTATTGGAGATTCAACTTCAGCATCAGTCCTTCCAATGACATCAGTCTGCTGTCTCAGGATGTGGTCCAGGAAGACAGATCCCAGCTCTGGATGCCTTCTGTGTTGCCAAGCATTTCTTGCCATGTCCTCATTTCATTTCCAAGCTTGCACCCACCGCGGGGAGAAGGGTTGTCTGGCACCTGGACCTAAGCCTTTGCAGTTTCCCTCCACCCTTGCTTTCTGAGAGCAGTGAGAGACCCCTCCCCACAGAGAGGTTGGGGTTTAGTGGACAGTTTGTGCTCTGGCCACTGGCCTGCAACACTCCCGTGCCCCTTGGATACGAACACACTGCCACCCCACCCAGGGGATTCCTTGCCTATGTATTCTTCCACTAATGCCCTTTATGCATTTTTTTTTCCTCTTGAGCCCCACCCGCTGGCATTTATCTCCTTCTCCTCAGCCTCTTTGTCTGCAGGGTTTGCTTCCTGAATGTTCACCCCACACTGACTAGGAGTCTCCCCCCGAAGCTACTAGCCCATCTCAGCTGTCCCCGCGGGAACTGTGGTTTGTCTGTGATGTGGGTATACTCAGGAATTCTCTTGAGTCAAGTGGAACATGGCCTGTCTCTTCCTAAGCACCCATCAGGCCCCACAGCGTGAAGTCCTAGGTCCCTAACTCACCCTCGAGGCTTGTTGCCCCAGCCCCTGACCCCAGATGTCTTTCATTCCTCCTGCTTGCCCTGTGCTCCTGGTCTCTGCATGTGCTTCTCCCTCTGCCCAGAGCTTTCATGCCCAGTTTTCCTTCTTTAGTTCCTTTTCACCCTTGAAGACTGTGCTTAGTACTGTTTTAGCACAGGGTCTTAGGACCCTTCCCAGGCTTTGCCAGAAACCCTTGCCAGACCCTCCCAGGACACCATGCCTTTACTCTTAGAAGATCCAT
>SJYV01007687.1:279164-315396 GCA_006410875.1 Neotragus pygmaeus
TCCCTCCTGTGAGATGAAGAAGGAAACTGTGTGCCCAATGGCACAGCACAGCCTCAGGATGAGGGTCTGAGTGCAGGGAGTGGGGTGGGGTGGAACGGGAACCCAAGAGTCCAAGTTGCTAAACATCACTCTGAGAGTTCTCTCCTGCCTGGCACAAGAAGGAGCCCTCCTGGTTCTCTCAAACCCCACATGCAATCCATTCAACAGACACAGAATGAGTGTTTTCCTTACTGAGGCAAGGGGCTAGAACATAGAGCTGGAGGAGACTTCGGTTTCTCACTTCCAGTAGCTCAGAGCCTGAAGTGGCGGGGATAGGGGATACCTAAGCCAGTAATTAGAAACACTGTGATATATACTATAAAATGTGTTCAGGTGCTATCAGAGCAGAGAGGCTGAAGCAAGTGACTCCAGAAAAGACTGGAGAGAGGCTGACATTTAAGCTGGCCCCACAGACATACAAGAGTTCAGCTAATGGATAAGGAGGCTAGAACTTTCCCCAAAGAAGAAACAACAAGGCCACTAGGAGGACAAGGACCCTTGCAGGGGGCTGAGCTTTGGAAGAGAGAACCCACTGAAATCTGGCAAGAGCTCTTGGGATGGGAGTAAGGATGGAGGGGTGAGTGGGAGAGTGTAGCAGAGTCCAAGGAATGAGGCTGAAGGGATCCAGGGTTAGCTTCAAGAGAGGCACTACTTACCCCATTGGATCATCAGCAGAACCATCAGACTTAAACAGCACAAACAAGAGGGCAGAGGTTAAGATATCATTCTCACTCTCCCAGGCTCTGTGTGGCTACTGAAGCACAGGAGTGAGAAGTGGTCAGGGAGCGGTGGGTGCACAATAGTTTACTACAAATCCAGCTTCCTCTGCCCATGAAGGTACTGTGCCCATCCCTTCATCCAGGCCAGGCAGCAAGACTCCTACCTGGCCTGGGCTAGTTCCAGAACTGATAGAAGTTTCCATGAGCTGAGGCTGCTCCCTCTCTAGAGTATCAGTGGAACAGTGTAGGTTTTGGAAGATTCTAGGAAAAACACTGAGTGCTTTTAGAGAGAAAGTTTGTCCTTTGAAACAAGCAGAAAATGTGTCCTGGGGTTGCAAAGCACCAATTTGGAAGGGTTAGGCCAGAGAGTCCATCTCTCAGTGAGGCTTCTGTTCCTCTGCTCACAGACACAATTTATTACTTCCTGCTGATTTCCTGCCATAACCCACAAGAGGTTGGCTGAGTTATCAACATCCTTGGAGACCTAGGCTCAGTGTGACTCCTTTAAAAATATTTGTTTCATCTTTCTGGTGACTTGGGTTTCCCCATTAACCTAATGAAACTTGCCTGAAATTTTGTAAGAACACCCAGGGTCACGGCACTTGGACTGCCCTTTGCAGGGCAGCCAGCACGAGGTTGGGAAGACTCCTTTGGCAGTAGGGGTCCCTGGGAAAGTAGGTGGCCTTAGAACACAGGAAAGACAAAACCAGCCAATGCTGATGTATTCACACTGGACTTTCAGAATAAGAGGGAAAGTCATTTTTAGCCTGTTAAGAAAAGCTTTTTCTTGCAACACAATGGCTCTTGGGCTGAAAGACCTCAGAGGGTGCCCACAGGGACTGCAAACCAGGTGGCAAAGGGAGGAAGGGAATGACCCTCCTAAGTTCTCCTGAAAGCTTCTGCTTCCTTACAGACAGCACCAAGCAGCCATTTCTCACACACATCCCTACTTCCACACAGCTTCCAGGGCCCAGCCCATGCTCCCCAACAGCACCCACTCACCTGCCCAGGCCACAGACTACACCATGGTGCTGGCTCAGGGACAGACNTAAGTTCTCCTGAAAGCTTCTGCTTCCTTACAGACAGCACCAAGCAGCCATTTCTCACACACATCCCTACTTCCACACAGCTTCCAGGGCCCAGCCCATGCTCCCCAACAGCACCCACTCACCTGCCCAGGCCACAGACTACACCATGGTGCTGGCTCAGGGACAGACTCCAGGCCTAGCAGCTTGCCCTCCCTTATCAGGGCTCCCTGTTGCCCTACAGCCGGGGCTGTTGAAATCAGGCGGGGGCAGAGGCAGGACACAGGGGCAGGGGTGTGATATGGAGGTCTAGGTGTTGAGTAGCTGAATTGGCAAACCTGACACAAAGCCTTTTGGCAATCCTTGGTTTTCTGGAACAAGCATGGGGTAAATTGGGCTCTTATCATTGCCAAACTAGGAGGCAAATGGAGGGGAAAGGAAAATGCTTCTAAACCTTTTGCTGGGCAGGCATGACTTTGATTTTCTCGGTGTGGGTTGGTAAGAACCATAAGCAGTCATGGACTTAGATTTTGAAAGGGAAGAAACACCTCCTGAGTTAGGGGAGCTGGCTTCCAGCCCAGCTTGCCTGCTTATTTCAACATCAGTTCAGTTCAGTTCAGTCGCTCAGTCATGTCTGACACTTTGTGACCCCATGAATCGCAACACACCAGGCCTCCCTGTCCATCACCAACTCCTGGAGTTCACTCAGACTCACGTCCATCAAGTCAGTGATGCCATCCACCCATCTCATCCTCGGTCGTCCCCTTCTCCTCCTGCCCCCAATCCTTCCCAGCATCAGAGTCTTTTCCAATGAGTCAACTCTTCGCATGAGGTGGCCAAAGTACTGGAGTTTCAGCTTTAGCATCATTCCTTCCAAAGAAATCCCAGGGCTGATCTCCTTCAGAATGGACTGGCTGGATCTCCTTGCAGTCCAAGGGACTCTCAAGAGTCTTCTCCGCATAGCCCTCTCCAAAACTCAGGTAACCTCTCTGTAATATAACAGTGTTGCAAATATAATCTATATATCACAATAGTAATGTTTTTATTACCATCCTCATGATAGTAATATTTTTATATCCATTGAGAAAAATATATAGTGACAAATAGCAACTATGAATTTCCTAGTGTTTTTAAATGCCCATGTTTCATATGAAGAATTGTAGGGACCTCTATTAGTTTGCCATGGCTGCTATAACCAGTTACCTCAAACTGGTGGCTTGAAGCAACAGAAATTTATTCTCTTACAATTCAGGAGGCTAGAAGTTTGAAATCAAGGTATCAGCAGGGCCATCTTCCTCCAAAATTTCTAGGGAAGAATCTTTCCTTGCCTCTTTCATCTTCTGATGGCTTCTGGTGTTCTTTGGCTTGCAGCAGCATCACTCCAACCCAAGGTGATCCCATCTTGAGAGTCCTACCTTAATTACATTTGCAAAAAAATCCTTATTCAAGTAAGGTCACATTCTGAGGTATGGGAAAGATACTGCGGGATGGGCAGCATTTGGCCACTGCAGGACCTACTGGGACACGTTACTTATTCTGTCTGAAGACAATGGCCGGTGAGTGCCTGAACTCTAGCGTCCCAGTAAGACTCTGAGCTTCTATGGGATCCACTCTTTGGTCCTTGGCCTTAATGTGAGTGACCTGAATAATTGAGCAGGAATGTCCAGTGGTAGCAGGCTCTGGAGTCAAATTGCTTGTGTGTGAATCCCAACTTTGCCATCTATTAACTGTGTAGCCTTGAACATGTTTCTTTAATTTCTCTGGACTCTGGTTTCCTCTGCTGTAAAGAGAAGTCCTCAGAAGATGGCCGTGAATGCACTGCCTGCTGGTCACTGTTATTCTGGGGGCTGCCTGGCCCTGATCCTTCTTGCCCAATCTCTGTGAATGTCAGAGATCAGGGTTCTGGTAACTTCTGTGAGGTCTCTGAGAGGGTAAGACTTCTGTGCCCTTCTCAACTTCTCTTTCACAGGGAGATCCTGCAAAGGAGCCTGTTCAGAGTTACCCAGGATCTATAGAGGTGCCACAGATCCTGCAATGTGGGAAGAAGTAGGAAGTGAAAACTAGGAGACTTTGAGAAGCTTCTCCAGAGAGCCAGGGGGCCTCCTTTTCTTGCCCCCGGCTCCTATACACACAGCTGACCTGTCAGCTTTGAGGTTTTCTGACTGTGCTTTATGTCACCAAAAGAACCCCGCATTGGTGGTACCCAGGATTCTGTTGCTATTGTTCAGTCACGAAGTCCAACTCTTTGTGACCCCATGGACTGCACCACACCAGGCTTCTCTGTCCATTACTATCCCCCAAGTTTCCTCAAATTCATGTCCAATGATGCCATCCAAACATCTCATCCTCTGTCACCCCTTTCTCCTCTTGCCCTCAATTTGTCCCAGCATTAGGGTATTTTCCAAAGAGTCAGTTTTTTGCATCAGGTTGCTAAAGTACTGGAGCTTCAGCTTCAGCATCAGTCCTTCCAATGAATATTCAGGACTGATTTCCTTTAGGATGGACTGGTTGGATCTCCTTGCAGTCCAAGGGACTCTCAAGAGTCTTCTCCAGCACTGCAGTTTGAAAGCATCAATTCTTTGGCACTCAGCCTTCTTTATGGTTCAACTCTCAGTTCCATACATGGAGTGTATGGAAAAACCATAGCTTTGACTATTCAGACCTTTGTCGACAAAGTGATGTCTCTGCTTTTTAAAATGTTGTCTAGGTTTCTCATAGCTTTCCTTCCAAGGAGAAAGCGTCTTTTAATTTTATGGCTGCAGTCATCATTGATTTTGGAGTCCAAGAAAATGAAACCTGATACTCTTTCCACATTTTTCCCATCTGAAAGTTCTCAGTTCATGTACTGCAGAAGCCTAGCTTGAAGGATTTTGAGCAAAATCGGTGGAATGTGAAAAAAGAGTGCAATTGTATGGCAATTTGAATTTTAGATTGAAATGAAAACTGCCTCCGGATTCTGAGTCACTCTAAACACTGACTGCCCGGGTCGCCCAGGGCCTCCACTGTGCCTAGTAGCCCCACCATTGCCATCACCACCTTGGTTAGTGTAGCTATTTCTTTTCTTTCCCCTGATTACCTCATTCCTGTTACTCTCTCCTGAAGCAGCCTGCTCTTTTCCTTCCTGCTGCTGCTGCTGCTAAGTCGCTTCAGTCGTGTCTGACTCTGTGCGACCCCATAGATGGCAGCCCACCAGGCTCCGCCATCCCTGGGATTCTCTAGTCAAGAACACTGGAGTGAGTTGCCATTTCCTTCTCCAATTCATGAAAGTGAAAAGTCAAAGTGAAGTTGCTCAGTCGTGTCCAACTCTCAGTGACCCCAGGGACTGCAGCCTACCAGGCTCCTCTGTTCATGGGATTTTACAGGCAAGAGTACTGGAGTGGGGTGCCATTGCCTTCTCCATCTCCTTCCTAGCCCTTATCCTAATTTGAAATTATGTACTTATTTTTGTGAGTTTATGTGTTGCATATGTGTCTCTCTCATTGGACTGAGAGCCCCAAGAGTGAGAATCATGTCTGTCCTCTACTGTGCATTGTTAGCCCCAGTGGTTGGCACATAGAATAGTCCTTAAGAAATATTTGAAAATATTGAGGGAATTGACTATTGAGTATTACTTCCTCAGTCCCCTCACCACCCAATGTCAAATGCTCAGAAAGGATCTCATTGATGAGAGAAGTGCAAACCTCCCCATAAAACCTCTTACTATTAATAGAAGCTGTTCTCCCATGTTGCAGTTGAGGAAACAGATGCCAGATAACTTGTAAACTGCTCAATGCTGGATAAAAGCAGAGCCAGAGCTGGAGTGGAGGCTCCCCAGCTCTTTCCTTTCCTATCTGGGAATCTTCAGATGAGTGTGAGTCCCAGTCAGGGGTGGATCTTGATGCTGGCCACCGTGGCCATCAGTTGTGCAGAAATGCACATCTGGGAGTCCCTACAACCCTCTGGCAACAAAAAGCACACTGAGCCCTCTCTGGCCATGCAGACTGTGATCTCATCTGTCCAAATGTCAGCTTGTTTCCTAATCCTGGGGGCCTACCTCCCAGTGGAAGCTGCTTTCCTCACAAATAGCAACAGGCTTGCATCTGAAGCAGTTGGCATGCCTTTGGTACCAGAACTGAGAGGCGAGGGTTGAGTCTAGCTAGTGTGGGCACAGACCAGAACTATAGCCCATTCATTTCCCCAAGCTTCTCCCCCACTTCCTCCTTCAGGCTCTGACAGTCCATGTAGACACCTTTCTTCCTCATCCTTCCTTCTCTCCTTCTCACTCTACTTGTATCTCTCCTTATATTCTTCTCTCCCCTGTTTCTATATATGATTATTAGTGTAAAGTAATTTTCATTCTATTTGTTGAAGCATTATAAAACATAAACCTAAAATAGGTTTATGTGTTGCCTATTGGAGCCTGGAATTCTATACCTTATTACAAAGAAATAAAGACTTCCTCAATATATTGTTAAAGGGAAAAGCACAGTGTACCCATTGCACACAGCAGATCAAACACAGGTGTTTACTCTCTTCTGAAACTCCCTCAAAATAGCAACTAAAGAATTAAAATGGTATAAATCAA
This sequence comes from Neotragus pygmaeus, assembly GCA_006410875.1. Taxonomy (NCBI): domain Eukaryota; kingdom Metazoa; phylum Chordata; class Mammalia; order Artiodactyla; family Bovidae; genus Neotragus; species Neotragus pygmaeus. The sequence continues at coordinate 285,512 of SJYV01007687.1, forward strand.
CTAGGACAAAGTGAATGGAAGAGGAGACTAAAACAGATAAGAGACGTCAACAAGGGTTTGGAAGATGAAACAGAATGAATAAGTAGAACACAGTAAGCAGACCTGAAAAAGGTGAAACCTCACACTGCAGGTGAGGCATGCACAGGAAGTGAGAGGCTTATACCAAGTCCCCTGGAAGGCATAGGAGTTAGCAGGAAACTGTGAAGCAGAATGAAGCTGACTACAGTAAGTAGGAGTGACCAGTTTAGACCCCCGAGATCCTCTTTTCATCCCCATAAAACACAAGATAAACTGGAATGACTGTAGATTTGGAAACGTGTTGTCCAGCAGAGTGGAGTGGGGATGGGCTGGGGAATACCAGACCAAAGACTGAGACTGACAACTGGAGAATTAAATGAAAGTCTCTGAAAGTTTCCGGCAAGCTCAGACCAACCAGGCCTTCCTGCCACTAGATGCTCAAGCAAAGCATTAACAAATTCCTCTCAGGAAAACAAATCAGCCTTAAAAAAGTTACTAGAAGGCAGACTACCAAAACTCAAATGATGTCTTAAACTGAATAGCCATGTCCCTCTCCCATCACCCCCAAGGTGGCGGCCCTTAGATAAGAAGCCACCAAGCCCCCGGAGCTGCCAGTATTGATTACTCATTATTGCATATGGAAGAGAAGTCAGGATCACCAGACATTTGAGGAAAGATGCCCCACGTGAATGATAGATCAAAGCAAACAGAAAAAAGGAACTTGGAGAAATCAGTGAGGGCTTCTGATTTTCTAACCTCAAATGTATATGTTCTGACTCTTAACAATGAGCACATGTTACTTTTACTTTTTGACATTAATTGTTTTAAAAAATTTAGTCTCCTTGCTTGCTGTATACCTTCTAGAGAACAAGTACTATGCCAGGCACTGGGGACCCCCCCGTGCCTGCGGAGATTACAACCCATAACATTAAGCCCTGCTTCTCTCTGGGGTCTTTTCTCAAAATGCAAATTCCCTGAGAGTCACCCACACTTCAGTTTCTTCTCACTAGTAGAAGAATTTTCCATTCCCACGATCGGCCCTGAGCCTTTTCTATCTTCCCCCAAACATATCGAAGCTGAGACTCCTCATTACTCGAGGCTTTACGTGTGCAAGGGTGGTGGACTTTAGCTTGGGGTCAAGGCCTGCTGATTCCTCTGAGATGGATTCCGCCTGGCCTCTACAGAGCCTGACAGGGAAGGTTGGTCAAAAAAAAATGCTCCTTGTGGGAGCATCTTGATTCTGGCCCATCGCCTAATTAATACAAAATCGCAACTCCTACTCCAGGGCTATGCACAGGCTTCTATTTAAGGTACTTCTCCCCAGTCTCTGCCTGCTGATTCAGTGGGTCTAAGTATCTGCTTCCTCTAAGGTGAGTTCCCAAGATCATCATGGGATGTGCTATCAGAAGCTCTGAACTGGGCTGGCCTGGGCCTAGTAGGACACATTGTACATTGTGCCCTTACATAAGAAAGTGAAGTCACTCAGTCGTGCCTGACTCTTTGTGACCCATGGATAGTAGCATGCACCAAGCTCCTCCATCCACAGGATTTTCAAGTGGCAACTGGAGTGGGTTGCCACTTCCTTCTCCAGGGAATCTTCCCAACCCAGGTATCGAACCCAGATCTCTCACATTGTAGACAGACGCTTTACTGTCTGAGCCACCATTCTGCCTCCTTTTTCTAGGCATTTGAATCTTCTCCTCTTTCATTAAATTAACATTGCCAAAGCTTTGTGTATATAGCTAGCTAGGATAAATATTTTTAAAACTATACTTAGGTATATCATCTTCAAACTACAGGACACCAAAGACAAAGAGAAAATCTTAAAAGAAATCAGAAGGAAAATATACCTTATAAGGAACAAAGATAAGAATTACATCAGGCTTCTTATCAGAATCCACACAAAAAGAGAATGAGTGAAATACTCAATATGTTAAAAGAAAATTTCAACGTAGAGTTCTAGATCTAGCAAAATTATCCTTCAAAAGTAAAGTAACAACAAAGATTTCTTCAGACAACCAAAAATTGAGGAAATCTATTACCTGTAAGAAATTTAGAAGTTTTATAGAAGGAAGGAAAATGTTATGGGTCAAAAACTCAGATATATGTGAGAAAAGGCACAGGATCAGAGAAAGAATAAATATACAAAATAAAGACATACTAAAGTCTTTTTTATTCTTAATAAATCTAATAGATAACTGTTCAAAATATTAATAGCAACAATGTGTTGAATGATTATATCATATGGATGAGTGAAATAAATGACAACAAGTCTAGAAGAGCCTTGAGGGAGGAATTGGGAATAATGTATTATAAGCACCTGCACTACTCATGAAAGGGTATCAGTTCAGTTCAGTCACTCAGACATGTTTGACTCTTTGTGACCCCATGGACTGCACCATGCCAGGCTTCCTTGCCCATCAACAACTCCCGAAGCTTGCTCAAACTCATGTCTTGAGTCGGTGATGCCATCTACCCATCTTATCCTCTGTCATCCCCTTCTCCTCCCATCTTCAATTGTTCCTAGCATCAGAGTCTTTTCAAATGAGTCAGCTCTTTGCATCAGGTGGCCAAAGTATTGGAGCTTCAGCTTCAACATCAGTCCTTCCAATGAATATTCAGGACTGATTTCCTTTAGGATAGACTGGTTGGATTTCCTTGCAGTACAAGGGACTCTCAAGAGTCTTCTCCAACACCCTAGTTCAAAAGCATCAATGCTTCAGCACTCAGCTTTCTTTATAGTTCAACTCTCACATCCATACGTGACTACTGGAAAAACCATAGCCTTGACTAGATGGACCTTTGTCNCCTTTAGGATAGACTGGTTGGATTTCCTTGCAGTACAAGGGACTCTCAAGAGTCTTCTCCAACACCCTAGTTCAAAAGCATCAATGCTTCAGCACTCAGCTTTCTTTATAGTTCAACTCTCACATCCATACGTGACTACTGGAAAAACCATAGCCTTGACTAGATGGACCTTTGTCAGCAAAGTAATGTCTCTGCTTTTTAATATGCCGCCTAGGTTGGTCACAGCTTTTCTTCCAAGTAGTAAGTGTCTTTTAATTTCATGGCTGCAGTCACTATCTGCAGTGATTTTTGAGCCCCCCCAAAATAAAGTCAACCACTGTTTCCATTGTTTCCCCATCTATTTGCCATGAAGTGATGGAAACAGATGTCATGATCGTAGTTTTCTGAATATTGAGTTTTAAGCCACCTTTTTCACTCTCCTCTTTCACTTTCATCAAGAGGCTCTTTAGTTTTTATTCACTTTCTATCATAAGGGTGGTGTCATCAGTGTATCTGAAGTTATTGATATTTCTCCCAGCAATCTTGATTCCAGCTTGTGCTTCCTCCAGCCTGGCATTTTGCATTATAAATTCTGAATATAAGTTAAATAAGCAGGGTGATAATATACAGCCTTGATGTANACTCCAGCACCGTGAAGCTATCAAAAGTAATACTTAACCTCCCATCTGCATTTTCTTGATTGGACAAAAGGGACCCAGATGCAAGGCTCAATTTCAGCAGACAAATTTTCTTCCAGATCTTGATCCATGACTCTTCAGTAGTTTATTAGTGTTTCCATGCTCTCAAGCAGGTATTTCATTCTTTTGATCTATTCTATTTATTCTCCGTGGGATACTTCTACTTCATTGATTACGCTAAAGCTTTTGACTGTGTGGATCACACCAAATGGTGAAAACATTTTCAAGAGATGGGAATACCAAACCACCTTACCTGCCTTCTGAGAAATCTATATGCAGGTCAAGAAGCAACAGTTGGAACTGTACATGGAACAACAGACTGGTTAAAAGTTGGGAAAGGAATACATCAAGGCTGTATATTGTCATCCTGCTTATTTAACTTATATGCAGAGTTTATCATGCAAAATGCCAGGCTGGGTGAAGCACAAGCTGGAATCATGATTGCTGGGAGAAATATCAATAACCTCAGATATGCAGATGACACCACCCTAATAGCAGAAAGTGAAGAGGAACTAAAGAGCTTCTTGATGAAGGTAAAAGAGGAGAGTGGAAAAGCTGGTTTAAAACTCAACATTCAGAAAACTAAGATCATGGCATCTGGTCCCATCACTTCATGGCAAATAGATAGGGAAAAAAATGGAAACAATGGCAGATTTTATTTTCTTGGGCTCCAAATCNAAAGAGGAGAGTGGAAAAGCTGGTTTAAAACTCAACATTCAGAAAACTAAGATCATGGCATCTGGTCCCATCACTTCATGGCAAATAGATAGGGAAAAAAATGGAAACAATGGCAGATTTTATTTTCTTGGGCTCCAAATCATGTGGACAGTGACTGCTGCCATGAAATTAAAAGACACTCTTTGGAAGAAAAGCTATGACAAACCTAGACAGCATATTAAAAAGCAAAGACATCACTTTGCCAACAAAGGTCCATCTAGTCAAAGCTACAGTTTTTCCAGTAGTCATATACGGATGTGACATTTCAACCATATAGAAGGCTGAGTGCCAAAGAATTGATGCTTTTGAACTGTGGTGCCAGAGAAGACTCTTGAGAGTCCCTTGGACTGCAAGGAGATCAAACCAATCAATCCCAACTGGAAAGCAATCCTGCATATCCATTGGAAGGACTGATGCTGAAGTTCCAATACTCTGGCCACCTGATGCAAAGAGCCAAGTCATTGGAAAAGACCCTGATGCTGGGAAAGACTGAGGGGAGGAAGGGAAGGGGGGGTCACAGAGAATGAGATGGTTAGATAGCATCACTGACTCAATGAACCCATGTTTGAGAAAACTCCAAAAGATGGTGAAGGACAGGTAAGCCTTGTGTACTTCAGTCCATGGGGTCACAAAGAGTTGGACATGACTCAACGACTGAACAACATACCCAATTAACAATGTTGTAATAGTTTCAGGTGGACAGCAAAGGGACTCAGCCATGCACGTACATGTATCCATTCTCTCTCAATCTCCCTTTCCATGCAGGCTGCTACACAACATTGAGTAATTTCCCTGTGCTATACAGTGGGACCTTAGTGGTCACCCATTTTAAATAAATCAGTGTGTACATGTCAATCCCAAACTACCTAATGATCCTTTCCCCTCCTGCTTCCCCCCTGGCAACTATAAGTTTGTTCTCTAAGTCTGTGAGTTTGTTTCCATTTTGTGAATAAGTTCACTTAGGGTACTTCTTATTTTTAAAATCTCTTAAATATATTAACATCAAGAATAAAACCATAGCTATTGACATCACTTATGACAGATGAAAAATTGAACACACTGCCTTTGCTACCATCCACTTTTTGTCAAGGTAATTTGTGATATTAAAATCTGAATTCATCATTATGAAGTCTTTATTATATATAATTGCAAGGATCTCATTTTTCTTGAGTTTCACATCATATTAATCAAAACGATTTAACTTACATGGTTTTATTAGTTTTATTGATTTAATTATTCTTTGCCTTTTGCTCTATCATCTTTGGGGTTCTTCATTTGGATTCATTTCTCAGGTGGCAGGAATATCTCATAAAGATATTCTCCAGAACTGTTTTATGGGAAAGTCCCCGACTCCCAGTTGAGCTCACTAATATCCGGTATCAGTTATCAATGTATTACCTTTCAGCTCCAAATGCACCCTTTATACATGCCTGGGCTGTCTTCTCCCTGGCACATGCTATGCTCTATCAGCAGAGGGCACTGGAGGGACTGGAGAAGAGCCTCCTCCTGGTGCCTTTGCTTTCCTTCTGACTTATTCTCAGGACTCTGAAGTCTGGTGGAGCTTACTCGCAGCAAGTTTCAGCAGTACACGTGCTGGCGGCATCTCTATGGCTAGTTTTGTGGGCATCTCTCCTAGTTTCCCAGCGGCAAGTTTAGCTACATCCTTCATGGGTGGATTCCTGATGAAAGGCAGGGGTTACTGGAAAGTCTCGCATGCAACATTCTCCCAAAGAGATTTCTCAGTGAGTTCTTTGCGAGCCCTAGGTGGCTTCACCATGATTTCAGCTGCATTCCCCTAAAACAACTTCCTGGGAATTTTATGGACTTTCAGCAGGAAGCTTCCAGCTGGCAGCCCAAGACTGTTGTTCTTGCCCGTCAGTCTTGGATCTCTGACTATGGACGTTTTGTCCAAAGATAACTCAGAGAATTTATCTGCCATCCATGGGCCGCACCCACACTATCCCCAACAAGGGCTGAGCCCCAGCCTTGAGGAACCTCTCTCCTTTTCCTTCCTTGTGTGTTCCTTCTTTGTATACTCTCATCAGCCTTAGGAGATTTTTTTTTTAACAATCCTTTTTATTCCCACTCTGTAGTTAATTCCCTGAAAATAGTTAATTTTTATATCAAAAATTCCCTTTTCAAATGACTATGCAATTTCTCTCTACTAATTCAACTGTGATTGAAGCACAACCACTAGTTAAGAGGCAAGGGAAAACTGTGGGAAATTCCTAGACTTCTCTACTCAGAATGGAAAGAAGCAGTGGAATTTTACTGCTATTAACATCTCTAAATAGTGCACTTGTGTCTGGAATCTTCACAGGGAAGGAATCCTGAAGAATTACAGCTTGCTTGAAAGGTGCTATGTTGGGTGAGGCCACTGCAGACAAAGTTATATATAGTGAAAAGCGAAGTGAAGTGAAAATGCTAGTCATTCAGTCATGTCCAGCTCTTTGCAACCCCATGGACTATATCCCGCCAGGCTCCTCTGTCCGTGGAATTAATTCTCCAGGTATGAATATCAGAGTGGATAGGCATTCCCTTCCCCAGGGGATCTTCCTGACCCAGAGATCAAGCCTGGGTCCCCTGCATTGCGGGCAGATTCTTTACCATTTGAGCCACAAGAGAATCCTGAAGTCATACCTAAGACAGTCAGACCAGTTGGAGAAAGTGCTGTCAGTGTTCCATAAAAACTATGTCCCTTCTGACTTCTGCCCTGTATCCACTGTTCTCCTAAGACCCCTTGGCTGGAATCTCAGTCCAGTTTCTCTCGTTGGTGTCCTTAGCTACTCTCACTGCCATTGCTCTAGCCAAGATCTGGTCACCTAGCTAGGAATTCCCCTTGGAAATGCTCACTGCTTTCCCTCCATAGGTTCCTGAGTGCCAGCTCAAACGTCACCTCCTAGAAAGCTTCCCCATCAGCTTGGCTCAATGGTTCTCCTCATCCTGACTTTTTCTAATGTCTGTACAGATCTTAAGGCACTTTCCTAAGTCTACTCTGCCACATAACTGGTCTTCCCGATCAACTTGGGCTGCCTTGATGAAACCTGATTCAGATTAGCAGAGGAAAATAATGCACTTATTTGGATAGAAATGACATCCTCTGTTGGTAAATATATATAATGACTGGATTTTTTCATAAGCTATATAAGGACCCTCACTCCCCAAAGCTGAGAAAACTGAGGAAACTCAGCTGCCCCTCTCTGCTCACCTCACTCCCTCACAGTCCACTCAATCCACTGACCCGCTCACCAAATTTCTACCCCTTCCTAACACACTAAGAGGTTCCTGATGCCGAAGTCTCTTGGATAACAATCTGTAATGTTTACTGAATACCTGCTGTATGCCATACATAGGATTAATTTCCTTAAGTATGTTATATCATTTTATCCTCATAGAAACTCTATGAGATAGACACTTGGGAAAGGCTCCCTGAAGCAAACTTCAGTATGTGTTAGCCGTTTAGCATTTGTCCAACACCTGCCATATGCCATGGCTGGGAAAGTGATCTGGCTGGGCACAGTNTTCATTTCTATGCATAGTTTGATTTCTTCTGTGATTTGTTGGTTATTCAGCAGCATGTTGTTCAGCCTCTATATGCTGGAATTTTTAATAGTTTTTCCCCTGTAATGGAGATCTAATCTTAATGCAGTATGTGTTAGCCGTTTAGCATTTGTCCAACACCTGCCATATGCCATGGCTGGGAAAGTGATCTGGCTGGGCACAGTGTGCCAAACAACAGAAATTCTCATTTCTCCCACACAAATGCAGAGTCGTGATCTTTTCTATTTATAGATTCTTCATATTTGATATCTCATTGAATGTTGCAATAATCATGAGAGATGGTGATTATCATTTCCGTTATACAAACCAGGAGAGAGACAAGATAGGAGACTTGCTCAAGATCAACCCACCAGTTAAATACGTCCTGTCTGTTTGGGAATACCACTTTACTAGATATGTAGCCGGCTGTTGTCAGTCCTAGCTCAGACTCTCCTCTGTGATGTGCAGGCTCTGAGAGTTTACCAGTGGGATATTACAGCCCTTTTAACTCAAACTCCTACTCGGCCCTGAAGCTGATAACCACTCCTCATGAGATCAAGTAAGAGAAAATATACTTCCTGACTGGAAAGGAGCCATGCCTTGCTGACCTGACATTTAAAAACCCCTGTGGCAAGAGAATGCACCTGCGGTGTTCCTCACCTTTTCAGCAGTTTTCCTTAGGCAAGTTTCATTAGAGGTGACCCAGTAGACCAGAGTCTATCAGTGGAGATGGAGGGACCCTGATTACAGCTTTCACCTGCCACAAGGGGTGGCTGTGTGGCAAGTTTTGTGGCAGAGAGCTGGAGTTTCCTGGATCTTAGGGGAGCTGTCATCTCCACCACCCTCTCAGGGTCCTCAGTTTGGTCCCCAAGTTGCCTCTGTATCCATCAAATGCCCCTGAGCTGTCTTTGGAATGAATGAATATAAACAGCCACATCAGACAAGTTCCCCTCCTCCAATTCCCACCCCCTTACATTTCCACCTAAGAGATGATGGGGGTACAGCTGGAGCATGCGCAGGGCCCGAGAAGCATCAGATTGTGGTGGGATAGTGTGGGCTTAAGATCTCATTGACGCAGGTTCAAATTCCCCACTCCATCACTTACTAAGCTAAGTAGCTCATCAGGATAAAGTACAAACAAAGGTAACAGAAAACCCACAACAACAAAGGCTTTAACAAGGTACAAGCTTATTTTCCTCTCACATAAAAGTCCTGAGCAGAAGTTCAGGACTGGTGCGATGCCCCAGTCTCTTCCCAGACTATTACTCTGTGCTCTCGGTGGGCACCCTCGTCCTGGTGGTTCAGGGTGGCTCTCACCTTTCAAACAGCAAAATAGAGGGAGGGACAAAGAAGGGCTGCCAACCGCTAAAGGAGGCAGCAAGGACTTGCCGTACCTTCACATCCACCACTGTGACATCTGTGAAAAGAGACTCTTCTCACTCCCTTTCTGATACTGCTAGCAATTTTGTAAGAAAACACCAGCCCAGCCCCTCACGGGAGCCCCAGATCTGATTCTTGCCCTGGTGCAGGTGCTGAAGCCCAAGAGAGCTGAGACTTAACTCAAGGAGACATCTCAGACATGCAAAAGCCTGTGGGAAAGCTGAGGCAGTGCCAATGAAGAGGGCTTGCTGGGCAGGGACCAGCTCCTCTCACGCATTGGTGTCAGACTCTTATCAAATCTCTCTAAGGCAGCGAGAGTGACCCTTAACCAGATAACCCCTGACCCCCACGTTTAGAGTATAACCCAGAGCAAGTGACAATAAATAAAAACACTTCCTTCAGTCTTCTCTTTTTTCTTTAAAATTTGTTCAAATTTTACATCAGTAAAGTACTTACATTAAGTTCCCTACGTATGAACCTTCAAGCTGTGAACTTTCAAAGGTGTGAAACATCAAGCGTAAGTGAAATTGCAGCTTGCTCTCCATCTCCCTTCACCACCGACCCTTCAGCTCTGCCTTCCTCACCTCCTCTCCCTCCTCCAGTCAGTAAGCCTTCTTGCCAGTTCACCTGACACCAGCCTCTGTATGCCAGCTATTATACTATACTACTGTACTTTTCAAGATACCATACTGTAAGATTAAAAATGCTTTTTCTTTTTGTATTTGTTTATGTATGTATTATTTGTGTGAACAGTATTATAAACCTTTTATGGTACACTACTATATAGATAATTGTGTTAGTTGGGTACCTAGGCTAATTTTGTTGGACTTACAAACAAATGAACTTAGGAATGTGCTCTCAGAAGGGAACTCATTCATATACAGGGGACTTACTGTAGTGTACTTCAAAATGCATGTGTGTGTGTTTACTAAGTCTGTTCAATCTTCAGGGACTCTGTGACCCCATGGACTGTAGCCTGCCAGGTTCCTCTCTTCATGGGATTCTCCAGGCAAGAATACTAGACTGGGTTGCCATGTCCTCCTCCAGGGGATCTTCTTGATTCAGGAATTGAACCAGGGTCTCATGCAGCTCCTGCATTATAGGTGAATTCTTTACTGCTGAGCCACCAGGGAAGCCCATTACTTCAAAATATATTTCCCTAAATGCTGCAACTAAATTTACACTCCAGCAGTGTATATCATGTTTGTCCTTTACCTTCACTTGTCCTCAGCCCAATGTTCATGCCCTTTGGAGTCATGGCATCATCCCTATATTTATGTACAATCCCATATGATATGAACTATTACATGGACTGACAGACTTGGAAACTGAGGTTGAGAAGTAACACAGACTACCAAAAGAAATACAAAGAATAACTGGTTGAAATGGCCCCGCTGGCTCTAAATCCTTGTCCTGTAACCATCATGTAAGAAAGTAGGGGCTACCCACCACCTGATGATGTAACCTGTTGCTAAGGATCTTGGCCATTCAGGGGAGTCAGCAAGGAAGGGGTCCAATGAAGGAAGGCCTCTCCTAGATGACAAGATTGAGCTTCAGGAATTGTGGGCAACTACAGGAGTTACCATCAAATCAACCTACCAAGATGCCTGAGGCTAGAGAGATGCTTCAGCTAATAGCAGGGGATCAGCTTGGGACTTCTTTGGTACTCTTTCGCATATTGCCCTGAACTCAAGTGTAGAGAGCCAGGAACACATAGGACTGGGAAGAGGCCCTCACCACTGTTCAGTGACTGTGAAAAAGGCAAGCTCCTTGGTGAGCTAGAGTCAGTCAGAAGGGCTGATTTCAGCCTGAAGTTCAGGAGTTCCTGGGGGAACTGAGGCCCATGTGACCAAGAAAAGCAAGACATGTGCATTGTCTCTCCAATACTAGAAGGATACACAAATGCCCCATGTGATCCTGGAGATGTCGAGCACGGAGGAGAGTTTATAGGGAATTACGGTAAGGAGGCGATGATCTAGGCCTGGCTGCCTGATAAAGACACCAGCCTGTTTCAAGCCATCTTCTGACTTCCTCTGGCTGTGGGTTTAGAAGCAGCTGAGTACAGAGAAGCCCATGGCCGGCAGTCTGGGGGATTCCGGGTGTGTCTCCGGGCTTCGTCCTGAGCTGTGGGTGCAGCTTCTCCAATCAGCTCAAGTCCGAGGCCCCAGGCAGTGGCCAGGCTGCACACTTCTGCACTCAGAGAGGCTGCTGATGCTGCCCTGGAGTCCAGAACCATTGTCCAGCCTAGAAAGGAGTTATTCTGTAGGCCCTGCAAGAGAATGGACCAGGCACAGAGACAGTCCTGGGAGGAAGTCCAGCCCCTGACCCCTGCAGCAGCTCCCCACCCACTTCCCTCCAGCCCTTCTCCTTCCTACTCTCCGGGTGATCGTGGGCCCAGGGCAAAAGAAGTCTCCCTTGCTTCTCTGGCCAGAGGAAAGGAGCCAAGAGATCGCAATTAAGCCCTTGGGTTCTTGGATAAGAAGGCAAAACAAAACATAAAATAAAAAGCTCAGTGAGATCACTGTCCTGCCAGAGGCAAGTCATTGCTCAAGTCAAGTTAGCCAACCTGGCCTCTATCCATGCTGAGTCCCAGAGAGAGGCTGCCTGGCTGGGCGTTCTGATGGGGGTGGGCGGGGGAGCAGAGCCCCTGCCCTGGAGCTCCTCATCCAGGGGAGGGATGCTGCCTTCCTCTCAGAAAACCACGAGAGGGAACAGCCTGCAGGACCATTTTCCACCAAGGATAAATCAGGCTGTTCCAAAGGGGCCTGTGGCCATGTAAGGCAGAGATGAATCTAAACCACAAAGCACTGAAACTCAGACAAATTGCTGAGTCCCTTCCCACGGCCCAGTCAGCGGTTCTCTGGTCTTCTGACTGCCCAGGTCATCCCCTTTCAAACACTTACCAAAGGGCCACTGTGGGCCTGTCCTCCCCAAGCTGAGGGTACAGACAAGGAGCTTGCAGAGTAGGGTGGGTGCTGGACTGTTCCCATGGAGCGACAAGCTATGTAGGAGGCTTCTGCTTGAGGAGAGGTATTGGGCCTGCCTCCCAACACCTAAAAGGAAGTGATACTCACACTGGAGAGAAACTGGAAGGAAGTGATGCTCACACTGAGGAGGCGGAAAAATGATCTGGGTAGATGACAGCAGCAAGGCCCCGCTGCAGCTCCCGCCCCAGAGGGACCCANCCAACACCTAAAAGGAAGTGATACTCACACTGGAGAGAAACTGGAAGGAAGTGATGCTCACACTGAGGAGGCGGAAAAATGATCTGGGTAGATGACAGCAGCAAGGCCCCGCTGCAGCTCCCGCCCCAGAGGGACCCAGGGTCAGTGCCGGGCAGACACATGCAACTGTCAGTATAACCCACGGAAGACCACAAAGCACTTTAGCTCACTGAGTTATTTCATTTACCTTTATTCTGTGACATAGTTCAGAAAATAAAGTTCAGAGAAGTGAAATAACTAACCCCAGGACACACGGCAAGAAGCTCTGATTCCACATTCCAAGCCTCAACTAGTTTTTTAGGTAGCCTCTGCCCCCAACTCCCAGAGACAGAACCCTGTTGAAAACATGCCTAGAACTTGTTTTTTTCAAGTTTGTTCACATATGGAGACCCAGCTCATGCCAACCAAACACACAGGAGGTAGTTGGGCAAACAGACACCCAGTATGCTCATTTACAGGCAGTGTACGTTTGTCATTAAGGCTAGTGCTGAGAATTTGCTGAAGCAACCCATTCCCCCATGGCGATGCCCAGAAATGCAGAGCCCAGGCAAACGGAACCAGCCCATTCTGAAGGACTCATTAATCCATCAGATCAAGTGACGGAGAAACAGCATGTTCTACAAGCTTGAAGAAAGGTGACTCTGGAGCAACCTGGATTGGAATCTCAGCTCTACCAGCCTCTGACTGTGTGTCCCTGGCAGGTTACTTAATCCTCAGCTTCTTCATCTGCCAGATGGAGACAATCATAGAACAACGCAGAATTGCTGAAGCGGATTAGACTTGGAATGTATGTGACACTTTGTCCAGTGTGTGGGGGAACTTAATAAATGGTAACCACTTTGTCATTATGATAGTGGTGTAGGTTTTACAAGCTTCAAGTTCAGAGACCTTGTCTATGTAACCATGGTGTAACTGGAGTATACTAATGACAATATCTTTTTTTTCTTAATTAGTTTATTTAATTGGAGCCTAATTACTTTACAATATTGTAGTGGTTTTGCCATACATTGACATGAATCAGCCATAGGTGTACATATGTTCCCTGTCCTGAAACCTCCCACCTCCCTCCCCATTCCATCCCTCTGGGTCATCCCAGTGCACCAGCCCTAAGCACCCTATCTCATGCATCGAACCTGGACTGGCGATCTGTTTCACATATGGTAATATACATGTTTCAATGCTATTCTCNACCAGTCCATCCTAAAGGAAATCAGTCCTGAATATTCATTGGAAGGACTGATGCTGAAGGTGAAACTCCTGTACTTTGGGCACCTGATGTGAAGAACTGACTCATTTGAAAAGACCTTGATGCTCAGAAAGATTGAAAGTGGGAGAAGGGGATGACAGAGGATGAGATAGTTGGATGGCATTACCGACTCAATGGACATGAGTTTGAGTGAGCTCCGGGAGTTGGTGATGGACAGGGAAGCCTGGAGTGTTGCAGTCCATGAAATCACAAAGAGTTGTACACGACTGAGTGACTGAACTGACTGAGGAATTCTTTGAGCAGCAGGAAATGTCTGATCTTGGAGGCGTTAAAAATCAAGTACTGGAGTAGGAGGAACTATGCCTGCCTTCTAGACCTGCCACTTGTGACTGAGAACTTTGTGTGCAAGTTACTTAATAACACTGAGCCTATTTTGTCTCCTCTAACATGGGGACTATAACATAATGATGTTATCTTACTTGTATGAGGTTTTGTGAGGAGGAGTCAATGAGATAATGCATATAAAACACAATAAACGTTAGTTTGTGCAATGAATGAGGCTGAGGGTGCTCCTCCTCCTTGAATCAGGGGATCAGAGGAGATGCGGCACATACTGGGACCCATTGTGTGTGTGTGTGTGGGGTGCATCTCAGGCCTTCTAAGTTCACGACTTCTTTGGGTCTGATTTCCAAAAACAAAATGGAAACTACTGCTTTTTAGTAACACTTTTTACTTAGGTATATTATTGGGGACCTTAATAGAAAAAANTTAATGGTCCCTAAACCACAAGACTCAAAAGAGGTTTTGTGACAAGTACTAAATGTATCATGACTTATACCTTGAGCATTTAATTAAAATTCTGCCAGATTGTAGACTACAGTCAACCATCTCCATTCCCAATGCTGTGAGGTTTACTGCCTCCACAGCTTCAGTGCTCTGGCGTTGGGTAAGAAGCAGTCTATACTGTGGCGTAGGCTCTGCGCGTGAATATTTGGGTAACACTAGGATTTGCCCTACACCAGCCTTGACACGGAGGCAACTGTCTTCCAATCCAAAGTCGATGCAAGCGAAGCAACTGGAATTTAAACTTAGTGTTGAGTGAATGGCTTTATTCAGATATTAGAGTTTCACATCCTTAATCAAAAGCTTTCATTACACTGCAGCAGCCCTTCATTGATTCTGGGAATGAAGAAAGGCAGCAAAGAAGCGAGATTAGAGGCACAGACTGCAGAGCCAGATAGCCTAGGTCCAATCCAGGGTAGGAGACCTAATCTCTCTGCCTCAGTTTCATCATCTGTAAAATGGAGAACAGATTTTTTTTAATTTTAATTTTAAATCTTTATTGAAGTATAATTGACATATAACATCTTAATTTTAAGTATACAACATAATGATTTGGCATTTGCATATACTGTGAAATGATCACATCTACCACCATACACAGTTAGAAAATTTTATTTTTCTTGGGATAAGAACACTTAAGATCTACTCTATTAGAACCTTCATATAGGCAATACAGTATCATTAACTGTGATCACCATGCTTTACATTAGTTAATCCCCATAACTTACTAATTTGATAAACTTTTGACCCCCTTCACCAATTTTGCTCACCCAAACCCTTCCGATGACAACCACCAGCCAGTTCTCTGCATCTATGAGCTTGGAGTTTTGTTTGTGCTTTTTTTTTTTAGATTCTGAGTGTACTATCACACAGTAAAAAATATTTTATTCCCATTTTACAGATAAAGAGATTGGGGCTTAAATGGTAAGGGACCATATCCCTCACTCTAAAGTCATATGGAGAACAGGACTCAGCTCTCTCCCAAGATAAGCTCAGTTTCTACTAGTTCCAGACAAGCGGGAAGGCCAAGGAGGGCAGCGTGGCTGACACATAGCCCAGCTTAGCTGCCCAGTGAGAGACACCAAGCCTAGTGCTCCAGAGAGCAGGTGGGTGGCCAGCCCTTCCCCACCCAGGCCCCGACCACTGAGACAGGGCTCAGCCTTCAGAAGACCTGTCAGAACCCTGAGTTCTTTGGCCTGGAATAGAACAGCAGCACAATAAAAGGACAGAAATGGACCTGACAGAAGCTGAAGATATTAAGGAGAGGTGGCAAGAATGCACAGAACAACTATACAAAAAAGATCCTCATGACCCAGATAACCACCATGGTGTGATCACTCACCTAGAGTCCATGGGTGGAAAAGTCCATAGGGAAACAGTAAGAGACTTCTTGGGCTCCAAAATCATTGCAGATGGGGACTGCAGCCATGAAATTAAAAGAGGCTTGCTCCCTGGAAGAAAAGCTATGACCAACCTAGACAGCACAGTAAAATTACTTTGCCAACAAAAGTCTGCCTAGTCAAAACTATGGTTTTTCCAGTAGTCATGTATGGATGTGAGAGTTAGACTATAAAGGAAGATGAACGCTGACAAATTGATGCTTTTGAACTGTGGTGTTGGAGAAGACACTTAAGAGTCCCTTGGACTGCAAGGAGATCCAACCAGTCAATCCTAAAGGAAATCAATCCTGAATATTCATTGGAAGGACTGATGCTGAAGCTGAAGCTCCAGTATTTTGGCCACATGATGTGAAGAAATGACTAATTTGAAAAGACCCTGATGCTGGGAAAGATTGAAGGTAAGAGAAGAAGGGGACGACAGAGGATGAAATGGTTGAATGGCATCACCGACTTGATGGACACGAGTTTGAGCAAACTCTGGGAGCTGGCACTGGACAGGGAAGCCTGGCGTACTGCAGTCCATGTAATCGCAGAGTCAGACATGAGTGAGAGACTGAACTGAACTGATGGAGAGCCTACCTCCATTCTGAGAATCCCTGTGAGTATGAGTTTTCCCTGTTTCACTCTACCTCTGGGTTTTTTTCCTTTGTTTTGTTTGCTCCGGAGCTGAAAATAAGGGAGAGAAACTGATACAAATTTCTGAGCTAGGAATATGGAAGGGGAATCAGGCTGGACTCCACTGCATACTAATGTTAATTCTATGAACCAATTTTAGCAGGTCTGCCCTGAGACCTTGAGGATTATCATGGTTGAAAATATTTGATTGCCCCATCTTCTATCTCTGTCTGTCTCTGCCCCTGTTTCCTGTGTCTTTGTCTCTTTCCATAGATACAAATATACATATATAATACATACTTACACACATGTGTGTGTGTATATATATATATATATACATGTACATACATGTGTATTTCTCTGTCTCTAAACAGTGATCTAACTTGAAGGATCACAGATGTGGACGGGACAAGAGTTTTCTCAGACATTCACTACCAGGTTGGTTCTTGAACCAGTGGATATGGGTCAGATTTTCAAACAAAGTCCCACTTCTCACCGCTAGGAGTCAGTCCACACTCAGCCTGAATCTGACGGTTTCATATTCCCTCCTTAGGCCAAACTCACATCCTTTGTACTGCAGTTAGAATACTCACTTTAGTGTGCTAGGGAAATAGTGATAAGACAGAGGTCAGAAACTGGCCTTGCCTGATAGGCAGTGAAATCTGATGCTCTATGGGACTAAGGCACACCAAGATAAAGGAAGAAAGTGGCAGAGCAGCTCAGGGAGTGTGGCAGGCTGCTGTCACGGCCCTGTATGAATACCAGCCCAGTGCTGGGCATATTTATCAATGCACACAAATGTGCGCGCGTGGGAAAGCGCTGTTTGTTTCCCAGAAACAGGTGCCAGTTCTCACTGTTTCACCAGATTCCCCAAGTCCCGTCATTCTGAAACAGGGAAAACTGTCTTCTCCCTGGCATCAACCTGTGACAAGAGAGATCTTTGGAAAACAGACCTAAGCACCTCTCTTCCCTTTGGAAGACTGCAGGGATTTCCCCTTGCCCTCAGGGTAAGCTTTTCCCCGCAGGCCTGACTGCCCAGCTAACTGCTCCAGCCCCAGTCCTGCTTCCCAGGGCTCCCTGAACCTCTCCCAAATCCCTGTATGTCCAGTATTCTGAATGCAACAGAATCCCTCATACCTCTCTCCTTGACATGCGGTTCCCCCAGCCCGGAAATGTTTTCCACCCCTTTTTCTCCTGGCAGAGTCCTACCTGGTCTCCAAATCCAGCTCACACTGTCCCCAGGGACATAGTTACGCATTCCTCTAGGGTTTAGGACTCTGCCCTCTTATCTCACTGTTGTATTTCTATTCATATCTGTCTCTTCCTCCCATATGACCTCTCCAAGGTCAAGAACTCTCTCTTACTCATTTCTGCCTCCTCAACATCTGGGCCAGCACCTGCAGCAGAGTAGATGTGTACTGGAGAACTACTGAGTGAATGGATGGGATGTTTACAGCTGCTAAGAGCTCAGGGCCTGCTTTTGGTGGAAGGTTGGATTGAAATACCAGCTCCACCACTTGCTAGTCACAGGATTTTTCCAGTTGCTTAACCTCTCTGTCAATTTCCTCATCTGTAAGGTTGTTGTTTTTGTTATTTAGTCATTAGGTCGTGTCTGACTCTTTTGTGACTCCATTCACCGTAGCCCACCAGACTCCTCTTTTCCAGCCAAGAACATTGGAGTGGGTTGCCATTTCCTTCTCCAGGGGATCCTCCAGGACCAAGGACCAAACCCACATCTCCTGGATTGGCAGGAGGATTCTTTACCGCTAAGCCACCTGGGAACTCCACTTATGTGAAAATT
Source organism: Neotragus pygmaeus (assembly GCA_006410875.1). NCBI lineage: Eukaryota > Metazoa > Chordata > Mammalia > Artiodactyla > Bovidae > Neotragus > Neotragus pygmaeus. The sequence continues at coordinate 303,742 of SJYV01007687.1, forward strand.
TAATGATGTGTATGTAAGCAATCTCCTGGCATCAGTTCAGTTGCTCAGTCATGTCTGACTCTCCTACCCCAGGGACTACAGCACTCCAGGCCTCCCTGTCCATCATCAACTCCTGGAGATTACTCAAACTCATGACCATCCAGTTGGTGATGCCATCCAACCATCTCATCCTCTGTCATCCCCTTCTCCTCTTGCCTTCAATCTTTCCCAGTATCAGGGTCTTTTCCAATGAGTCATTTCTTCGCATCAGGTGGCCAAAGTATTGGAGCTTCAGCTTCAGCATCAGTCCATCCAATGAATATTCAGGACTGATTTCTTTGGAACTGACTGGTTGGATCTCCTTGCAGTCAAAGGGACTCTCAACAGTTCTTCAACATCATAGTTCAAAAGCATCAGTCGTTCAGTGCTCATTTTTCTTTAAGGTCCAGGTCTCACATTCATACATGACCACTGGAAAAACCATAGCTTTGACTAGACGGCCTTTGTTGACAAAGTAATGTCACTGCTTTTTAATATGCTGTCTAGGTTGCTCATAGCTTTTCTTCCAAGAAGCAAGTGTCTTTTAGTTTCATGGCTGCAGTCACATCCACAGTGATATTGGAGCCCAAGAAAATAAAGTCCGTCACTGTTTCCATTGTTTCCCCATCTATTTGTCATGAAGTGATGGGAGCAGATGCATAATCTTATTATTTTGAATGTTGAATTTTAAACCAAATTTTAGGCTCTTCAGCTCCTCTTTGCTTTCTGTGAAGGGTGGCGTCATCTGCATATCTGAGATTATTGATATTTGTCCCGGCAATCTTGATTCCAGCTTGTGCTTTGTCCAGCCCAGCATTTCTCATGATGTACTCTGCACATAAGTTAAATAAGCAGGGTGACAATATACAGCCTTGATGTACTCTTTTCCAAATTTGGAACCAGTCTGTTGTTCCATGTGCAGGTCTAACTGTTGTTTCTTGACCCACATACAGATTTCTGAGGAGGCAGGTGGGATGGTCTGGTATTCCTGGTATAGGCACATACTGTTTTTCTCAAAACCCACATTTTGTCTATCAGCAAATCCTGCAAGATCCTCCTTTAAAATATCCAGCCACGTTTTACCTTTTGACTACTAATAGCCCAATTCAAACTGCAGTCGTTTCCCACAGACATATTCTGGTGGCCTCCTCTCTGGTCTCTCTGCCTCCTTCCTTGTCCCATATTTATTTTCAGCACAGCTGCCAGATGCAATCCTTTAAAAACATAAATCAAATCAGATCACTTTTCTGCCACAATCCGCCTTTGGCTTCCCTTCCCCACTGCAGACAACAAAGTTGCTGCTACCTCTGATTCCATCTCCTCACTTTCCCCCTTGCTTTCCCAGCTTCAGCCACAATGGCCAATGCATTATAACTCAAACCTGCTGCATACCACCCTGCCCCAGTACCTTTGTACTTGCCATTTCCTTGGCCTGGAATTCTATTTCTCCAGAAAGCCTTATGCCTCCTTTGCTTACTTAAAGTCTTCATTTTCAAAAGTCACTTTCTCCAGGAGACTCTCGCTGGCTATTCCATCTAAGCTTTCAACAATATTCACTGAACTTTCTGTCCCACTTCCCTCTTTATTATTAGCCTTTATCATTAATAGAAAGGCATTTTTATTATTTTGTTCATCACCTGTTCCTCTAGTAGAATATAAGATCTAAGAAGGCAGAGGCCTGTTTTGCTCACTGCTGTACCTCCCTCATCTAGAACTATATCTGGCATAAAGTACGTGCTCAGTAAGTACTTTGTTGAAATGAAAACATGAAAACTTAGATTGCTGTAAAATATGGGGACAGCAGTGTCTGGGCTGAGCTTGGGCCACTCCTTGCTGGCTCTAGGCAGTCAGAGCTGACTCAGGAACCAGAACCTCAAACCATGCTTCTGTCCTCAGACTGGATTTTCCTCTTTTTCCAGCCCAACCCAGCTCTGCCCTGCCCAGTAAAGGGCTTGGCTGGGAACTCCAAGTTCCTCCTATTCGCTAGAGAGACAGGGGCATAGTACAGACTCCAGTAAGGAGTGGCATGTGAAGACCTGAAGGCAGGGGGACACTGCTGAAGCTGCCTTTTGTTCCATTTTCTTGGGGTTCCCACAGGTAACTTTCTCAGGAAAAAGTCAGTGCTACCCTTCTCGGATTTGTTTTCCCAAAAAAGCAACGCTCCTCGGTGTGGGTCCATGACATCACATTTCTTGGCCCGGCTCCAGGCCTACTATCAAATTATCTGTGCAAGCCAGGAGATTCTTCTTTATACTTAAATGAGAGCCACCCATCAGATAGTGGCCTCCTTGGGGTGGGGATTGTGGCCTTCTCACAACCCAGCCACCTAGTCTCCAGTTTCACCCCCTCCTCTGCTTTATTTTCCTCCTTAGCACTTACCACAATGTAATCTAACAAAGCATGTACATATTCCACTTACCTATCTTGTGTATTATCTGATCCTCCACCACCCCCTTGTACATACCAGGAAAGGATTTTTTACCTGTTTTATTCGTTCCTGTATTCCCAATGCATAAACACCTGACACAGAGTAAGTGCTTTATAAGTAGTTGTCCTATGAGTAAATCCTTATCCAAAGCCCTCCACACTAAGAGCTCATTACTGAGGGAGGTGAGGGCAGAGAGATAGTAATCCTCTTACAGTGAGATTACCCTTGCCTTCCAGGGACTTCCAGAAGCCACTGGCAGAGCAATCCTGGAGAGCTCCTCCTGAGTCACCTATGCACCTTTCATCTGCTGACCTAAAGTGCTGGACCACTTTGTAAAGAGTAGGGACATTGTGATGGGGCTTAAAACAAGTAGTGCATTTTCTTCCCTCCCAGGACTTCCTTTCTTTTGCCTTATAATCACCGTCCATTCTATAGGGCCCTTCTCACCCAGCAGACCCCCTTTTCCTTCTCTGAGCCCTAAGGAGCACCAGGGGGCAGTACCATCATCTAAGCACCGATGGCCAGGTTGGCTGCTGCATGGTCAGTGGACCCTTCACAGACATCCTCCTTTCTCCCACCCTAAATAGACTGAGTTTGCTGACAGTATGCGCATGCGTGCTAAGTTGCTTCCATTATATCTGACTATGTATGACCCTATGGACTGTAGCCCGCCAGGCTCCTCTGTCCATGGGATTCTCCAGGTGAGAATACTGGAGTGGGTTGCCATGCCCTCCTCCAAGGAATCTTCCCAACCCAGGAATTGAACCCATGTCTCTTATGTCTCCTGCACCAACAAGTGGGTTCTTCACCACTAGTGGCATCAGCTGACAGGACAGATTCTGTCTAATTTACCTTCATCTGCCAGTACCTACATCATTTATATGCAGAGCACATTATGCGAAATGCTGGGCTGGATGAACACAAGCTGGAATCAAGATTGCTAGGAGAAATGTCAATAACCTCAGATATGCAGATGACACCACCCTTATGGCAGAAAGTGAAAAAGAACAAAAAAGCCTCTTGATGAAAGTGAAAGAGGAGAGTGAAAAAGTTGGCTTAAAACTCAACATTCAGAAAACTAAGATCATGGCATTCCCCATCACTTCATGGCAAATAGACGGGGAAACAATGGAAACAGTGACAGACTTGATTTTCTTGGGCTCCAAAATCACTGCAGATGTGACTGCACCCATTAAACTGAAAGACATTTGCTTCTTGGAAGAAAAGCTATGACCAACCTAGATAGCATATTAAAAAGCAGTGACATTACTTTGCCAACAAAGGTGTGTCTAGTCAAGGCTATGGTTTCTCCAGTAGTCATGTATGGATGTGAGAGTTGGACGATAAAGAAAGCTGAACGCTGAAGAACTGATGCTTTTGAACTGTGGTGTTGGAGAAGACTCTTGAGAGTCCTGGGGACTGCAAGGAGATCCAACTAGCTTATCCTAAAGGAGATCAGTCCTGGGTGTTCATTGGAAGGACTGATGCTGAACCTGAAGCTCCAATACTTTGGCCACATGATGCAAAGAAGTGACTCATTGGAAAAGACCCTGATGCTGGGAAATATTGAAGGTGGGAGGAGAAGGGGACAACAAAGGATGAGATGGTTGGATGGCATCACTGACTTAATGGACATGGGTTTGAATAAACTCCAGGAGTTGGTAATGGCCAGGGAGGCCTGGCATGCTGCAGTCCATGGGGTGACAAAGACTGAGCGACTGAACTGAACTGCCAGTAGCTACATTATAGTAGCGGTGCCCTGAGTCATGAGTCTGTGTCTGAAAGAAAAGCACATGGAATGCAGTTATATTCAGGGCTTGGTGTATGCAAGGGCACAGAAGGGGCTGAACAGTGGAGTTTTCCTTTACTGTGAAGCTCTATCATACAGGGATTAACTATGGACAGGGGACTACACAGCAACATGGCTTGATGTTGGAACTAAATTGCCTACCTATTTCCTCTTACTATTACCTGCAGGAATAATAGCTCACATTAATATAATATTTACTGTGTGCTAAGTGCAGTTTGAAGCATTCCACAAGGATTATCTCATTTAGTTTTCATAATATTTAAAGATAGGGAACATTATTATACACGTGACATGCATTTCAGAATCAGGGCTATTTCAGTGATAAAGACTATGAAGTGTTGGTGGGAAGGCCAAACTTGTGTGCTGAGAGATTGATGAACAGATTAGGAAAAGGGACTTCATCAGTGTGTAAACCTCACGTATACGAGGTAGCATAACATCTTCACAGCACAGTCAGTTCCATCTCTATCATGCCTTCAATCCTGATAGGTCTCAGGAACGCCATTCAGAATTTCCCAGTTCTAGAGGTATAACCTTCAAAATCCCAACCTAGCAATCAAGGGTCCAATGTTTGTAAACACTTATTTGTATGCTGGCCATTTTTTACTTATTCAACTGGCTTTCTTCCCATTTGAATTGAGAGTGAAGTAAATATGAAATCACCCTTCCCTGTCCTTATTTCCCACCTGCTTCCCACAGAAGTCTTCCTAAGAAAGGATCCTGCCCTCTTTAACTTCCACCAGACAGAGGCCCTATGGGGCAGGGCCATGTCAACCCACTCAGCGGGACATCTCTGCCCCTCCTTGCCCCACCAATCCTATGACTAGGAACCTCTCTTGATCCTTTGTCACTAGTGGTAAGCCCTAGGCCCCACTCCCAAGCACCTCTCTGTCCTGAGAACACGCTCTCTGGGCTCCCAGCTGGGAGTGACACATAAGATACTCCTGGGTGCTCTTGAGTAGTACAAAGAAGACGGAAAGGCAAGGACTGGTGACAGGGTGTGAGAAAGCCAGAGAGCAGGAGAGACTGGAGAAGGCAGCAAATCCATTCCCCTCCCTCTCAGCTTGGAAACTGGGCTTGTGAATAACATCTGAGTGGTCTCTGCTGCTGTGTTTGAATCATGACTTTCTACTCCCCAAATAGACCTTGACTATCCGCTCCAGGCATTCCATGGGCACCGGGGGTAGGACTGGACCCTGTCCTCCCCACTCAGGGCACTCTAGCGGCAGGATCCAGGACTCATAGGCTAGCGGCAGGGTTCTGCTGAAATATGGTCAGTGTGACCTTTGCAACACGTCTGTGTCCCTGTTTTCAACAGTTCATAAGAGTGACAAATGTTGCTGTGTTTTCCGCTGGAAATAAACAGATTCAGATGTTCAGGGGGCACTGGATTGGGCTTAAAAGAAATGTGTGTTTAAGCCCTATAGAAATTCATCCACTCACACCTCCTCCCCAACAAGTTTTGAGTCTCCCAAGAAGACTCTGTGAACAGGCAGTGAAAAGACCCAGTGCAACTGCTGCTGGAAACGGCTGAGAGGAGGCAGGGTAGAGAAGAGCACGGTCAGAGCCACACAAACCTGCAGCTGGGTGTTCTGACCCTGCGACAGTGCGTCTCCACGCCACGCTCCATGCCTCCTGCCCTTTCATGTTTTATGCGCCAATAACTTCTCTTCCTTCTGCATAGGAAAGAAGTGACTGAAGAATCTGCCATCTGCTGCCTACCTCAATGCCCAGCTCCCTGTGCCAGGGTAACCCAAACAATTTAGGAAACTGAGATAAGATTCTTGCTGCCATTAAACGTGGACAGGTCAGAGCATGGTGCTCAGCTGCAGTGAAACTCCCTGGCTAGTCTGCAGGGAAACAGGGAGACCAGAGCAGGTGGGCCATTAAACATGGATGGAAACCAACCCATGGAAGAAAGAGGTGGCACTTCTCCTGTTGGCCAGAGGGAGGGACAAGGAAGATTTAAGCAAAGGTCAGTAGGGCTCATGCTGAGCAGCATTCAGTCACAGCTACTCACGCCCTTCACAGTCTATCAGTTGGACAGAAAAAGCATGGCCTCTAGAGTCAGGCTGACATGGAAAATTATGAAAGAGATGGGAATACCAGACCACCTGACCTGCCTCTTGAGAAACCTATATGCAGGTCAGGAAGCAATAGTTAGAACTGGACATGGAACAACAGACTGGTTCCAAATAGGAAAAGGAGTACATCAAGGCTGTATATTGTCACCCTGCTTATTTAACTTATATGCAGAGTACATCATGAGAAATGCTGGACTGGAAGAAATACAAGCTGGAATCAAGATTGCCAGGAGAAATATCAATCACCTGAGATATGCAGATGACACCACCCTTATGGCAGAAAGTGAAGAGGAGCTAAAAGGCCTCTTGATGAAAGTGGAGAGTGAAAAAGTTGGCTTAAAGCTCAACATTCAGAAAATGAAGATCATGGCATCTGGTCCCAACACTTCATGGGAAATAGGTGGGGAAACAGTGGAAACAGAGTCAGACTTTATTTGGGGGGCTTCAAAATTACTGCAGATGGTGACTGCAGCCATGAAATTAAAAGACGCTTACTCCTTGGAAGAAAAGTTATGACCAACCTAGATAGCATACTCAAAAGCAGAGACATTACTTTGCCAACAAAGGTCCATCTAGTCAAGGCTATGGTTTTTCCAGTGGTCATGTGTGGATGTGAGAGTTGGACTATAAAGAAAGCTGAGCGCCAAAGAATGGATGCTTTTGAACTGTGGTGTTGGAGAAGACGTTTGAGGGTCCCTTGGACTGCAAGGAGATCCAACCAGTCCATCCTAAAGGAAATCAGTCCTGAATATTCATTGGAAGGACTGATGTTGAAGCTGAAACTCCAATTCTTTGGCCACCTGATGCAAAGAACTGACACACTGGAAAAGACCCTGATGCTGGGAAAGACTGAAGGCAGGAGAAGGGGACGACAGAGGATGAGATGGCTGGATGGCATCACTGACTCGATGGACGTGAGTCTGAGTGAACTCCGGGAATTGGTGATGGACAGGGAGGCCTGGCGTGCTGTGATTCATGGGGTCCCAAAGAGTCGGACACGACTGAGCGTCTGAACTGAACTGAACTGAACTGATGGCTTTAAGTACTCTGAATCTTAGTCTGCTCGATTATGTGCATGCATGCTAAGTCACTGTTCAAGTATAAAGTGGGCTTAATACTTAATTCCAAAGATTGTTATAAGGATGAAATGAAGTAACATTTATAAGATATTTAGCACAGAGTTTGGCCAAAAGAGGTCAGTACTCAAGGTTAATCTTCCTTCCCCTTCCTCCTGGAGGGGTATGAGTTTCTTCCCAGGGACACCTGCTTTGGCCTGGTGGGATCTTTTCCCTGACTCCTGTGACTTCCAGAAACCCTGATCGAATTACAGTGTGCTTGAGATGCTTGGACAGCATCACCGACTCAATGGACATGAGTTTGGCTAGGCTCTGGGAGTTGCTGTACAAGGAGGCCTGGCGTACTGCACCTCATGGGGTCACAAAGAGTCGGACATGACTGGGTGACTGAACTGAACTGAATTGAACTGTCTGTCTTACCCCCACTAGTCTGGAAGCACCTTGAAAATAGCTATCTTGGCACTACTGATTTTCTAGTACCCAGCTCAATGTCTAGCATATAATAGTTGTTTGGAGAATGTCGAATTAAATTGAAAAAAAAAATTTTTTTAAGAATGTAAATTGGATCAATGAACTAAAGGCAAATTACAAAAGATGAAAGGAATTGAGGTCATTTTGCAAAGAGAAGGTCATCACAGCCTGTCGAAGCTCACAGTGACCTTGGCAACAATTGGTTCAACACACTCACTCTGTGTAATGGAAGGGCCTGAAGCTCGGCAAAGTGATAGCAGAGCCTGAAAGTTCACAGGGCTCTTGAGTCCAGGCTCCATACTGGACAACCAGCCTCTGTCCCCCTTCTCTGTGAGCAGGGCAGGACACGGCTCTGCTCAGGTGACCAGAGGTTGTGTGACTGACTCTCAGCCACACAGTCTGCCCAGGACCTGGACCTGGACCTGGACCCAGCCAGCTCTTTGGACATTCAGGCCAGCACTGCCACCTGCGGGGCACCTGACGTTTCTTGTTTGTAGGCTGAAGGGCACTCAGCTTTGTGATCTGGGTTCTAGTGGTAGTGTCCCATAGTTCCTGTACCCTTCGAGGTCAGGGGTTAAGTGGGAGGATTTGAGGAGGGGAGAGGAGTAGCCCCTTTCCCTTCACATTGTCTGCTCCCAAATAACCCACTACCTGTTATTAAGTTCCCCTGTCCTTGGGAGACCCTGAGCTCTGCCCCCATGGAGCCACCTTGCAGCTTCTGCAGTGGAATAGTCCAGGGCCATGCTGGACGGGCCCCTCCTCACTCTGAGTGGCCTGCTAGAGCGGAGGTCCCAGGGGGCCTCTCTGATAATATCTTTACAGGCTATTCCATGGGACCATTACGGAGGTTACATGACACAACATATGTGAAAGTTCTGGAATATAAACACTGTCATTATAGAAAATATTTGTCAGGTGAGGGACTGAAAAGAACCAGGTCAGGGACACTCTGCCAGGCAGATTTCTTACACTGAAAAGATTCTCAGACCTTCTACCTCCTGGTGCCCAGAGCGACTGCTATCCCATCATCACCCAGAGGAAGGGACTGAACTTTTTGCTCTTGCTGAATCAGGAGTTCAGAAGCCAAAAGATCTCTGTGTGTGTGTGTGTGTGTGTGTGTGTGTGTGTGAAGTCTCAGAATCAGGGAGAGAACGTCCTTTCATAATAGCAGAGAAACATGAGACTTCTTAAAGTTCTTCCTCACAATAAAAGTATTCATTGAGCCCTAAGTGTTATGTACCCCTTACCACATCAGTCATAGACAATCCTATGTGATAGAAACTCCTGTAGTTCCCATTTTACAGATGAGGAGGTTGAGGCACACAGAATATTAGGTTGCTTGCTCAAACTAAGGTTTGAGCCCAAGAAATTTGACGAACCTGGACCCCTCATTACACAGTTCTGACTCTATTACAGAAGATCATTCTGGGGGTGCTTGCTGAGTGAAGAGCAGCTCTTGCTACAATGATCAACCGCAAGGAAATTTCTCTGGACCTTTGGAGAGAGATTCAAAACCCCTCTCCATTCCAGTTCTAGGTCTGCTTAATAAGCCAGGAACAAAGCTATCTCCTGCACCTTCTGGAACCTTCTGCTCCTTGGGGCAGCAGGGCATTTATTTGGCCAAGAATTCACACCCCAGGGGCTCATGTGCCTCAGCAACTAAGGGCAGCTCACAGATGGCATGCAGCGCCAGCCAGCTTTTAGACAGGAAGCTGCTGGGTATGCTTGCTCTCTGCCACATTTCTGAGAGATGAGATGGCCTGAAAGGGATGCTCTTCAGAGCTGGAACCATGAGACTTTATCCTCTAAAAGGAGGGACTTCCCCCCACCCTACCTCAGGGCTCGGCTTTACTCAGTCGCCTGGTGGCTCAGCTGGTAAAGAATCTGCCTGCAATGCGGGAGACTTGAGTTCAATCCCTAGATTGGGAAGATCCCCTGGAGAAGGGAACTGACTACCCACTCCCGTATTCTGGCCTGGAGAATGCCATGGATTGTATAGTCCATAGGGTCACAAAGAGTCAGACACAGCCAAGTGACTTTCACTATCTGGCCTCCTCCTGGAGGCAGCTGTCTTTTTGAATGCCTAGTGGATCCCAAATTAGCGTGATCCGTAAGTTAAAAATATACAAAACCCCTCTACAGCCAAAAATTGACTTGTTTATGAAACTTCATGTGTTAAAAATAAAGTTTTACCCCCAAGAAGCTGTCTGGCTGTTTGCCCTCTCCCAAGTACATGCTTCAGTTCAGTATATTTGTTACTCTACACTGTGGCGTAACAGCGGGAATGAGCTTAAATTTTCATGATGCTGAGAAAGAGGTAGGAGCAGATAAGACAAGCACACAAAGAAAGAAAGTATAGTCATTCAGTCATATCTGACTCTGCAACCCCATGGATTAGCCCACCAGATTCATCTGTCCAAGGAATTCTCCAAAGAAAAATACTGGGGTGGATTGCCATTTCCCTCTCCAGGGGATCTTCCCTACACAAGGATCAAACCCAGGTGGGTCTCCTGCATTGCAGGCAGATTCTTTACCATCTGACCCATTTCTAAAGGGAAGCAGGTAAGACAAGCACACAAACCATGGGAAAAAAAGATGTTTCCCACACCCTTAAGTAACAGACACTCTTCATGGTACAATTTGGGTAAGTCCTGAGGACACAGTAGCTTCCCAAGGAGGGGAGACTTGATGTTTGAGGAAGGTATCTCCCTTTTGGAGATGGTGGTGGCCTGGGCTCTAGGTGAGCGGCAGGTAGAAGTAACAACGTGCTGCTTACACCGCTTACATCTTCACAACCACACCTCATTTGACCCTGATGACCACTCTGTAAGCAGATTTCTCCACCCTCATTTCTCAGACGAGGAAACTGAGGCTTAGAGATGTTTCTGAGTGGCCATGAACTCAAGTGGCTTCTGACTCAAGTTCTTTCTCTTATGTGGCAGTTTGCCCGGGGAAGTCTTGTAAAAGCTTACGGAGCAGGAAACCTTGTCTTCTACAAAGGCAGCTTCCTCCCAACTTTGGGCAAGGCCCACTGCAGGCCTTGTGAAGTCACAGTGGTAAAAAGTAAAGCGGCCATGCCGGTGAGGGCTGGTGGCTGGACAGCAGCAGGAGCAGCCAGGGAGCATCAGGCCGAGCTGGGGCCAGGCTGCCCACCCCGCGTGGGGAGGCTCCATGCCCCACAGAGACGGGGGGCAGGGGCAGCCCCAGACCCGGGTGTGGAGGCCTAGCCTGAGGAGTGCCTGACTGAGTCTGGGATTTTGGAGGCCAGAAGCAGGCGTAAGATGAACTAGTCTCCTATTTTACTACCAAAGAGGGCGGTTCTTTGTTTCCAGGAACCAGCAGGAGAGGAAATGGGCTGCCTGGGCGAGGGTGTGGGGCAGAGGAGTTGGGGTGGATTAGATCTCTTGCATGAGGAAGTAGAACCTGTTGTCAAAGGGCTTCCCTGTTGGAACACTTGCTCTCCTCCTGGGAAGAATGGAGAGGTAGGGATTAGAGGCTGGCAGAGCTTTCTCCCAGCCCCAGAAACCTAGAGGAAAACCAATCAGAACAACGTACCCTGAAGAAATGGGGCTGATCTTGGGCTTTGTGTGATGGGAGCAGCAGGAATCCCTGAGTCTGAGCAGGGCCAGGACTTGGCTCCCCTCCTTCCCTCTTTCTGCCCTCCTCTCCTCCACAAGCTCCCAGAGGACACAGACTGCTTCCCCAAATCTAGTGTGCCACCGCCTTCCGGTTCCATCACTACTAGATTAAAGGAAAACCATGACGGCT
>SJYV01007687.1:315561-326141 GCA_006410875.1 Neotragus pygmaeus
TGGGGGGGGGGGGGGGCGGGGCGGAGCAGGTGGTTAGGTATAAGAGCTGAGGCTCAGAAAGAATTCGCCAAGTGGAGAGTTGGTACAGGGGGACAGTTTTCAAAGTCTTTTCACAAACTTTTTAGTCCCTTGACTTTCACAAAAACGGACACCAGCCAGAAAGGATTCTCCTCCATTCAGTGACAAGGAGCTTGAGGCCCCAGGAAGGGTATAGCCAACAAGGAAATACCTATTTTGTGCTTCTGCACTGTCATTTCTTTGAGGCCCAGCTGGAATCAGGACGGAGGAGAAAGTGGCGGAGGTGATGAGGTATCAGAGGGGGAAGAAAACTGACAGGCAAGGATCCCAAAGACAGCCCTGGAACACCTGGTGCTGCTGGCTAACTTTCCATGTGGGCCCTGGAGAGGACGGCTATTACTGCTACTACTATTATTGGTAATAACAGTTACTATTTATTGTTTACCTTGTGCCAGATACATAAATACTGTGGAATGGATTAATGTACAAAATGCTTTAGAAACATGATCATCTTTAACCCTCAAAAGAATCAATAAGATAAATATTTTTGTTTCTATTTTTCAGACAAGGCGCTTGAGGGTTCAGAACTTTCCTGAGATCTCACAGGACTCCCAAGGCCACTCTTATAATCACTGTGCACTACTGCCCAGGTGAGATACAAATGCTACCCCATTGCTTTTATTTCTCTATACCTTTGGCATCAGTCAGCCCCAGAACACTGGTGCCTGAGAAAGGAAGGCCAATGTTCTTCACACTGTTCATGTGCTTCTCAAGGCAAGAATACTGGTTTGCCATTCCCTTTTCTCGTGGACTGTGGTTTGTCAGAACCCTCCACCATGACCAGTCCATCTTGGGTGGCCCTACATAGCATGGTTTATAGTATCATTGAGTTAGACAAGGCTGTGGTCCATGTGGTCAGATTGGTTAGTTTTCTGTGATTGTGGTTTTCTGTCTATGCTCCAATGGAGAAGGATAAGAGGCTTAGGAAGCTTCCTGATGGGAGAGACTGACTGAGGAGGAAACTGACATTACTTTGCCAAAAAAGGTCCGTCTAGTCAAAGCTTTGGTTTTTCCAGTAGTCACGTATGGATGTGAGAGCTGGACTATAAAGACATCTGAGTGCCGAAGAACTGATGCTTTTGAACTGTGGCGTTGGAGAAGACTCTTGAGAGTCTCTTGGACAGCAAGGAGATCCAACCAGTCCATCCTAAAGGAAATCAGTCCTGAATATTCATTGGAAAGACTGTTGCTGAAGCTGAAACTCCAATACTTTGGCCATCTCACATGAAGAGCTGACTCATTGGAAAAGACCCTGATGCTGGGAAAGATTGAANGAGATCCAACCAGTCCATCCTAAAGGAAATCAGTCCTGAATATTCATTGGAAAGACTGTTGCTGAAGCTGAAACTCCAATACTTTGGCCATCTCACATGAAGAGCTGACTCATTGGAAAAGACCCTGATGCTGGGAAAGATTGAAGGCAGGAGAAGAAGGGGACGGCAGAGGATGAGATGGCATCACCGAGTTGATGAACATGAGTTTGAGTAAGCTCCAGGAGTTGGTGATGGACAGGGAAGCCTGGCGTGCTGTATTCCATGGGGTTGAAAAGAGTCAGAACCGACTGAGCAACTGAACTGAATTCAACTGAACTGTTCTTCATTATCTTAAATTCCTAGGCTTAAAATATTTTTACTGCCTCACCATTGCCCCGACCCCACCAGCCTAGGCCTCAGCGGTAGGGTGATATCTGCAGCCACGGCAAAGTGCAAAGTGGCCACATCCTGGGCAGATCCCCTGACAAGAAAGGTCACTCTCCCCATGCCTGTGACTCCCACTCTCTGACTGGGGTCAGAGCTTGGGGTGGTGTTTAGTTTCACCCAGACAGTTCTCTACCAGGGGAAATAGAGAGAGGAAGTGAGTCTTTAGTGGGGGAAGAGTGGGTGGGTGCAAAGGGACAGCCTGGGAGGCCCCAGGGACTTTCCCCTATGCCTGAGCTCCTCCAGTACGCAGCCAAGTGCCCCTGCACCCCAGCCTCTGGCTGGGTTTCTGACTCTTCCATGTCCTGTTTCTGTCACACCCTCTATTGTGTAACCCCCCTCGCTTCATTTTAGAATCCCTTTACCACCCACTGTTCCCCTCACCCATTCCTCCCTCCCAACTTCAGTTGAGACAAGGCAGGCGTGGGGGAGGGAGGCACTCCAACAGGTTCCACCCTGGCAAGCTGAACTCAGAAATGAGCAGTCCCCCGACTCCTGACACTCCCCAGCCCCCCACCACTGGAGGCTCCATGAAGCCTGGTTGAAACGTGAGCCTTGAGCTTCTCTTGTGATTTCTGTTCCTTTTCTGTTTTCTGACCTGGAGAAGGAAATGGCAACCCACTCCAGTATTCTTGCCTGGAAAATCCCATGGACAGAGGAGCCTAGTGAGCTGGTGAGTCCATAGGGTCACAAAGACTCAGACATGACTGAAGTGANTGGAGAAGGAAATGGCAACCCACTCCAGTATTCTTGCCTGGAAAATCCCATGGACAGAGGAGCCTAGTGAGCTGGTGAGTCCATAGGGTCACAAAGACTCAGACATGACTGAAGTGACTTAGCACCTGGCACTAGGCATCTTGACTTCTTTTCTGCTGCTTCTCCTTCAACTCCAGGGCCAACCTGTTTTTATTTGATTTGGCTAGAACGGTGGGAGGCTTCGCTGGTGGCTCAGAGGATGAAGAATCCCCCTGCAATGCAGGAGACCTGGGTTCGATCCCTAGGTTTGGAAGAGGGCCATGGCAACCCACTCCAGTATTCTTGCCTGGAGAATCCCATGGACAGGGGAGCTTGGTGGGCTATAGACCATGGGGTCTGTCTCTTATACACATCTCTACCTCAGGGCTCGGCTNGACCTGGGTTCGATCCCTAGGTTTGGAAGAGGGCCATGGCAACCCACTCCAGTATTCTTGCCTGGAGAATCCCATGGACAGGGGAGCTTGGTGGGCTATAGACCATGGGGTCGCACAGAGTCAGACAGGACTGAGTAAGCTCAGCACAGCGAGAGGAGGCAGCATGGTTAAAGGGAAGCCAGTCCCTTACAGCAGTGGCTCCAGTGAGACATTCGAGGTCTGAGAGTCTCTGGAAGCACAAGTACCAAGACTCTTTTTGACTGTTTAACAAGGGAAACAATGGAGAGCTGCAATTGTCTTACCCAGCAAAGTTGCTCATCTGTCTCCAAGGCGAAAATATACACCAAGGCTGTAAGGTGAAACGCGCATGCCTGACAACTAGAGACAAAACAGACTGCCCAGAATACAAACACCTGCGCCCTCACAGGGACGGAAGGTAGTCACACACGAGACCCACGAGGTGAACCCACGTTTTACACACAGAGTAAAGAGGAACTTCAGAATTGGCCGCCCTGGCACCAGTTAANTCTCTGCTTTTTAATATGCTGCCTGGGTTGGTCATAACTTTTCTTTCAAGGAGCAAGCCTCTTTTAAATTTCATGGCTGCAGTCACCATCCGCAGTGATTTTGGAGCCCAAGAAAATAAAGTCTGTCACTGCTTCCACTGTCTCCCCATCTATTTGCCATGAAGTGAAGAGACCGGATGCCATAATTTTAGGTTTCTGAATGTTGAGTTTTAAGCCAACTTTTTCACTCTCCTCTTTCACTTAAATCAAGAGGCTCTTTAGTTCTTTGCTTTCTGCCATAAGGTGGTGTCATCTGCATATCTGAGGTTACTGATATTTTTCCCAGCAATCTTGATTCCAGTTTGTGCTTCATCCAGCCCAGCATTTCTCATGATGTACTCTGCATATAAGTTAAATAAGCAGGATGACAGTGTACCCTGGAAGAGCCTATTCAGGTGCCCCTTCTAAGGAAGGGATCAACAGAGGCCCAGATGCTGACTTGGCTTCCAGAACTCGCCTTTCTGGGGCCTCACCCAGCCACTCTGGGATGCCCTTTGACCCTATGGAAAAGCTTAAGTTTTATAAACAAAATCACTTGGTGTCTGCCGTCTGTGCTGCCGTGGCAGTGATGGGCTGTTTTGGGCCCCCACTAGTAAGCATGTGGTGAGCATGCTTGAGATGACCTTTCCAGTTAAACCCAGGAAGGAAACCAGAGTTGCCAAAAGCCAGTGGGTGAGCAGTCGTGTGAATGCTTGTACAGTACTGGACTGTCTTCTGCCCCTATTAATAAGACCTGCAAATCTAGCTCAGAACTTCAAGGGACAGCAAGCTATTTCATACTGGACACCAACTGTCTACTGCTGCCTCCATTCCAACTCCCTTCATTAACTTTATGTTTGCTGACAGCTTTGCGTTTATGTCCTCTGTATGCATGCCTCCTCCTTGTCCCCAGCTTGAGTTTCTTGAGGTCAGATATCATTTCTTTCAAAGTAGACTGAAGAGCTTCCTCCTTCCACCCTTAAGGATGGGGACCAAGCCTCCTTCCTTTTGATCACTTTAAAACAAGGAGGAGAAAAGTTGTTCAGAACCTGGGGTCAAGTGATTGATATTTGACATATATAAATGGCACTGAGGCATGGGAGATCAGACAAGATGAATCTCTGCAATACTCACCTCGCTCTCTTTCTCCACTTCCTGGCTCAGTGATCCCCACAGAACTCCTTCCCTGCCAGGGAGAACTGTGCTGAGTTGCTGAGAAGTAAATTGCACAGTGTAAATTGTAGTTACCCTCCTTTTGGAGGTGGTTGTCCTCATTAAAGTTCAGGCACTTGAGTGTGACACCGAAGGCCATATTCCCAATGGGTGTTTGTCAGCTGAGGTCCACTGCTCCTTAGGTGCTAAGATTGGTTCAGAACTTCATTCTAAGGCCTATAGCAAATCCAGTGCCCCTCCTCAAAATATTCCAGATTCCTCTGGGAGCAAGGTTGGCTGTAGTTTTGAGCATCTCTTTTTCTTAAGTCAAATTAGTTTAGGAATTGTGTTGCTGATCCATGAGTGTTTTTGCCATATGAGCTGGATTTCAGGCCCTTTCCTTACAGATTCTTCCTGTTTTCTTTTGCACGGTAATTCAGCTCTTTCTAATCCCTACCCACATTTTGTGTCTCTCTACAAATTCCATGAGATGAGCCCAAAGCTTCTGTCTGTTCAAGTTCTTACGCAGATTCCCTCCTCCTGGAATCTGGCTAGAAGAGGGTGGTTGGTGTCTTCCTGGACTTACATGCTTTTTTAAATAAGGATGCTTGGAAAAGACCCTGATGGCTGGGAAAGATTGAGGGCAGAAGGAGAAGGTGGGGGGCAGAGAATGAGATGGTTGGATGCATCATTGACTCAGTGGACATGAGTTTGAGCAAACTCAAGGAGATAGTGAAGGACAGGGAAGCCTGGCATGCTGCAGTCCATAGGGTCACAAAGAGTCAGACATGACTGAACAACTTAAATTCTTCTTTGAATTCAAAACCTGGGCATCAGGGAGTTGTTCTCTTTCTAGGAGCTTACCCATCCTCACTAAGAACATAATTCATTCTGCCCAACTTTAGGGGCTCAACCTTCTTGAAGCCCTATTAGACATATCACATNTAAATTCTTCTTTGAATTCAAAACCTGGGCATCAGGGAGTTGTTCTCTTTCTAGGAGCTTACCCATCCTCACTAAGAACATAATTCATTCTGCCCAACTTTAGGGGCTCAACCTTCTTGAAGCCCTATTAGACATATCACATAATATCCCTCTCTCCACTCTCCTCAGGAGCTTTCACCGTGGAACCACATCTCTAATGCTGAAAAGCAGCTGAAAATACCCAGGACCACCTGACTCTCTGATTCAGTGGGACTCAACCCCTAACCTCAGGGGAGTTTCCTGAGCCATGAAGGAAGCCTTGAGCTGAGCACAGAAGGAAACATGGGAAAGGATGTTGATTATTATTTTCCCAGCTATTATCCTGACCTGATTACTCTTGTCATTATGGGCTCTCATTAAAGCTCAGTGGAGGACAACACTAAATGCTACTGAGAATAACTTCAGATTCCTCGGATCCCATGTTCCCACATTAGGGATTCACACAGATTATGGAAGCGGCAAGGTGGGTCTCCTGGCCCTTACTCTCTTATTACAGATACGCAGTGTGTGGCTCGGGGAGGTGACTCCCAGTCTGCCCACAAGGCTCCCTTCTGTGAACCACATGGATGAAGTGCTCTGCCTCCCTGGGCTGGGAGCCACACCCAGCTGAGAAACACCTGGGGCCCTGGAGCCAGAGCTGGCCGCCACAGCACCTCCTCTTTAGATTCTTCTCATGTCCCCATTTCTTGGGTCTGTCTTTCTCCACACATTAGCCCCCTCCCTGGGGGCTTTCTGGCCATCACAACTGTGATGCCAGCTTCCTGCCTACGCCAGACGCCCAGCTACAGGAGGCCCAGCCCACTAAGGTTTTGCCAAAACAACATCTGCAGCAGCGCTTCTCTTGTTTTCTGTCTGGAGATGAAGGGAGTTTGTCCTGGGCTTCAGGGAGTGAGGATGAGAAGTATTTACAATGTGTCTGTCCTCTCAATTTGGGAAAGAGGCAATTAATGCAGCTTCAGATATGCGGCTATCCCCAAGTCCCTGTGTTCCGCTGCCTAGGTCCCAGCACTTGCAGTCACATCTTCTAGCACTGTTGGAGAAGGCCTGGAGGGTGAAGCTGTGGAGGTCACATGCTTGGGGGGGAGGGGCCTCCAGGATTTCAGACTTTTAACAGTTTCTATCCTTTTGCTCCTATGATGCACCTAGGGAATTACAGAAGCGAAAAGAACCTCTCTGGGGACATTTCCAACCAAATCCTGGTCTGACCATCTGTCCACATCTCCCCTGCTCAAGCTCCCACCCCGTCACTCTTTCATTCTCTCTCACGCACACTCAGCCCCTACCGCAGGCCCATGCTGGTGAAGGAGATCGGAGCTGGAGCACTCCTTTCGTGGGTCAGCAGGGCACAGCGGCTGAGAAGCGACCCTCAAGGGCACCGCCATCTTTGGGGGAGCAGGTCCCCTTCATAACCGTCAGCCTGTGCCATAAGTCTGACGAATTAGTAACACTTTCCATCACTCCCCCCAGCAGGGGAGAGAGCCTGTATGAGCCAGTGCGGTGAAGGATGATGACGTGAAGGCGTGAAAGGTGGCTTTGGGAAGCACAAAGCAGGCCCTGAGAGCCCAGCTCCAGGAACCTGGAGGCCTCAGTCTTCCAAGCCACAGAGGCCACCTGCAGCCCCCTGACTGACCCCTGGGAGCAACTCTCCGGGCCTCGTGTCTTTGTGGCTGAAACCCTAGGCTCAGCTGTCTCCCGAGGCACAGGCAGAACTGAACCTTCACTCCTTCCCACACTGGCCACTGTGCAAGGGGCAAACACACTCACTCCCACACCTCTGTGTAAGTGCCCTCCACTAACGTGACTCCCCACACCTCCCTCCCGAACCCTCGCGTCCNATGCGGCTATCCCCAAGTCCCTGTGTTCCGCTGCCTAGGTCCCAGCACTTGCAGTCACATCTTCTAGCACTGTTGGAGAAGGCCTGGAGGGTGAAGCTGTGGAGGTCACATGCTTGGGGGGGAGGGGCCTCCAGGATTTCAGACTTTTAACAGTTTCTATCCTTTTGCTCCTATGATGCACCTAGGGAATTACAGAAGCGAAAAGAACCTCTCTGGGGACACTTCCAACCAAATCCTGGTCTGACCATCTGTCCACATCTCCCCTGCTCAAGCTCCCACCCCGTCACTCTTTCATTCTCTCTCACGCACACTCAGCCCCTACCGCAGGCCCATGCTGGTGAAGGAGATCGGAGCTGGAGCACTCCTTTCGTGGGTCAGCAGGGCACAGCGGCTGAGAAGCGACCCTCAAGGGCACCGCCATCTTTGGGGGAGCAGGTCCCCTTCATAACCGTCAGCCTGTGCCATAAGTCTGACGAATTAGTAACACTTTCCATCACTCCCCCCAGCAGGGGAGAGAGCCTGTATGAGCCAGTGCGGTGAAGGATGATGACGTGAAGGCGTGAAAGGTGGCTTTGGGAAGCACAAAGCAGGCCCTGAGAGCCCAGCTCCAGGAACCTGGAGGCCTCAGTCTTCCAAGCCACAGAGGCCACCTGCAGCCCCCTGACTGACCCCTGGGAGCAACTCTCCGGGCCTCGTGTCTTTGTGGCTGAAACCCTAGGCTCAGCTGTCTCCCGAGGCACAGGCAGAACTGAACCTTCACTCCTTCCCACACTGGCCACTGTGCAAGGGGCAAACACACTCACTCCCACACCTCTGTGTAAGTGCCCTCCACTAACGTGACTCCCCACACCTCCCTCCCGAACCCTCGCGTCCAGCAAAGTCCCTGGTAACCTCAACCTCATCCAAGCGCTTTCTGCAACTCCTGACCTTACCTGAAACAGGACTGTCTCGAGAGGAGCTTATTGCTCCGTCACAGCCCACACCCCTTCAGGCCCACTTGGTGAGGCGGCATCTTCCTGCTCTGCCTTCCCTATTCCAACCATCGCTTCTCATCACTTTCTCTGAAGGCCGTTTTGTCCTACTGTATCATCATTTTTGACCCTCCTGATCACTCTTTCTCACTGACCCCACGTCTTGCCCCTGTAAGGCTCTGAGTCTTTCTCTCTGTCCCAAATTTCTGCCTCCCCGTGAGGAAACGTCACCATGTGTATGCACAGCTGAATTTTTCTGCCCCTTGGGCTCTCCACGTCCCACTCCACCTGACCATATCCTGCCTTCAGCCTCCAGCAGCTGCCACTCCAAAACCCACCACTGTTCCTCCAGAGCCTGGCACCAAGGGTACTCAATAAATACTCCCTAAGTAAGAGAATAAATGAATGAGGGGATGAATGAAGCATGTGTCACAAGAAGGGATGTGGAAAATGGGAAGAGTTCTCTAGAGGTGAGAGACAGAGGTTCTAGTCCTAATCCTGCCCTAAATAGCTGTGTGACATTGGGCATCTTTTCCCATCTCATGGCCTCCTTTTCTTCATCTGAAAAATTAAAAATTTTGTGTAGATGATTTCTGAAAACTCTGCTTCTGACTGTTAGCAATACCAGGCTGTGGTTTACTTATTTATGATATTTATGTCAAAAATAAGTATATATACTTATCTATGATATTTAGGCATTACACTAAGCACTTTCTATATATTACTATTCATCTACCCAATAACTCTGGGAAGAATTTATTGTCCTCATTATAAAGATGAGAACAATTGAAGATAAGAGAAATTACAGATTTGCCTTGTCATAGATGGTAGGTGGCAGATTCAGGATTAGAATCCAAACAAAAACTTGTTTTTGTTGTGGTCAACAAAAACAGGTGTGTCTGAATGTGTATCAAGTATCAAGATGAAAGAGGCCTCCTGTTTAAAGAGACTGCTATTTGCTCTTCTAAACTAGGCTTCTGAGGGAGCTTTCCTGGCAATCCACTGAAGGGGGCACAGGTTCGATCCCTGGTCAGGGAAGCTAATATCCTATATGCCGTGTGATGCAGCCAAAACAACAGCAATAATAAATAATATAAAGAAAGAAAGGATAAACAAGGTGTCTCTTAGGTGGCCGGGGGCTGCCTTCAGAATGCTGTCTGGGGGCACAGAACACCTTTTGCATAGGCCAGACCCCCACCAGTTCAGCCAACAGTCATGAGCCTGGTGCTGCAGCAAAGGAGGCGCTGCCACAGATCACGGTGTCTGGGCAGATGTGCCAGGTGTCTTGGTGCCCTAAGAGTGCCTCTGAGTCAGGCTGTGTCACGTGAGGTTCATGGACTGTTGCATCAGGATGGCCTGGGTTCTTATGACAAATAGGCCTACATCCCATCTCAAATCACAGAATCAGAACCTCAAGCAAGAAAGAGGCTGCTTAATCTGAATTTTTACCAAACTCTCTAGGGATCTGAGTTACTATACAAGAAGTCCTAGGGTGCAGGGATTTGAATGCCAGATAAAGGATACTTGATTAATGCTGTAAGCAATGGGAAGCCTTTGAAGTCTTTTGAAAGCTGAAAAGTGACATGTTTAGGATATTGTTCAAAGAAAATTATTCTGGCAAGTCTTCACTGTGGACTGAAGTGAAGAGAGACTGGAGGGCAGAATAACTAGTCAGTCAGTCACTCAGTCGTGTCCGACTCTTTGCAGCCCTATGAACTGCAGCACACCAGGCCTCCCTGTCCATCGCCAACTCCCAGAGTTCACCCAAACTCATGTCCATCGAGTCGGTGATGCCATCCAGACATATCATCCTCTGTTGTGCCCTTCTCCTCCTGCCCTCAATCTTTCCCAGCATCAGGGTCTTTTCCAAGGAGTCAGTTCTTCACATCAGGTGCCAAAGCGTTGGAGTTTCAGCTTCAACATCAGTCCTTCCAATGAACACCCAGGACTGATCTCCTTTAGGATGGACTGGTTGGACCTCCTTGCAATCCAAAGGATTCTCAAGAGTCTTTTCCAACACCACAGTTCAAAAGCATCAATTCTTCTGTGCTCAGCTTTCTTTATAGTCCAACTCTCACATCCATACATGACTATTGGGAAAACCATAGCCTTGCCTAGATGGACCTTTATGGGCAAAGTAATGTCTCTGCTTTTTTATATGCTGTCTGGGTTGGTCATAACTTTCCTT
>SJYV01007687.1:329923-352580 GCA_006410875.1 Neotragus pygmaeus
AAAAATAAAGTCAGCCACTGTTTCTACTATTTCCCCATCTATTTGCCATGAAGTGATGGGACCAGATGCCTTGATCTTAGTTTTCTGAATGTTGAGCTTTAAGCCACCTTTTTCACTCTCCTCTTTCACTTTCATCAAGAGGCTCTTTAGTTCTTTTCCACTTTCTGCCATAAGGTAAACAGTAGGCTATGGCAACAGTCTAGATGGAACAGAAGGACTGGGGAGGGAGAATTTTGCCCATGGTGAGAGGCAAAAGCAGGAACGATGTTGCAAATGTAGTTGTGTTGTTGTGTTGGTCAGTCGCTAAGTCATGTCCAACTCTTTGTAACCCCATGGACTGCAGCACACCAGTCCTTCCCTGTCTTTCACTGTCTCCTAGAGTTTGCTCAAATTCATGTCCATTCAGTCAATGATGCTATCTAACCATCTCATCCTCTGCCACCTTCTTCTCCTTTTACCTTCAGTCTTTTCCAGCATCAGGGTATTTTCCAGTGAGTCAGCTCTTTGCATCAGGTGGCCAAAGTATTGGAGCTTCAGCTTCAGCATCAGTCCTTCCAGTGAATATTCAGGATTGATTTTCTTAAGGATTGACTTGTTTGATCTTCTTGCTACCCAAAGGACTCTCAAGAGTCTTCTCCAGCACCACACCTTGAAAGCATCAGTTATTCAATGTTCAACCTTCTTTATGGTCCAACTCTAGGCCTTGGCAACTGATCAGAAGCGGTAGGGTTAAAGATGTCTGCCAAACTCAGCCTGGTATCTAGACGAAGAACAGTAATGCTATTTTGAGAGAAAATGAAATCAGAAGTTGAGTATAAAGGAAAAAAGTATCTTGACTTGTTCAGTCTGACATGACTGAGTGACCGAACTGAACTGAACTGAGCAAGTCAAGATAATTTTTTCCCTTATGTTCAACTTCTGATTTCATTCTCTCAAAACAGCATTACCATTCTTGTTACAGGCTTGTTACAAGCTGAGATTAAAACACCAGAAAAAATATTTCAAAATGTTCAGTTCTCAACTGAAATAAAAAGCCGCTGGCAGCTCAGCAGGAAAGTTAGGGTTAGAGATGATAGTTTGACATTTGCTCTGTATAGAGAGATGCTAATTGAAACACTTCCAGGATCAAGGTAGATAATGCAAATGAAGATTAAGTATATAAAAATCACAATAAATCCCAGCCTTTTCCCTTTGGCTCACCACTGGAAATCCTGATGTCACCATGGGCCACTGCCCCGCCCTGTATTATAGATATTGTACGAACAAACCGTACTCAAAGTCTTCTTCCTGCCGAGGTATCCCTGACTGTAATATCCACATCTTTGACCTGTAGTAGAAGAAGGCAAAAGTGGATGAGTTCCCACTCTGTGGCCACATGGTGTCAGATGAGTATGAGCAGCTCTCCTCCGAAGCCCTTGAGGCTGCTTGCATTTGTGCCAACAAGTACATGGTGAAAAGCTGCTGCAAAGGTGGCTTCCACATTCGAGTGTGGCTCCAACCCTTCCCTGTCACCTACATCAAAAAGACGTTGTCCTGTGTTGGAGCTGATAGGCTCCAGACAGGTATGTGTGGTGGCTTTGGAAAGCCCCAGGGCACAGTGTCCAGGGTCCACATTGGCCAAGTCATAATGTCCATCTGCCCCAAGTTGCAGAACAAAGAGCATGTGATTGAACTCTGCAGGGCCAGGTTCAAGTTCCCTGGCTGCCAGAAGATCCACATCTCCAAGAAGTGGGGCTTTATTAAGTTTAATGTGGATAAATTTGAAGACAGTGTAGCAGAAAAACAGCTCATCCTGGATGGCTATAGGCTCAAATACATCCCCAGTTGTGGCCTTTGGACAAATGACGAGCCCTGTACTCATGAGATCCTCGGTGTTATCCCCTCCTTACTCATGCCCACCAATAAATCCTACTTTCCTATCAAGTAATAATAATAAACCCCAGCGTCCAGCCATGGTAAGTGATAATCACGACTTGGTCTCAGCAGGGATGCTGTAAAGAGTGGGTGGGGACTGGACAAATTGAAGGACGTATTCCCTGTCTTAGGTACCAGTCATCGGTAAATAAGAATGTGGAATCAGTGTAAACAGACATGTTAATTTTAAATAGAAATTATAATTCTAGTATAACTTGATACGACACTGCTGCTGCTGCTACTGAGTTGCTTCAGTCGTGTCCGACTCTGTGCAACCCCATAGATGGCAGCCCACCAATCTCCCCCATCCCTGGGATTCTCCAGGCAAGAGCACTGGAGTGGGTTGCCACTTCCTTCTCTAATGCGTGAAAGGGAAAAGTGAAAGTGAAGTCACTCAGTCGTGTCCGACTCTTAACAACCCGTGGGCTGCAGCCCACCAGGCTCCTCCATCCATGGGATTTTCCAGGCAAGAGTACTGGAGTGGGGTGCCATTGCCTTCTCCGTCAATATATACTATGTACATGCTAATATCTGCAAACATATATACACAGGCCCTTCTAACCACAAATATCATACACATTTAAGTATGTACATTCATATATACTGCCTACCTACCCACATGGATACACACACACATACACATGCACACTCACACACTGACTTACTGAAACTCTGCACTGCAGTGTTAGAATGAGCTGATATAATCTTCCTAGAAGATCACAGCCCAGCCTCAGCCTGCAGATCAACTTTACTTAACCTCAGGTTTCAACATGTAGTCAGGAAACTGGGAGGTAGTCTTGACAACCGGGCTAAGGCCCTGCAGGGTCAGCAGGCTGTTGGGAGAGATGGTCACGTACAATTATCTGATTGTGTTGCACTGGGGAGTAGAAAGCAGAGCATGCCTGATGACCCCACAGATAAAGCTAGGGCTGAGAACTGAGGAGAGGAACCCAGTTCTGGGTAAGGATTTGATCTGAGGAGGGTTGTTTGGGAAGCTGTGGGTCACTCTAGAGCAGCCACACAGGTAAGCTGTGCAAGTGGGTGAGATGGGAATCCAGGGAAACAGTGGGTTGGGGTCACATGCACAGAAAAATTTCTGGTCCAGTTGAGGCATACACTGGCATCACCCCCACCTGCACATTACCTGCCCAACATGGCAGTAGGTAGAGTCATAGTTCAGCCGAGTGTTAGGACATTTAATGTTCAAAATTCAACTCAAGGCATTTGGAAAGAGGGGAAGAGATGAGCAAGGAGGAAGAGGAACAGGAAGAAGAGAAGAGAGAGGGAGGGACCCATGGTTCTTATCCATATGTTAGAACTATACCTTGGCTATGCCAAGAAATGGGAGGCAGCAGGCAACAGAAGTGAAATCTGGACTTAAGAGCTTCTCAGGACCCTGGTCCTAGCAGTTCAAGGGAAGTTTCAGAGAATTCCAAAAGTAATTTGGATTATTATAATGTATTTGCCTTTTTAAAAGAAACTGATTGAGAATTCAAATCCTGTAAAGTGACTCGGAAACTTTGCATGTTGGATACATTAAACTTCCTCTCCCTAGGCTTGTGTAGAAAGAAGACAGGATGAGAAAGTACACAAAGTGCTTTCGGGTTCTTATTATCAATGCCCTCTACAAAGTTCAGTAATTAACCACCAGTGATGAGACTAAGACACTCGCTGGGTAATGGGGGAATCTGTGGGATAAGACCTTGCTCCTATTTCAAAATGAAGAATATTCCCCTCCAATTCATTGCATCATCATCTAGAATAACAGCTCTGTGGGATGAGGTGGGACTAGGGGCCACTGTAGTAGAACAGAGGCTTCATGGTCTAATGAAAAGGGCATGATATTTGAAGTCAACAGATCTGCTAGTCCTGGCACTGCTGAGAGCTAGCTGTGTGCCCTGGTGAGTGACATAAGAAATATACAATCGGGACAGAATTCCATTTCCTAAGGTAAAAAACAGGTGACGATCTGTCACAAAACTTTCCCCCCATCACTTACTAGAGCAAGGCCCAGAACAGCAGACCCCTGTCAACAGCATACCCAGGAAGATGTTATTTTCAGATTTTGGTGCTAAATCACTCTGCACACATGTTTATACCCTGGCCTGTTTCCCTGGTCTTGCCAACAGCTGATCTTTTTGTTTGATGTTCTCTGGGTTATCTTGTTTCCAGTTCCAGCCCTATCTCTGAACACACATTGTTTCCCCCCTCAGTGAGCAGAGGTAAGAGTCTAATCCAGCCTGATCCAGCTTTGGGGAGGAGTCAGTGAAGAGCTCATCTAAGAGATTTGTTCAATGCCAAAGCACTAGAATTCCAGGTCATTTTAATGGGTTATATGAAGCAATGGAGCAGAATATTTGACACCTGAACTGTCCTCGAAATATTGAACATATGAGCATAGTAACCTGTTTTCCAGTAGTTTGCAAACAAGATGTGAGCCTCTAAAAAGATCACTAATAAACAGATTATAAATGCCAAATGAATGGTATGTATGTTAATTCTGTAGTGAGAGAATGATCAGCACACGTTTTCAACGTGGAGGACCCAGCTTAAGCTGTGCCTTCAGGAGTGTGAGGGCTTGGGAAAGATGGCAAGGGGGCAGCAAGGTATCCAAGAGATGATGGCATGAGTCACAGTGCAGCAAGGCCAGGCACATTCATAGCACATGGAATGGGGACCACATTACAGGGTAGGGATAGGGATCATGGGCAAATGCTGAGGACTCTGGGATGCGGAACTGCTCTGATGCTTAGAGAACAGTGAGGAGAGTCACCTGGGAGCACAAAGTGGCAGAAACCTAAAAAGGGAGATGCAGCCAAATGATGAAAATTCTTAACTATTACACAAAGGGGTCCATACTTAATGCAGTAGACAAATGGAGGATATCTCAGAATGATCTGAGCAAAGGAAGAGCNGGCAGAGCCGAGGGGCGGCGGAGTGAGAGGCTGGTCGGGCAACCGGTCCAGTCGGAGACCTCTCAGACCCGCGACAGGAGCCAGACACGCAGGGCCGAGAGAAGAGCAGACATGCTCCCGGAGATAGCCGCCGCCGTGGGCTTCCTCTCCAGCCTTCTGAGGACTCGGGGCTGCGTGAACGAGCAGCGACTGCAGGTGTTCCGCGGGGCTCTCCAGGCGGCGCTAACGGGTGAGCACGGGGCGGAGGGCCCGGCGCCCTAGGGCTCAGTCCCCACCGAGGGGGGCTCCCCGCCGAGCGGCCCCGGCCCGTTCGCTCCTTCGGGTCGTGGTCCTCGGCCCTGTGCTTGGGGCCGGGTGCGCCGTGGTTCCGGCTGACTGCTGCCCTCTGAGCTGTCGTGGGCGCGGAGTCCTGACTGCGACCCCGGGTCGCCGCTGGGTGCCGCGGAAGCGGGGTGCCTGTGGGTCTGCGTGCGGGCTCTTCTCCCTCACTGGACCCCAGACCCTGCAGGCGACAGCCCGACCAGCCGAGGGTCCTTATGGAACGAGAAGGCGCAGTGGAACCTTCCAAACAGCTCGGGCTCCCAGCCGAGGCTCTTCCGGCCGCGCGGGGAGCGCCGTGCCTGGGGCAGTGGCTGGCACGTCAAGTGAGAATCCGGGCCCCCTTTCTATCCTCCGGCCTCTTTTAGCCATCTGCCACCATTTCTGGTACCGAGAGAGGCTTGTATGCAGTAACTGCGCTCCGCGGGCCTGTGTTGGGCTTGGGGGCGGTGCGGCGTGAGATGAGGAGGTGGGCAAGAGATAAGCAGCTGCTGGCTGAGGAGAGACCTGTCTCCTAGCTGTTGGCTGTCGGGCTTGGGCAGCAATAGCCATCTTTAAACGTGCCCACACAGTCCCGCTTTCTGAGGGACAACATATGTTTCCTTAAAACATCCCAGTTCTGCCTCCCTTAGCCACGGTGACAGGCCTTTGACTTTTCAAGGCAGAGGAAACCACCGAGGCACTGGGTGGGAGACATGATGACCTGCTGTGGGCCCAAAAGTGAGGACAGCCTTCTTGGCCTTGAAATTTTGGCTCGGAGGTTCCCAGAGGCCCTGCCTGGACATGTCAGCCCCAGGCGTATCCTCCTCCTTAAACCGGGAATGTGCCAAAGGCAATATACTGGCCACAAAGGATTGCCCCAGAGCTCTGGGACACCCTCTCGATACAGATACACCCATGTCTTAGAAGGAGGGGTCTTTCCAGATTCCATAATTTTTTGTTGTTGTTGGCTACAATGTCAGGAGGGTTTCAGGAGGGTCATAAAATTCCTGAGAAACCATGTTCCTTACTTAAAATAACTAGGCCCTTTCCTCTCCTCCTGTCATCACCCTCACCCCCACCCGCACCTACCAGTGCAGGGGACAGACTTAGGTTCTATCCCTGGGTTGGGAAGATCCCGGGGAGAAGGGAGTGGCAACCCACTGCAGTATTCTTGCCTGGAGAATCCCATGGACAGAGGAGCCTGGCAGGCTACAGTCCATGGGGTCGCATGAACACAACTGAAGTGACTTAGCACACATCCCATCACCCTCCACCCCTTGTGGTCGCATCCATGGCCCAGCTGCACTAACCAGTGCATCTCCGCCTTGTCCTGTCTCCACAGAGCACTACAAACACCATTGGTTTCCTGAAAAACCATCCAAGGGCTCTGGCTACCGCTGCATACGCATCAACCACAAGATGGACCCCATCATCAGTAAAGTGGCTAACCAGATTGGACTCAGCCAGCCTCAGCTGCACCGATTGCTGCCCAGTGAGCTGACCTTGTGGGTGGACCCCTACGAGGTGTCCTACCGCATCGGGGAGGATGGCTCCATCTGCGTCCTGTACCAGGAGGCCCCAGTGGCCACATCCTATGGGCTTCTCACCTGCAAGAACCAAATGATACTGGGCAGGAGCAGTCCTTCAAAGAACTACATCATGGCAGTCTCCAGTTAGATCCCTCGCCAGTCCCAGCTGGCACTCTACTGTACTCAACTCTGCTGTGACAGCAGGCCACTGCATATCTCAACCTGGGGAACTGTATTTTAAATGAAGAGCTATTTATATATATATATATATATTTTTTTTTTTTTTAAGAAAAGTGGAGAAAAAAACCAAAAGATTTTTTAAAGAAAAAAATCCTTAAAGGATGCTGCTTGGAAGTGGCCTCCGCAGGTGCCTTTGGGGAGGATTGTGTGCTTGAGTCTGCGAGCCAGTGTCTGCCTGTGGGAGGGAGGAATGGTGTTCTGGCTGAGGTGAGAGAAGTTTGGCTAACACCCCAGGAAGGTGTGGGAGGGAGCAAACAAGATGAGCAACTGTGAACAAGAGAGGTCAGGATCTGTCCTGGGAAAGAAAAGAGGCTGAGTTCAAACTTCTCACTCTCCCAACCAGGCCACCTGCACCCCTGGCCCCTCTCTAACTCAAGGGCATTCAAGCCTGGACTTAAGTCATGCTATATTGCCTAATCTCATTTATTTTTATTTTTTATGAGATCCTAGGCACAGAATGAAAAGGCCTTTCCTAATTCCTTCTGTCCGGAGTAGCTTTTCTTGAAATCGTGACTTGTTTCTAATTCTATTCTCAGAGACCTGTAGATGTTGCTTCCAACCAAGAATATAAAGGTTTTTGTTCTGGAGGTCAGGGGAGTGAGGCAGGGGTTGGAGGTTACTGGAGTCGGGACAGAAGGACATCGTGTACCAACACTTGCCTTGCTGTGATGCTGCTCCGTGTGGCGATTAACTTGGGGGTGACTTGTAATGGAATTTTAGAATCCAAAGAGTATCCACTGGGATGTTTTTTTGGCCAAAACTCTTTTTGTAACCAGATGGAAGTCCTAATGATGCTACCATTATTTCTTCGAGAGGTAGCTCAAAAGCTACAGGGAACTTCAGGTCCTTGATTATTGCCTTCTTTTTAAAAGCACACACTCCTCTCCAACTGCCCCTCCTCAGCCCACCAACCCTACTCCACACCCCTCCCCTTCTTGTTGGGTCATGGAACTACCCTATTTTCTAGGACAAGAGTTCTCAGTCACTGTGCAATATGGCCTCCTGGGTCCCAGGAGGAGCTGGAGGAGAGCAGGTTGTCACAACCTCCTGGCGCCCTGGTGGGCTTAGGAAACGCTCTCCCTCTGTCCTCAGGACTGTGGCTTTATGCTTAGCCTTGCAGGTATTTCTTGGCTGAATGAGAGAATGCCCCAACTTACTGCTTGGTACTCTTATGGAACTGACTCTAACAGCCAGACCTTGGGCATTGTTTTTCTTCCTTGGTGCTCGGAGCACCCGTGGGAGAGGCTGCCGTCTCTCTCCCTACAATCCAAGTTTGTCTACAGACTTGTGCAATATTTACTGTTCTGGGTCTGAGGAAAATGGAAAATTTCACAGGGAAGAAATCCCATTGCTTCAGTTTCTCAGTGACATTGGCGAGGGGTCTTCAAGGCCGTGAGTTTCCCAGACCCAAGTCCCCTTGCGAAGGCCACAGCTGGGCGTCTGGTGAACCTGGCTGCTGTCCGGCTGTGGCCCGTAGTGAGGGACTTCTCTCTCCACTGCCGGTCCCCTTTCCTGGATTTCTTAACTACTCAATTCTGACTCAGAGGTGCTATTTACCAAACACTCGCCCTACCCATTCCTGCCAGTTCTGCCTCTTGAATTTTCCAAATCCCAAGCTACCTTCCCAGGCCCTGTTTCCAGTCCTTATTGCTTTAATGTTGACTTCAGGCCGGTAGACCCAAGTGCTCATTTTCTGGCATATGGGTTGAAACAAAGCTGTGAATCCCTGCAGATTGTTGTTACATCTTGTCTCCAAACAGGTTCCTGCCTTTTTATAAGCAGCCTCATGGTTTCATACTTAATCTTTTCTCTCTTCTTTTTGACAGTTCACTTTAAAAACAATAAACACCCAGAGCTGGACTGTTGAGCAGGCCTGTCTCTCCTTTAAGTAAAAATAAATATATTTGTAAGCTATTCTGACAGAAAAGACAAAGGTTACTAATTGTATAACAGTGTTGTTTATGGAAGAATGTACAGCTTTATGGACACATGTACACTTTTTTGGGTTACTTTAATAAAAATGTAGCAGATGAAGTCCTGTGGTGTAGAGAAGATAAAATTCCCACATTGCTAATTTTGCATTTCCCTCAGATCCAAATCCTTTGTGTCTCACAGTGTGTCTCTTTAGCTGGATTCAGAAGTCCTGTGGCATAGGTGGGAGGGACATTTCCAAGCATTTCCTCTTTCTTGGGAAACAGCTTCTTCCTTCCTTCCTTTAATGCATATTCTAACTTCCATGTGAAAATGCTAGTTGGGCCCATGATCTAGTCTGAACTTTCCTAGGTTACCCAGGGCTCATTTTACGCATCGTGTTCTTGCTCAGCCATACTCATTAGTTCATTCAGCAAGCATTTATTGTATGTGCTAGATACTAAAAATATTAAAAATGATTAAGACAGTCCATTCACAGACTGGGACAGTGAACAG
Source organism: Neotragus pygmaeus (assembly GCA_006410875.1). Taxonomy (NCBI): domain Eukaryota; kingdom Metazoa; phylum Chordata; class Mammalia; order Artiodactyla; family Bovidae; genus Neotragus; species Neotragus pygmaeus. The sequence continues at coordinate 339,249 of SJYV01007687.1, forward strand.
AGGACACTGAACCCCTTTCCAGATAGGGGCAGAATTTTTAAAATTCTTGTCCTGTTCCATTGTGATCTTTTGGGGCTCCCACATGACACTAACTATTCTTATTATGTGAGGCAATTGAGCCTCAGGATACATGTGACAGAAGGTTAATGTTACCAGTTAACTAAAATGTGGCTACTTCTGACATCAAACACCAAGACCAAAGGTTTGTTACCCATTTATGACTCTCTGACTGTATGGATGGATCTATGTAAGGACATACGAGCAGCCTTCCTTGTCCCTGACTTTTGGGTTCTACCCATGAGGTTTTAACACAGGCTTCTCCACTGCCACTTCACTTGCTAGCTCTGCAGTTCACACTGAGGTCACAAGTGAATTTTTGACCTGGGCTATCTTTTTGTTGGCCATAAGTGGGCTATGCATGCGTGCTTAGTCACTCAGTCATGTGACTCTTTGTGACCTTCGTGGACTGTAGCCTGCCAGGCTCCTCTCCATGGAATTTTCCAGGCAAGGATACTGGAGTGGGTTGCTGTTTCCTCCTCCAGTGGATCTTCCTGACCCTGAGTCTCTTGAGTCTCCTGCCTTGGCAGGCGGATTCTTGACCACTGCCACCTGGGAAGCATAAGTGAACTGTACTTAATTTTAAACATGTCGACTCGTGAACAGTGGCATAGCCCCACCATACGCATCCTTCATACCTCCATGACCTTCATCAACAAACACAGTTTGACCTAGGTGTCCTAGATGGGAAGTAGGCCAGGGAAGCTATGCGTGGTATACTGGGAGGGTAGGTGAACCAGGAAATGGCAGTCAGGGAAGCTAGCTCTTCTGTATCACAAATAGAATTGGTTAGAGACCCATTTGTGTCAAGGAATTGTTTAAAAGAAATGGCCCCATTTCCATGGCTACCTTCTAACACAAATGTCCTAGGTACTCATTGGTCAAGGACCTACTTTTTTGGTAGGTCCTTACAAATGAGGTTAGGGTTGAATTTTTGCTCTTCTCTTATTAGGTACAAAATCAGCATCTATCTTCTTGTTTCCCAATAGACTCCTCTCATGAAGGATATTTCATCGTTTAGTCAAAGTCCTGGAATTCAGGAAGGGTTGTCTGGAAGTTAAGGGTATACCATCAACCACTTCTGTTTCCAAGCCAGGGAAACCGTAGAATGGCAGATTGGTCTTGGAGTTGCTCTTGGTTCTAGATAGACTAATAGTCCCTCAATTTACATAAGAGGGTTCTGTGATCAAGCAGTGTGCTATTTACTTTAGATCTGTCTGTAAGAGTGGAGAGCTCCCCTTAGCTAGGTGAGGAAACAGGGGCTGTGAACAGGAATTGCTTGAGGAGTTGCAATTGTTGGATTTTTTGTGTTCAGGGCCCAAGCATTGGTTGGTCCATCCTGCTCCTAGCTTCTCTACTTGGTAAACAGAGCTAGCCTGGGAGACCTGTGCTCGATCAGCTGTTTCTGGATGATAGGCACCACCCCAGAGAGTGTAGACAGGGCTCTAGGAGCTGCAGATTAACAGCCCATCCTGACTCCTGATAAGAAGGTTTGGGTGGGAGAGTCCTTGATGCTGCAGCAAATGAGCCCCAGTGGAAAGAAACCCACTTCAGTGAGGCTGACGTTTGCTCCTTTACCAGCCTGTGGTCAGGAAAGATCGTGGGAAATCCTGGCTTCCAGGAAAGTGCTGGAAAGAGTGGTGCAGTAGGGAGTTCTGGCCTGGGTCGGAGAATCTATGGGTTGTGGTCCAGGTTCTTCTTCCCAGCTAACTGCATGAGTTTGGATAAGTCCCTAAGTTTTCCTATCAGAAATTAGGAGGTGACCTCTGTTCCTTTCTTCTAAGCTTTTGGTTCTAAATCATCTTCTTTATCCTGGCAATCACTGGAAGGCACATTTCTTATCATTATTTTCAGTTAGTTGAACCAAAAGTTCATTTAGGCTAGGAAGTGGAATCAGTAATAATCTTCCCTTGTTTGGATCAGATTCCTGCCTGATAAGCTTTCAACTCCCAGATCTAGTGAGGCAGTGATGCCAAGAGGTCAGAAGCTCAGACGCTAGTGTCAGACTGCCTAGACACCTAATCTAATCTAACCTCAGCTCCACCACCTACTTAGTGTATTAGAAAGCAGAGACATCACATTACCAACAAAGTGATACAATCAAAGATCGTTTTTCCAGTAGTCTTGTATGGATGTAAGAGATGGACCGTAAAGGCAATCCCTTGGACTGCAAGGAGATCCACCCAGTCCATCCTAAAGGAAATCAGTCCTGAATATTCATTGGAAGGACTGATGCTAAAGCTGAAACTTCAATACTTTGGCCACCTGATGTGAAGAGCCAACTCATTGGAAAAGACCCTGATGCTGGGAAAGAATGAAGGCAGGAGGAAAAGGGGGAGACAAAGGATGAGATGGTTGGATGGCATCACCAACTCGATAGCATGAGTTTGAATAAACTCCAGAAGATGGTGAAGAATAGCACTGTCATGCTGCAGTCTGGGGGATCATAAAGAATCAGACACAAGTTAGCGACTAAACACCACCACCACCTACCTACTGGCTGTGAAACCTGGGGCAGATTACTTCACCAGGCCTTCATTTCCCCATTTGTAAAATAGGATTAGGAATAGAATCCACCTCAAAATGTTGTGAGGATTAAATGAGATCCATATTCTATCCATATTCTTGAATAGTGCTTTGCACTATTCTATTAATTACCAAATGAATGAGAATTATAGTTTTAAGTAGAAACTGACCTCATCTCTTCAAGGGCTCTAAATTGGTCCTGAGATGAGTAAGGACTCTGACATTCTGATAACTGGAAGGAAACCATTATAAAAGTAATAGTTCCTATGAAGGCCTCTAAGAGCAGCTATGGAGAACCCCATTCAAGCAGTCTCTCTGAGTATCTGATGAATGAATGAATGAATGAACTGATGTCTGACCTTTGTCGTTGTTGCTGAAATGGACAGTGTTCTTTCCAGACAGCTGATCTCATTGGCTCCTAAACAGTTTTAACCTGTTGGCTTCAGGCTCTGCTGTAGATTTCTACTAAAGTGGCTACATGCTCATTCACACACCAAGTGGGTGGAGAAAGAAATTTTCCAATAACACCTTTGCTTACCTACACATCCTGCCTACTTATGGAATCACACCTAACTGCTCTCCCTTTCCAGAAGACAGAGAAATGGGGAAGTTGAGAAAGGCAAGGGTAATGAGTTCTAGAGAGTTCTGCCTTTCTTTCTGCACCATTTGTTTGCAGAGCTAGCAAGAAAAATGTTTGAGCTTAATCTAAAAGATTACCAGGGCACTGGATAACAACGATTTTATACAAAGAAGTGTACCCCACACATGCAGCCAGGCCTTCCCCTGGCATTGAGAGAAGCCAGGTTCTCTGACCTCCCATCAGCTCCAGGTCATTTTGTTCCCACCAGAGCCCTGGCTATTCCACTGCCCGCCCTCGTTCCCATAAACAAGGATGGGTCTTAATTCAGTCCTAGCCTAGTAAACCTGATGGGTTGCCCAGAGCACCTCAGGTAAGAGGTTATGGCTGGGCAGGCGGAGCAAGAGCTACTTGATTTACCAGCAGAGAGGGACCCTTTAAAGTTTGGTGGGTAGCAGGGAGATGAGGGAAAGACCAGACAGTCAATGGATGAGGCTAGCTGGACAGAGGACGCAGTGAACTTGCAGAGCTAGCTCAAGCCTTGTCTGAAAAGGACCCCATTTATTAGCTCTAGTTATCCTGGGAGACCAGTAATACCAGTTATTGTAATTTTTCTAGAGAAACCTTAAATGTAGATTTCTATTTGACATCTCCCTAAGTTCTAATCACAAAGACTACATCTGCCTAGGCAGCCAGTTTGTGACCTATGATACCTCTAGGGTGTGGGGGTTCTGACCCCCACCCCCACAGTGAGTCTCTGCCTAAGGACACCAGTGTGGACTGCCACAATGGCCGTGGTCTTTAGAGAAGAACACCCCTGATAGAGACAAGGGCACATCTGGGGCCTCTGCCCCCTCCAAGGACTCAGCTAGAAGTAGCTCTCCCTTCCCTCAACCTGTGCCTGGGACTGTGGTCTCCGGGCCTCTTCTCAAGCCTGCTCTGCCCCGTCCTACCCCCTCACTTGATCTGGTTAACTCTTGTCTCTCAAGATATAGACCTGGGACGTGTCTTCCCAGGATACCCGGTTTTTTCCACTGTCTTGGTCCTTTTAACCTGAGTTTACAGCTAGAGTGTAGGCCAGGGCCTTACCTGAGGAGTGTTTGTTTGATGCCTAGTAGATGTTTTTGAATATTGTTTGAATGAATGTCAGAGAAGCCAAGGAGTGTGTGTGTTAGTCAGTTGACTCCGACTCTTTGTGACCCCATGGACTAGCTCCAGGGTATCTTTCCAACCCAGGGATTGAACCCGGATCTCCTGCATTGCAGGCAGATGCTTTTCTAGGGAAGCCCAAGAGCAGCCAAGAGCAGAGGCTAATAGATGAAAGGGATTTACTAATAGATCAGGGGTAGAAGGAAAACTCAGGTCCCCTTAAGGTCTTTCAGTGAGAGGTCTCAGCTCAAAAGACCAACCTGTGATTGCTCCTTCTTAAAAAAAAAAAAAAAANATACTTAATCTTTTCTCTCTTCTTTTTGACAGTTCACTTTAAAAACAATAAACACCCAGAGCTGGACTGTTGAGCAGGCCTGTCTCTCCTTTAAGTAAAAATAAATATATTTGTAAGCTATTCTGACAGAAAAGACAAAGGTTACTAATTGTATAACAGTGTTGTTTATGGAAGAATGTACAGCTTTATGGACACATGTACACTTTTTTGGGTTACTTTAATAAAAATGTAGCAGATGAAGTCCTGTGGTGTAGAGAAGATAAAATTCCCACATTGCTAATTTTGCATTTCCCTCAGATCCAAATCCTTTGTGTCTCACAGTGTGTCTCTTTAGCTGGATTCAGAAGTCCTGTGGCATAGGTGGGAGGGACATTTCCAAGCATTTCCTCTTTCTTGGGAAACAGCTTCTTCCTTCCTTCCTTTAATGCATATTCTAACTTCCATGTGAAAATGCTAGTTGGGCCCATGATCTAGTCTGAACTTTCCTAGGTTACCCAGGGCTCATTTTACGCATCGTGTTCTTGCTCAGCCATACTCATTAGTTCATTCAGCAAGCATTTATTGTATGTGCTAGATACTAAAAATATTAAAAATGATTAAGACAGTCCATTCACAGACTGGGACAGTGAACAGAGGACACTGAACCCCTTTCCAGATAGGGGCAGAATTTTTAAAATTCTTGTCCTGTTCCATTGTGATCTTTTGGGGCTCCCACATGACACTAACTATTCTTATTATGTGAGGCAATTGAGCCTCAGGATACATGTGACAGAAGGTTAATGTTACCAGTTAACTAAAATGTGGCTACTTCTGACATCAAACACCAAGACCAAAGGTTTGTTACCCATTTATGACTCTCTGACTGTATGGATGGATCTACGTAAGGACATACGAGCAGCCTTCCTTGTCCCTGACTTTTGGGTTCTACCCATGAGGTTTTAACACAGGCTTCTCCACTGCCACTTCACTTGCTAGCTCTGCAGTTCACACTGAGGTCACAAGTGAATTTTTGACCTGGGCTATCTTTTTGTTGGCCATAAGTGGGCTATGCATGCGTGCTTAGTCACTCAGTCATGTGACTCTTTGTGACCTTCGTGGACTGTAGCCTGCCAGGCTCCTCTCCATGGAATTTTCCAGGCAAGGATACTGGAGTGGGTTGCTGTTTCCTCCTCCAGTGGATCTTCCTGACCCTGAGTCTCTTGAGTCTCCTGCCTTGGCAGGCGGATTCTTGACCACTGCCACCTGGGAAGCATAAGTGAACTGTACTTAATTTTAAACACGTCGACTCGTGAACAGTGGCATAGCCCCACCATACGCATCCTTCATACCTCCATGACCTTCATCAACAAACACAGTTTGACCTAGGTGTCCTAGATGGGAAGTAGGCCAGGGAAGCTATGCGTGGTATACTGGGAGGGTAGGTGAACCAGGAAATGGCAGTCAGGGAAGCTAGCTCTTCTGTATCACAAATAGAATTGGTTAGAGACCCATTTGTGTCAAGGAATTGTTTAAAAGAAATGGCCCCATTTCCATGGCTACCTTCTAACACAAATGTCCTAGGTACTCATTGGTCAAGGACCTACTTTTTTGGTAGGTCCTTACAAATGAGGTTAGGGTTGAATTTTTGCTCTTCTCTTATTAGGTACAAAATCAGCATCTATCTTCTTGTTTCCCAATAGACTCCTCTCATGAAGGATATTTCATCGTTTAGTCAAAGTCCTGGAATTCAGGAAGGGTTGTCTGGAAGTTAAGGGTATACCATCAACCACTTCTGTTTCCAAGCCAGGGAAACCGTAGAATGGCAGATTGGTCTTGGAGTTGCTCTTGGTTCTAGATAGACTAATAGTCCCTCAATTTACATAAGAGGGTTCTGTGATCAAGCAGTGTGCTATTTACTTTAGATCTGTCTGTAAGAGTGGAGAGCTCCCCTTAGCTAGGTGAGGAAACAGGGGCTGTGAACAGGAATTGCTTGAGGAGTTGCAATTGTTGGATTTTTTGTGTTCAGGGCCCAAGCATTGGTTGGTCCATCCTGCTCCTAGCTTCTCTACTTGGTAAACAGAGCTAGCCTGGGAGACCTGTGCTCGATCAGCTGTTTCTGGATGATAGGCACCACCCCAGAGAGTGTAGACAGGGCTCTAGGAGCTGCAGATTAACAGCCCATCCTGACTCCTGATAAGAAGGTTTGGGTGGGAGAGTCCTTGATGCTGCAGCAAATGAGCCCCAGTGGAAAGAAACCCACTTCAGTGAGGCTGACGTTTGCTCCTTTACCAGCCTGTGGTCAGGAAAGATCGTGGGAAATCCTGGCTTCCAGGAAAGTGCTGGAAAGAGTGGTGCAGTAGGGAGTTCTGGCCTGGGTCGGAGAATCTATGGGTTGTGGTCCAGGTTCTTCTTCCCAGCTAACTGCATGAGTTTGGATAAGTCCCTAAGTTTTCCTATCAGAAATTAGGAGGTGACCTCTGTTCCTTTCTTCTAAGCTTTTGGTTCTAAATCATCTTCTTTATCCTGGCAATCACTGGAAGGCACATTTCTTATCATTATTTTCAGTTAGTTGAACCAAAAGTTCATTTAGGCTAGGAAGTGGAATCAGTAATAATCTTCCCTTGTTTGGATCAGATTCCTGCCTGATAAGCTTTCAACTCCCAGATCTAGTGAGGCAGTGATGCCAAGAGGTCAGAAGCTCAGACGCTAGTGTCAGACTGCCTAGACACCTAATCTAATCTAACCTCAGCTCCACCACCTACTTAGTGTATTAGAAAGCAGAGACATCACATTACCAACAAAGTGATACAATCAAAGATCGTTTTTCCAGTAGTCTTGTATGGATGTAAGAGATGGACCGTAAAGGCAATCCCTTGGACTGCAAGGAGATCCACCCAGTCCATCCTAAAGGAAATCAGTCCTGAATATTCATTGGAAGGACTGATGCTAAAGCTGAAACTTCAATACTTTGGCCACCTGATGTGAAGAGCCAACTCATTGGAAAAGACCCTGATGCTGGGAAAGAATGAAGGCAGGAGGAAAAGGGGGAGACAAAGGATGAGATGGTTGGATGGCATCACCAACTCGATAGCATGAGTTTGAATAAACTCCAGAAGATGGTGAAGAATAGCACTGTCATGCTGCAGTCTGGGGGATCATAAAGAATCAGACACAAGTTAGCGACTAAACACCACCACCACCTACCTACTGGCTGTGAAACCTGGGGCAGATTACTTCACCAGGCCTTCATTTCCCCATTTGTAAAATAGGATTAGGAATAGAATCCACCTCAAAATGTTGTGAGGATTAAATGAGATCCATATTCTATCCATATTCTTGAATAGTGCTTTGCACTATTCTATTAATTACCAAATGAATGAGAATTATAGTTTTAAGTAGAAACTGACCTCATCTCTTCAAGGGCTCTAAATTGGTCCTGAGATGAGTAAGGACTCTGACATTCTGATAACTGGAAGGAAACCATTATAAAAGTAATAGTTCCTATGAAGGCCTCTAAGAGCAGCTATGGAGAACCCCATTCAAGCAGTCTCTCTGAGTATCTGATGAATGAATGAATGAATGAACTGATGTCTGACCTTTGTCGTTGTTGCTGAAATGGACAGTGTTCTTTCCAGACAGCTGATCTCATTGGCTCCTAAACAGTTTTAACCTGTTGGCTTCAGGCTCTGCTGTAGATTTCTACTAAAGTGGCTACATGCTCATTCACACACCAAGTGGGTGGAGAAAGAAATTTTCCAATAACACCTTTGCTTACCTACACATCCTGCCTACTTATGGAATCACACCTAACTGCTCTCCCTTTCCAGAAGACAGAGAAATGGGGAAGTTGAGAAAGGCAAGGGTAATGAGTTCTAGAGAGTTCTGCCTTTCTTTCTGCACCATTTGTTTGCAGAGCTAGCAAGAAAAATGTTTGAGCTTAATCTAAAAGATTACCAGGGCACTGGATAACAACGATTTTATACAAAGAAGTGTACCCCACACATGCAGCCAGGCCTTCCCCTGGCATTGAGAGAAGCCAGGTTCTCTGACCTCCCATCAGCTCCAGGTCATTTTGTTCCCACCAGAGCCCTGGCTATTCCACTGCCCGCCCTCGTTCCCATAAACAAGGATGGGTCTTAATTCAGTCCTAGCCTAGTAAACCTGATGGGTTGCCCAGAGCACCTCAGGTAAGAGGTTATGGCTGGGCAGGCGGAGCAAGAGCTACTTGATTTACCAGCAGAGAGGGACCCTTTAAAGTTTGGTGGGTAGCAGGGAGATGAGGGAAAGACCAGACAGTCAATGGATGAGGCTAGCTGGACAGAGGACACAGTGAACTTGCAGAGCTAGCTCAAGCCTTGTCTGAAAAGGACCCCATTTATTAGCTCTAGTTATCCTGGGAGACCAGTAATACCAGTTATTGTAATTTTTCTAGAGAAACCTTAAATGTAGATTTCTATTTGACATCTCCCTAAGTTCTAATCACAAAGACTACATCTGCCTAGGCAGCCAGTTTGTGACCTATGATACCTCTAGGGTGTGGGGGTTCTGACCCCCACCCCCACAGTGAGTCTCTGCCTAAGGACACCAGTGTGGACTGCCACAATGGCCGTGGTCTTTAGAGAAGAACACCCCTGATAGAGACAAGGGCACATCTGGGGCCTCTGCCCCCTCCAAGGACTCAGCTAGAAGTAGCTCTCCCTTCCCTCAACCTGTGCCTGGGACTGTGGTCTCCGGGCCTCTTCTCAAGCCTGCTCTGCCCCGTCCTACCCCCTCACTTGATCTGGTTAACTCTTGTCTCTCAAGATATAGACCTGGGACGTGTCTTCCCAGGATACTCGGTTTTTTCCACTGTCTTGGTCCTTTTAACCTGAGTTTACAGCTAGAGTGTAGGCCAGGGCCTTACCTGAGGAGTGTTTGTTTGATGCCTAGTAGATGTTTTTGAATATTGTTTGAATGAATGTCAGAGAAGCCAAGGAGTGTGTGTGTTAGTCAGTTGACTCTGACTCTTTGTGACCCCATGGACTAGCTCCAGGGTATCTTTCCAACCCAGGGATTGAACCCGGATCTCCTGCATTGCAGGCAGATGCTTTTCTAGGGAAGCCCAAGAGCAGCCAAGAGCAGAGGCTAATAGATGAAAGGGATTTACTAATAGATCAGGGGTAGAAGGAAAACTCAGGTCCCCTTAAGGTCTTTCAGTGAGAGGTCTCAGCTCAAAAGACCAACCTGTGATTGCTCCTTCTTAAAAAAAAAAAAAAAAATTCTTAGACTCTTGCAGTCTCATAGATCTTTAAGCACCTGTCTTTTAAATGTAAATATCACTTAGAGAGGGGTGGACACACTTTAAATCATAATTTGGGAGAGCCTCAGTTAACAATTAACTCCCTAAATGGGTTTACCTGGAGGGTAATCACCTGGAGAAAACAAAGGCTGGGCTGCTGTCATACAGGAATTCTGACCAAGGTGGCAGGAGAGACAATAGACTCCACAATTTCTGAACACTGATCCTGTCTGCAGAAATCCTTCCTAGTGTCTACTGGTGAGCACAGCTGTGGGGTGGCAGAAATAACTCTAGGTTTAGGAGTTGGGAAATCGCGGCCTTAGCTTCACGTCTGATAATATCTAGTAACAGACACCTTTGACAACTTAGAAGTCACTTCCCCCTTCTGAATCTTGGTTTTCTCATCTGCGAAATGACTTATTTATGCTCAATTACCCTCTCACCATTCCATTTCTATATAGAACAGGAAAATCTGATTCTCCCCTCCCATTAGGCCAGCGCAGAGTCCAAGTCTGTGCTCTGGACATGTCACAACTGAAATAACATAACAGCCTTCTACTTGCTTTACTGCCTGGCCTGGTCAGCAGCCTGGGATAAGTGCAAACTGTTCTTATCATGCCATTTCCTTCCTGCTGCCTTTTTGGTCATTCTGAGTCCCTTAGTCCAGTCTTTCCAACCTCAAACACTCTGTAAAGTGTCCTATCTGCACCAGGACCCTTCACCCTGTCGGTTCTCACCTGCTCACCTTTCCTTGTGGTCCTGTCCACATTTGCAAGTTTCTCTACTCTGATAATTATGGCCAAAAACTCCTCAGAGAAAAGACTTTGACACAGTTTCTTCTAGAATATGAGGACTGACCACGTGCTGAGCATCAACTATTACCAGACATTCTGCCTGGTGCCTTGCACATGGAATGTCTCTTGAAATGTCCACAGCGCACTGTGAGATACTGTTACCTCAGGCTCACAGATGGAGCAAAGCACCAGTACCCAGAGGAGGAGGTAGTGGAAGCAGGTTTAAAGCCTAGGGAACTCTCTAGGGTTTCTTATGCTGCCTCTTCAAAATGCTTACCCTGGATAATCTTCCTAGTCCTCTTTAAAAACATTCTTATCTCAGGACTTTTCAATATTTGTACACTTTTTTTAAACACATTTCTACTTCAGAATCTCTTAATGATAAATCTCTTGATATATACATGTCACTTATCACTGTTCATACTTTCATAACAAAGAGTCAGCACATCTTCGTGTCTCCCTTTTGGCTGATGTCTCCCTTTTGGCTGATGGCTCTGCAAGCTTGCATCCCATCTCCAATTGTTACTGCAGGAGGACACTGTGTTTTATTTCCTTTTATGCATCCGTGGGCTGTTCACAACTTCCATGAGATGTCTAAGCCCACTGCCTGAGAACACTGGCAGTTGAATGAAAGGATCTGGGCTGAGTGAACTACGGTGTGCCCACAGGTGGCTGTGGGGCAGCCACCTCTCCTCACTGCTCTCTTCTAGTCCTCCTCGGGACCTGAAAAGGAAACTATCCAATTTGGGAGTTTCCTAAGAGAGGGTGAGGAAGCCCTGTGAGCTGAGACCCCCTGCCTACATCACAGTTCCCAACATATGATCTACACACCAGCAAGCTCTGACGGTAGGACTTCATTTGGTCTTTTCGGTTAGGTCTATTCCACATACAACTGGAACCATAACTTGAAATAATAAGCAATAAGTAGGCAGATCTGGGGGCTCCCCAGGTGGCTCAATAGTAGAGAATCTGCCTGCCAGTACAGGAGATGCAGGTGACTTGAGTTCTATCCCTGGGTCAGGATGATACTCTGGAGGAGGAAATGGCAACCCCGCTCCAATATTCTTGCTTGGAAAATCCATGCACTAGAGGAGCCTGGCAGGCTACAGTCCATGGGGTCGCAGAGAGTCAGATACAGCTGAGCACAAGTCAGCACAACTGAGCGCACAAGAGCATGCATGAGCATGAGGCAGGTGTGCACACACCTAGATAAATACATTTGGAAATAGAGGGAGACATCTTCGAGAAAATGCTTTCACATTCCATAGCTTGATGCATCATTTAAGGATTTTGTCTTCATGCTTAGACCACGGGTTTAAATTTACATGGTCTGAAATGGATTAAACATTCTGGCTGAGACTGAGGAGGCTATTGAAGGAAGGAGAGGGCCAGAGGCACAAGCCCTCTGAGGAGTCTTTCCTTTACGAGTGTTTTTGCCCTAGTTCCAGGAAAGCTGGTGCTGGAGAGGGTTGACTCCTTCCCCCTGTGTGTGTGTGTGTGTGTGTGTGTGTGTGTGTGTTTGGGAGGTGGGGGAGCGACATGTGTTTGAGCAACTCAGCCATTAGTTCTCAGCAGCTGGCGGGTACCCAGAGAAGGACGGTTAAGCAGCTGCACCCCTCCCCCAGCTCCTGGCTGACCCCAGTAATCCTGAAAACCCTTTCTTCTCCAGCAGAGCGTCTCCCTGCCAGCTGCCCGGTCCTCCAGGTGTTTCCTGTAGCTCTTTGTTTGCTGGCTTGGCGGCTGCTGGCTGCGAGAGGGAGTCTGGTTTGGCTTCCTGTTAGCCAATGGAAGCCAGTGTGGGGGTGGGCCTGGCCGCCTGTGTCTGGGGGGACTGCCACAGGCAGCAGCTGCCTCCTGACACCTGCCTTCCTGAGAGCGCGTGAGCAGTGCTCAGCCGAGAGGGAGAAGCAGAGCAGGGCAGGGGCTTCAGCTGGGTCAGAACAGAGCGGTCATTTCACAAGTGAAAAGTCCACAAGTTTCCCACCCCAATACCCCTTTCCCCAGAGGAGAGGATCTGGGTCTAAAGTGTGGGGCCATAGGGACCACAGGACAAAGGCCTGGTCGCCCTCAACACTTGTGCTCACATGACAAGGGCAGGTGGTGCTGGGTCACCCGCCATTAAGTGGAGGGCATTGCTGCTGGACACACAGGTGAGAGTAGAAGGGGCCATCTTGACAGAGCCTCCGTTATCTTATCGAAGAGCTGACGCGACCTTACAGTCCATTTTCACCAAACCTCTCCAACCCCAGACAGTCGGTATGGAGACAAATGCTATCTTGGGTTTCTCCCTAGCCACTCTCCCAGGAGGTAGGGCAATATTTGCAGTTCAAGTTTTTCCATTTTAGTTGAAGTGATCCACTCATCTGGATGATTACTCCATCCATGCCGCCCAGAAACGCTGAGGCTTGTCTATCTTGATGCTACGTTGTATCTCTACTGCTTGCATCAGTTCAGTTCAGTTCAGTCACTCAGTCGTGTCCGACTCTTTGCAACCCCATGAATTGCAGCACGCCAGGCCTCCCTGTCCATCACCAACTCCTGGAGTTCACTCAGACTCACGTCCATCGAGTCAGTGATACCATCCAGCCATCTCATCCTCTGTCATCCCCTTCTCCTCCTGCCCCCAATCCCTCCAGGCATCAGAGTCTTTTCCAATGAGTCAACTCTTCTCATGAGG